>CM063507.1:11573232-11580732 GCA_032207245.1 Pardosa pseudoannulata | reverse complement strand
AAGTTCGGAGGCTGACACACAGATGGCGCTACTAGTATTAAATGCATATGGTTTTAGTTAGCCCTAACCTTTGAAAGACATGTGTATAAATTTGACAGCTGTCGAAATGAAATATTAGATTGCAATATATAGTATTTTAAGTGAAGCAGTTTTTGATACTTTGAAAACACTGGATAAAAAGGAATGTAGTGTGTTAGTAAAACATTACTTTATAGCGAAAAAAAATATTGTTGATGTCAAGGGTTGGCTTGATAAACATTATTCGAACTCTGCACCAGGAAAATCGACCATTGAGATGTGGTTTGCTAAGTTTAAACGAGGCGAAATGAGCACCGAGTACGATGTAAGCAGTTGAAGCCCCAAAGAGGTTGTTACCTAAGAAAACATTAAAAAAGTTCACAAAATAATTTTGGATGAATGAGATGTGAAGTTGATCGAGATATCTGAGACTCTAAAGATATCAAAGGAACGTGTTGGACATATCGTGGATAAATATTTGCGTTATGCGAAAGCTCTGTGCAAAGTGGGTGCCGGTCGATTTCGTAATCGACCAAAAAGAACAATGAACTAATGATTTGGAGCTGTGTTTGAAGCAGTTTAATCGTAATAAACCCGAATTTATGAACCGATATGTGACAATGGATAAAACATCGTTTCATCATTTCATCCCAGCTTCCAATCGACAGTCAGCCAAGTGAATTACACTTGATGAACCAACTCCAAAACGTGGAAAGAAGCAACAGCTGGCTTTCAAGGTTATGACATCAATATTTTGGAATGCGCATGGTATAATATTCATCGACTATCTTGAAAAGAGAAAAACTAGCAACAGGGACAATTACATAGAGTTATTGGAACGTTTAAAGGACAAAATCGTGAAAAAAACGGCCTCATTTGAAGAAGAAGAAAGTGCTGTTTCATCAAGACAATGCACCGTGTGACAAGTCAGTGAAAATGACGGCAAAGTTATATGAATTGTGCTTCTCCACCGTATTCTCTAAATCTGGCCATCCGCGACTTTTTCCTGTTCTCAGACCTCAAAAGATTGCTCGCTGGAAAGAAATTTAGCACTGATAAAGAAGTAATCGCCGTAACTGAGGCCTATTTTGAGGAATTTATTTATAATTTACATATGTACACAAAATTATTAATTGTCACTGCCTTAAAAAGAGTAAAACAGAACTTACCCCACTGAAGCAGAATCGACATTTTGGACAAGCTCAAAAAAATCTAAACACTCAATAATAAAAGAAAAATCTTCTTCATTAACCGGAGTTCAAAAAATCTAAGCACTCAATAATAAAGGAAAATTCTCCCTCCCGGAGTTCAAAAAAATCTAAGAAAATAATAAAAGAAAAATCTGCGTCTCTCTTCTTTTTTTCCTCGTATATATATATATATATATATATATATATATATATATATATATATATATATATATATATATATATATATATATATATATATATATATATATATATATATATATATATATATATATATATATATATATATATCCCTTTACCTTTTCCTTAGTCCCTCCTTAGTTCCATCCCCATTCGGGAAATTATCCACTCTTAATAATTCATGTGGTCAGTTTTCGAAATCTGATTTTTCATTGGATTAGAGCAACCCACGATTGTATTTATTTATTTATTTATTTGCATTTTATATTTTTATTTCTTCGAGACTCCCTTCTAGCACAACTTCTCGAAACCATGCCCGTATACCTTTTTCCCCTTTTTATGTCCTGGACCCTTTTCTCAACATCTTTTTGTACTCTTCCTTCTTTTATGTATTGAAGGGGTATCGGGTGTTATTCGCAGACGCGGCTTCTTTTATGATTTTCCGAAAATACTTTCATTCTTAAATCTAAATACTTTCTCCTATTTACTATAAGTGCGGTATCTTTGTACCTATTACACCTGGCTTAAATTCCGTTCAAATCGAAAAGTTGTTTTTCAAAAGCTCGCAGTTTTGCGTAAGTTATACGAGCCGGTTTTCTTTTGAAGTATTGACCACAATTTTATATAACTCGGAACTCAAGCTATAATTTCTCTAATTCCATAGTACCTAGCTACTAACTTCTATTTATAAGAATGTGCTAGGCATGAGCATTTCTTATTGTAAATTTTCATTTTTATCTACCAGGTGTGGCGGGTCTACAAATAAGGCGCATTTTCCTTCTATTTGGATAAAGCCTTAAATAACTAAAAGGGGTTTGTGAACAACATTGTAAAATTTAATTGTAAAATTTATCATTATACCTTCCAGGTGTGACATGACTCTACACTATAAGGCACATATTATATATTTGCGAAGAAAACCCTACAATGTGGAAGGAGCTTTCCAGCAATTGTATCGCCCTTGAAGGCAACTACATTGAATAATAAAATCAAATTTTATCGAAGAATAGTGTCCCCAGGGACACTTCTCCTCTAGGAGTGTATGGGCTTCAAGAACCCGGGGTGCCTGAGTGATCTTTCCTTCTACGTCTTCCCTGGCAGTCCTGAACTTGCCTCTGTAGAGCTTGTTCCTTACTGGGGTTGACTACATTAAACTTCGAACCATGACGGGCTTTGCTTAGGTCAGCTGCAGATCTATAGCTGTCGTGGTTGCTGTCGTGGTGACTGGTTTTCAGTTCGTTTGCTGCTGTATGGACACACTAGTCTGGGTCAGCGTAAGAATTATCTTATCGAAGAAAAGTTTTTATCTATGTTAGCCTGCGAATTTTTCAGCCCAACTGTTACATCACCTTGAACCAGTATTTCATTCTTCAGTATAATTGTATTTAGTGTTAAAGTATTCAGTTCGTACGATGCAATAAATAATATCAATAATGTTCTAAAAGTTAATATTTCGTAGGGATTAAAATATTTCTGTGTTTTATAATAGCATTTTGATTAATTATAGGCTATCTACTTAAATATCAGGATCATAAGTCTGTATTATAAAAGATTTTTAAGTCAATAGACTATAAAAACATTGAGGTGTACAATTGGTCTTACCAAAGAACTTTCCTTTATATACGAAAAATATTAGAGATTGAGAGTAAATTTATTTACTTTTAGGAATTTCAGACCTGAGTCTAACAGTACAGTTAGGATGTACATACATTAGTACTACAGTACAGTTAGAATGCATGTACATTTAACCCCTTAACTTGCACGCTCGAGTTCACTCGAGCAAGCTAAACAGGCCAAACTGTGCAAACTCGAGACAATTTTGAGCGGCATTGTATTTTATGTTGCTATAATTTTGCACACTCGAATGCAATCGAGAATTGAAAATAACAATCTGAAAGAAAAAAAAAAATCGTTTCATTGATATTTATTATTGACATGGGATTTTTTTGGGACGGCCTTTTCAAAAAAAACTGTGCGTTAAGGGGTTAATATTTAAAAAGTATAATTTTATCTAGCAAATATTTTCTTTCTCATATGAGTAAAATAATATACAACTATAACACGAAGAATTCTTGAACTCGTTCAAAAATGCCGGGTGTAATGGCGCTTTTTGCTTAAGCAATGTAAATTCATGCCTTGAGATACTCCAGTGTAATCACAGGTGTTTGAAAAAGTTTTTTCTACTTTACACCCTTTGTTACCTTTCCTATTGTAACCATTTTTACAATTTTCTTCAACTAAATTTCCCTGACTGTCTTAAAGGCTTATCACATTACAGTTTTAAAATGCACAGACAACCGTTTCACCCTGCAGTTTCGACCGATTTTTCAGGTTATAGCCGTCGAAGTGCTCATACCAAATTTTGGCGTGGAATCGCTTATAAGCAACTGTATGAATATCACCTGACTTAAAAAAATTTTTGGACCTGGTAGCACTTGCAGTTTTGTAACCAAGGGAATATTTAGAGCTAGTCCAATATTTTTTAATATTTTAAAATTATATTTCCAATATTTTAAAACATGCACTTAATGGTATTTGAACTTTTTATGCGATTCTTATCTGTTTTGTGATTGCCCCTTAAACTAATAATAAACACATTTTGCCATAGTCAATAGGGTACATAGTACTCAAAAAGGAACACTTGATAAAAATTTGAATACATAAAAAACAAGATCTAGAAGAAGAGCATTGCTGAAAAATCATTCTAGTAAAAAATACTAGGTCTGAAATAAAACAATTTCATTTCAGTGTAAACGATAAATTGTGTAGATTAATATTCCTAGAATATTCAAATAAAAAATGTCTATGACTATTAAATTTAGGTTTACTAGGTGTATAACAAATAAAATGAAGTATTAAGTTTCCAGTAATAAAAACTTAGGCTTAAAATCAAATAACTACTTTTACTACTTTGACAAATATACATTGTAGAAAATATTTATTATTAAGTTAACAAAGGTAAAGGAATGACAATCTCATATATCATTTATCCATACCCCTTTTTTTTCCCACTACATATGATAAAAAAATCATAATAGAAATTATAACTATTGTTTTGTTCTTCTGTTGTTACGGTAATTTCTGTTGCTGCTTATTATACCTCTCTGAATATATCTGTGAAATTTATCAACACCCTGTATAATTAATTTATCTATAAAGATGAAATATTTTTTCATTATTGATTCATGTATTACCATAAAAGACACATTACTATACAAAATTAAGGTTCAAGCTTATCGGGACACGTATAAAAAATTGATAAAATGATACGCAAACTGTTATGCAATATAAAGTAAAGAGAATCTATAAACATCTTTACAGCATCTTCAAAAGAACATCTAGAAAGACATTCTTTTTAGCAATGGATTCGTTTATTGCTATTAAAGACACATTAGTGTAAAACATTAACGTTCTAGCTAATCGAGGAGGTTATGAAAAATTGATGAAAAGCTATACAAACTGATACGCAGCATAAAGTAACAAGAATCTACAAAGATCTTTACAACATCTTTATAAGATCTTAAAAGATATGCTTTTTAATAATTAATTTACGTATTGCTATTAAAGATACATTAGTAAATAAATTTTCAAGGTTCTAGCTTATTAAGGAGAGTATGAAAAATTGATGAAAATATATACAAACTGATAAGCAGTATAAGGTAACAAGAATCTATAAAGATCTTTACAACATCTTTATAAGATCTGGAAAGATATGCTTTTCAGTAATAGATTTATGTATTGCTATTAAACATACATTAGTATATAAAATTAAGGTTCTATCTTATCGGGAAGAGTATGAAAAATTGATGAAAAAATATACAAACTGATACTCAGTATAAGGTAACAAGAATCTATAAAGATCTTGTTACATTTTTATAAAATCTTAAGAAATATGCTTTTTATTAATTGATTTATATATTGCTATTAAATACACATTAGTATATAAAATTAAGGTTCTAGTTTATCAGGAAGTGTATGAAAAATTGATGCAAAGATTCACCAATTGATAACCAGTATATGGTAACAAGAATCTTTAAAGATCTTTACAACATTCTTATAAGATCTATAAAGATATGTTTTTTAGTAATTGAATTATGTATTGCTATTAAAGATACCTTAGTATCTAAATTTTCAAAGTTCTAGCTTATCGAGGAGGGTATGAAAAATTGATGAAAATAATCACAAACTGATACTCAGTATAAGGTAACAAGAATCTATAAAGATCTTTACAACATCCTTATATTTTCTAGAAAGATATGCGTTTTAGTAATTGATTTATGTATTGCTGTTAAAGATACATTAATATATAAATTTTCAAAGTTCTAACTTATCGAGGAATGTATGAAAAATTGATAAAATTATACACAAACTGATATGCAGTACAAGGTAACAAGAGCCTATAAGAATCTTTACAAAATCTTAATAAGATCTTGAAAGATATGCTTTTTAGTAAGTGATTTATGTATTGTTATTAAAGATACATTCGTATATAAAATTTTCAAGGTTGTAGTTTATCGAGAAGAGTGTAAAAATGTTGAAAAAAAGATATACAGACTTATACAGGGTATAAGGCAATAAGAATCTATAGAGTTCTTTACAACATATTTATAATACCTATAAAAATGTGTTTTTCTATAATTTAATCATGTATTACCATACTATATGGTACTACTATATGTATACTATAAAGGTACCATATAGTACATTATGGTGTACTATATAGTATTCTAAAAAGGAATACCATAAAGATATACTGTACTATAAAAATGTACTATAAAGATGTACTTTTCTATAAATGAATCATGTATTACCATCAAAGTTACATTAGTATATATATAGTAAATAAAATTTTAAGGTACTAGCTAAACTAGAAATGGATGAAAAATTGGTGAAAAGACATACAAAATGATGGAATTCAAAGTAATAAGAAGCGTTTCTAATAATTACTTTTCCTTTATTCCAGGCCTTCGAATGACGCTGAACATTGAGAAAAGCAAATATTGGGACCTGATATCTCCTGAGTATGGGGTACGAATTTACATTCATCCCCAAGGTACCTATCCCACACTACAAAGGGGTGGTATCATTGTGGGACCTGGAAGGAGTGCTCACATAGGAATCAAGAGGGTAAGATGGAGACATCTCATAACTGAATATTTGTAGTTGAGGGATGAGAGGCTGTACATTTACTGGCAATGCAGACAAATATCTTTTATGCTAAGTACGGCTTAGAAGAAGTTACTTCCTTTTAGCCCATCCTGTAGCTTTAGGAATACCACAAACGCGAGTAACAATGCCTCAGCTGGGTCTTTGTAATTTAAAAGCAGGGCCCAATGAGAAAATTCCCAGGTTTGGTCTATTCCCTCCAAAGGCATCCTTTGAACCTGGAGGACATTGCCACCATGAACCTATTTTACTTTTCCTAGCTGTCATCAATGATCACGGAGTTGTTAGGCCACCTAGATCCTCTAATTCAGAACACTTCGGTTATGACACCTTCGCCTTTGAAGACTTAGCTACTTTGGCTCAAGCGCAACTAGTAAAGAGTAATATTGTTTCTGGTTTTTCCAACGTAGCTGGTAATATAGATACATATACCTTTGTGCCAAGGGTACAATGCTGCGAAGCTGTTACCCATTTACCACCACCCGAGGAGCACGTTTAGCTTAAGGAATGCTACAAAAGCGAGTAACACTCCCCTCTGGTTCATTGTAATTTAAATGCAGGACCCAAGGAGAAAATACCCAGGTTTTGCCTATCACCTCAAAGGCATCCTTTGAACCTGCAGGACATTGCAACCATAAACCTATTTTACTTTTCCTAGTTGCCATTAATGATCACGAAGTTGTTAGGCCTTCTAGAGCCTCGAATTAACAATACTCCGGTTATGAGATCCACTCTTTTGACTACTTTGCTACTCGTAGCTCTCGCACAACTACTAAAGAATAATAGTGTTTCGTTTTTCCAGTGTAGCTGGCAATATAGATACATATACCTTATTCCAATACAAGGCTGTGAATCAGTTACTTATTTAGCATACCCGAGGGGCACGTGTAGCTTAAGGTATGCTACCAATACGAGTAACAATGCCACT
>CM063507.1:11423232-11563232 GCA_032207245.1 Pardosa pseudoannulata | reverse complement strand
TAGACTCAAAAACTATCCATCCAATCGCCGTGAAAATTTGGGAAATGTTTAGGTATATCCCTGGGAAGGTTTTTGTAAATTTTCAACGTTCGAAATTCATTCCTTCCCCCTTTTTCGAGCATTTCATGTCATTATTCCAAGCATTATTTTCCCCGGTTAAACGCAAACGATTAAGTTTTTAATTTATCGCATCATATCTAAGGGAAAGAAGCAATGTTTCTAGCAATGTGACGTCATCCCAAGTAATTGTTTTAAACGCAGTTTTCCACGGTTAAAAGCAGGAGATTAAAATGTTCAATTCATCACATAATAAATAGGCGAAAATGATATTTTTCTATCATTATGACGTCATTCATTTAAATATTTCATTTATTCATTTCTTATTTTATATTATTTAAAATCGTCTGCTTAGTATTTATTCGATTTGAACTGAAATTTGAGATATAAAGTGATTCACTTTCATTTCTATGTGACGCAAATTATAGCATTTTTATATGAGAACTAATTTTAAATTTAATTCTTGGTTCATTTTTATGTTACAATGAAATGCATATCAACAATATTCTAAGTACAAAAAGTACAAATTTCAGGGACTCTCATGGCCAAATAAAACCTATCATTTTATATAGTTATCTTCATATTCATATGGTTGTCGATATGAATGTGTGTTTCTGTTTCATACAAAACTATGTGGTTTGTCATAAATTTCCTTAATTTTGGAAAACATTTATTACCACCAACAAAATTAGCACTGTTACTGTCAAAACCTGTGCTTCCTATTCTATCACGTAATATGGCAAGATCTGTTAACTTTGCTAATCAACGTACAGTAGTAATACAGTAACGCAATTTAGGGTTAAGCTTATATTTTACAATAAAAAAAGTTTGAGCAAATTTAATATAAGACAAATTCGATTATAAAAACTGAATAATGTTATAATACGCTTATGATAGAAATATATAAACATGCCAATGACTCGAACTGAACTGTGACGAATTTAGAGAGTTATTCACGAAAAATAAATCTTTGTTTAAAAGTAATATATTAAGTTCACCGTAGCGAAGCACGGGCAAACTTGCTAGTTTTGATATAAAATAATAGTGAAACAAAATAAATATTAAAAGTAGGGAAAAAAATATACTCCCTCTGTTCATAATAACAATAGCAGTTCATGAATTTATTTTCATCCGTAATAATAGTAGCGAAAGAAAATAAAGACAAAAACCGAGAGAAACAAACTACCCCTATTCCACTATAATTATAATATTTCATGAATTTATTTTGATCCGTTATAATAGTAGCAAAAAAAAGAAAAGATTTTTTAAAAATCTAGAAAAATATACTACCCCTGTCCCATAATATTAATAGACGCTGATGAATTTATTTTGATCCATTATAATAGTAGGGAAAGAAAATAGAGATAAATAAAAGAATAAAACAAAAGCCGGAAAAATACACTATCAATGTCCCATAAATATAATAGAAGTTGATGAGTTTATTTTGATCCATTATAATAGTAAGGAAGGAAAATAGAGATAAAAAAAGATTAAAAAGGAACAAGAAAAATACACTATCCCTGTCCCATAAAAATACTAGCAGTTGATGAATTTATTTTGATTGGTTATAATAGTAGATAGAGAAAATAAAGGTAAAAAATTGAGAAAAATACACTAGGCCTGTCCTATAGTAATAGCAGTTCATGAAATTATTTTAATCCGTCATAGTAGTAGGGACAGAAAATAAAGGTAAAAAAGATCAACGGAAATACATTACCCCTGCCCCATAATAATAGTAACTATTGATGAATTTATTTTGATCCATTATAATAGTATGAAAAGGAAATAAAGGTAAAAAAAAAGATTAAAAAAAGAGCTAAAAAAATGCACTATCCCTGTACCATAATAATACTAGCAGTTGATGAATTTATTGGGGTATAAAATATAGTAAAAGAAAATAAATATTAATAGTAGCGGAAAAAATATACTCCCTCTGTTCATAATAATAATAACAACAGATGATGAATTTATTTTGATCCGTATAATAGTAGAAAAGGAAAATAAAGATAAAAAAATGAGAAAAATACACTACTCCTATCACATAATAATTATAGTAGTTGATGATTTTTTTTGTTCCGTTATAATAGTAGCGAAAGAAACAAAAGATAAAAAAGAGCTAGAAAAATACACTAGCCCTGTCCCATAATAATAATAGCTGTTGAAGAATTTATTTTGATCCACTATAATAGTATCGAAAGAAAATAAAGATAAAGATAAGATAAAAAAGAGCGAAAAAAATACAGTATCCCTATCCTATAATAATACAAGCAATTGATGAATTTATCTTGATCAGTTATAATATCAGGTATAGAAAATAAAGATAAAAAAGGGAGAGAATAATACACTATCCCTGTTCCATAATAATAATAGCAGTTAATGAATTTATTTTGATCCATTTTAATAGTAGGGAAAGAAAATAAAGATAAAAAAAGATTTAAAAGAGAGAGACAGAGAGAGAAATGCACTATCCTTGTCCCATAATAATACTAGCAGTTCATGAATTTATTTTGATCAGTTATAATAGTAGAGACAGAAAATAAAAGTAAAAAAGAGAGAGAAAAAAAACACACTATCTCTGTCCCATAATAATTATAGCAGTTGATGAGTTTATTTTCATCCGTTATAATAGCAGCGAAAGAAAATAAAGATAAAAAAGAGCTAGAAAAATACACTACCCCTGACCCATAATAATAATAGCTGTTGATGAATTTCTTTTGATCCCTTATAATAGTAGGGAAAGAAAATAAAGGTTAAAAAAAGATTTAAAAGAGAAAGAGAAATGCATTATCCCTGTCCCATAATAATACTAGCAGTTCATGAATTTATTTTGATCAATTATAATAGTAGGGAGAGAAAATAAAAGTAAAAAAGAGAGAGAAAACACACTACCCCTGTCCCATAATAATTATAGCAGTTGATGAATTTATTTTCATCCGTTATAATAACAGCGAAAAAAAATAAAGATAAAAAAAGAGCGAGAAAAATACACTACCTTTTCCCATAATAATAATAGCAGTTGATGAATTTATTTTGATCCATTATAATAATAGGGAAAGAAAATAAAGATTTAAAAAAGAGTGAGAAATGTACACTATCCCTGTTCCATAATAATAATAGCAGTTAATGAATTTATTTTGATCCATTTTAATAGTAGGGAAAGAAAATAAAGATAAAAAAGAGCTAGAAAAATATACTACCCCTGTCCCATAATAATACTAGCAGTTCATGAATTTATTTTGATCAATTATAATAGTAGGGAGAGAAAATAAAAGTAAAAAAGAGAGAGAAAACACACTACCCCTGTCCCATAATAATTATAGCAGTTGATGAATTTATTTTCATCCGTTATAATAACAGCGAAAAAAAATAAAGATAAAAAAAGAGCGAGAAAAATACACTACCTTTTCCCATAATAATAATAGCAGTTGATGAATTTATTTTGATCCATTATAATAATAGGGAAAGAAAATAAAGATTTAAAAAAGAGTGAGAAATGTACACTATCCCTGTTCCATAATAATAATAGTAGTTGAATTTATTTTAATCCGTTATAGTAGTAGGGACAGAAAATAAAGATAAAAAAGAGCTAGAAAAATATACTACCCCTGTCCCATAATATTAAAAGTAGTTGATAAATTTATTTTGATCCATTATAATAGTAGGGAAAGAAAATAAAGATTAAAAAAAGAGCGAGAAAAATACAGTATACCTGTCTCTTAATAATACTAGCAGTTAATGAATTTATTTTGATCGGTTATAATAGTAGGGAGAGAAAACAAAGATAAAAAAAGTGAGAGAAAAATACACTAAGCCTGTCCCATAATAATAGCAGTTGATAAATTTATTCTAATTCATTATAGTAGTAGGGATAGAAAATAAAGGTAAAAAAAGAGCGAGAAAAATACCCTACCCCTGGCCCATAATAATAATAGAAGTTGATGAATTTATTTTGATCCGTTATAGTAGTAGGGACAGAAAATAAAGATAAAAAAGAGCTAGAAAAATATACTACCCCTGTCCCATAATATTAAAAGTAGTTGATGAATTTATTTTGATCCATTATAATAGTAGGGAAAGAAAATAAAGATTGAAAAAAGAGCGAGAAAAATACAGTATACCTGTCTCTTAATAATACTAGCAGTTAATGAATTTATTTTGATCGGTTATATTAGTAGGGAGAGAAAACAAAGATAAAAAAGTGAGAGAAAAATACACTAAGCCTGTCCCATAATAATAGCAGTTGATAAATTTATTCTAATTCATTATAGTAGTAGGGATAGAAAATAAAGGTAAAAAAAGAGCGAGAAAAATACCCTACCCCTGGCCCATAATAATAATAGAAGTTGATGAATTTATTTTGATCCATTATAATAGTGGGGAAAGAAAATAAAGATTAAAAAAGATTTAAAAAAGAGAGAGAAAATACGCTATCCACATCCCATAATAATACTAGCAGTTGATGAATTTATTTTGATCGGTTATAATAGTAGAGAGAGAAAATAAAGATAAAAAAGAGAGAGAAAAATACCCTACACCTGTACCATAATAATAATAGAAGTTTATGAATCTATTTTGATTCACTCTAATAGTAGGGAAAGAAAATGAATGTCAAAAAGAGCGAGAAAAATATACTCTAAGTCCCATAATAATAGCAGTTGAAGAGTTTAACTTAAACCATAATAATAATAGCAAAATAAAATAGTTATTAAAAAGAGAGCGAAAAATATACTTCCCCTGTCCCATAATATTAATAGCAGTTGGTGAATTTATTTTGATCCGTAATAATAGTAGGGAAAGAAAATAAATATCAATATAATGTATACTCCCCCTGTCACATAATAATAATAGCAGTTGATTAATTTAATTTGATTTGTAATAATTGTAGCTAAATGGATGTACTTTTGTGTTGTCCCCTCATACGGAGTAATGTTGCCTTTCCTATATGATGCTCCCACGATAAAAAGGGATACAAATCAGTGGATTTTATGGTAAAATATTAACAAAAACAGATGTCCCGAATCTGGGTTAAAAAAGATTTCAGATGGTTGCTATGTAAAGCTACTGTAACAAAAAGTTACATCAGTCAACGACTTAACTGCTATCAGTGGTTACTGAAAAAGAAGCAAAGAGTTTCCAGCGTCCTATCTTGTTACGACCCTGGCTAGACAGGTGGGGATTTGCCACTTCCATCCCTGATGAGGAAGTGAGATCTTCGGAGTGTATGTCCCCTGAGCGCAGTTAGCAAAAGATCACAGAAAGGAAGACCATAGAGAAGAATAAGGCTAACCAGAGGCTACTTGCACCATTTTTTGCTTTCCGTGGATCCCATCTTCTCTGACCTACTGACACTAGCCTTGCAGTACCTAATCAAAAATTAGCATTAAGTAGATTTCGCAAAATTGACAAATTTATAAATACATCTGTAATGATATTTAAATGGTAAACTGCAAAGTAAGTTATCGTCAATGGCAAGTCTTATTTATTTCTCTCATTTCCTTCTTTGTGTAAATTTTACTTGGGCATTATCATTTTATCAGAAAACTTAGTTCATTATTTTGAATTTTCTATGTTAAGGGATTGCGTTTTTGTTGCTTTATGAACTTTTCCCACAACATGCCCAGATAGCAAATTTAGTTTGCAGTAAGCTTGCAGCAGTCTTGCTTTGCAAGCCGGCAAACTTGCAGCAAGTTCAGCATGAAAAGTCTGCAAGTTTGAAACAAGACTGCAGCAAGTCTATGCAAACTTCGAAGTCACCATACCTCCAACTTGCGGCAAACTTGACCTCCAACTTGCAGAAAACTTGACCTCCAATTTGCAGCAAACTTCTCATGCAAGTTACAGTACACTTGTCGTGCAAGTTTGCCACAAACTTGTCATGTCAAACTTGTAGCAAGTTCATTGCAAACCACCGTTGAGAAAAGTAGAGAAAAATTCACTTCAAAGTTAAAATTTTCAACATAGGTTTAACATGGCCCAATACACGTGCATGAAAACGAAAACATTGCTTAGCGAATTAATAGAATTAACACATCTATTTAATTTATTAGAAATTTTAGATAGTTGCAAATTATAGAGAAATGCTACTTTAAAAAATAACCACACTTGAATAATTAAAATAATAAATGCGTTTTAAGAGATCCATAGCAGCTTGCAGAATGGCGCGTTTGCCATGTTGTCAATCTTGTCTTTGGCCGGGAAAGGTTTGCGCATGCGCTCGTTATCTTAACTCTCATGCAATGATGGGAATTTTCGCTTGCTCCAAGTTTGTCATAACAAGATTGCCACAGTTTTGCAGCAAAAATGCGTTGTAAAGGTGTGGTAGCTTTATGCTAACTTGCAGAAGTTTTGCTGCAAGTTTGTCGTGTCAAATTTGTTATAACAAGATATTATCGAGAAAAAATCAAACTTGCTGCAAGTATGCGTGCTATCTGGGTGGCATTATAGGTACATTAGCATGAAATATAATGAAATAACGGTGACACTAAAATTTTATTTTCGTTATATATGTTGTTGTTTCTGATGCCACTTGGTCAAACCAAGCACGATTGAGCCATACACTACTAGTATTAAGGTAAAGGAGTAAGCCTTTAGGTAAAGGAGTAAGCTTAGTTTTAGCGAGTATCTCAAGGGAAAAATTACGACTTTTGATCAAGTATGTCATCGTAATTTTGAAGCAGGGACCATAGGCTTAGTATGGTCCCTGCTTCAAAAGTAGAGCACCCATAGGCTTAGCCTGTCACCCTCAGAGGTTATTGCTCGAGAACTTGGAGGATATTGTGACCACGAACCAACTTTACGTGCCCCAGTCACCTTTAACGAACACGGCGGATCTTAGCCGACTCGGGTTCCAAACCCTCAACCTTTCAGTGGCGGAAGCGTTGCCTTTGCCAACTGAGTTACCGCTACTCATACGTTACACCTGAATTGCCTTAACTGGGTTTGACTTATATTGCCTTAAAAGGGTTGATTCGCTTTCATATCTAGTTTTAATTTTCTTCCAATTTGCAGCCACCTGTAGAACTAAATTTTTGAGAAACTTCATCGAAGCTGGAAATCTCTGCGACGACATGTGCAAGCCATCCTGCAAGTAAGACCACCGATTATTTTACAACAACCTGTGTTAAACTTTGTTAAACCATTTTGACTTACTTTTCACTTTTTTTAATTTTTGTCAGCAGTTGATAGGAAAAATAAAGTAATGATGGTACTTATTTACGTACTTTTATTTAGAGGAATAAATGCTATATAATAGGGATGAGACCAGGATTGAGGTCAATGAGAATTGAGTTCCGATTTTTCATATAAAGAGCCACATTACAGTAAAGGCCTTATAACACGTCAATATTTGTATGTTGAAAAAGTACCAGATTCAGTTTAAGACTCATTTACCCGTCGTAGAATACGAGGATTTCTCATATCATACCAAAACATTTTCAACTGATTAAAGGTCTTACAAGTCAGACTTATTTAAGATCATTAAGGCTACTAACTAAAAACACATAGCATTTGATAGATTCCTATGGTTTGGATTAGTTTGAAGTGCTACGGTCTATTGGCCAATTGGTTAGAGAGCTAGCTGATCGTCGGTACAGGAGTTCGTGGGTTCGAATCCCATTACGGATGTTCGTAGCAGTTCGGAATCGGCTTTAAGCAGTGGTCCCGGTCTCATTAGCCCTCGAGTGCAAAACAGTAGACCGTAGCGCTCCAAACCAAACTACGGTCTATTGTTTTGCACACGAAGGCTAATGAGTCCGGGAGCTATTGCTTAAAGCCGATTCCGAAAGGCTACGAAAATACCTGTTTCGAGATTCGAACCGGCGAACTCCAGTTCCGAACAGCACTCTCTACTATTCAGCCATCGTTCGACAGATTCCAATGGAAAAGTCGTCTCTCAATGGAACGCTTCTGGTTTGCTCTAGGCTATGTTTCCAAGAAAAATAAGAACAAAAATCAAATTATTCTTTTAACATTCGATAAAAATTCTTATTCTTTTTCTGATATAAAAATTCTAATAAAAAATACTCAAAAAACAATATATGCTCACTGGTAAGTACTAAAAATATCATTGACATTGTGAAGACCCCTCCTTGTTCAGAACATTAGCGACCGAAATCGGCCGAGATGGGTCCCACCTGCTTGACAAGACTGCAATGGGTCGGCGACTCAGTGTCTGGGATGTTGACAGTTCCGTTGAATAGGCGTCACGCCCTGATCGGTAGCGAAAATGATTCCGAAACATAGCCTTGAGAATTCTGTAAAGGGACAGCTAACGAATGAGAATTCGACTAATTAGCTAGCTGTAACCTTACCTGGAGTTCTCGGGTAGCTGGAATCGTAACTGACCCCCAGGTATAAAAAGCCTAGAATTTTGTGATTCACGGCTTTTCGACATTTTTTACGTAGGTTCGTTGACCTCGTGGAGGATTCTGCGAATTTGGACCGGAGCCAGCTTTTTAGAAGTTACGTTAGGGAGACTCGTAAGGTCTGCTAACATAAGGAACGGCAATGTCTCGGACACCGAATGGGGAATAGATTAGGTTCGCGTTGCAACCTGGAAATGCCTCCCCATCGTGTGAGAATGGTTAATTCTCTTTTACGACTGTAATCGCCGTGGATATGTTATTCAAGCAACAATCCTTCACATTTCGAATTGTTTGGGGATATTGGAATCCCTATGTATATAGCAATTATTTACTCCAAAAAATAGAGTGATTTCTAATCCTGTTAAGTCTGTGATCCTTTTTCACTCTAATTCTTCACTCAAGAAAAATGAAGGCGTCACAGCAGTTGTATTTTTCATGTCTCTATTCACAAGTCTATCT
Organism: Pardosa pseudoannulata; assembly: GCA_032207245.1. Taxonomy (NCBI): domain Eukaryota; kingdom Metazoa; phylum Arthropoda; class Arachnida; order Araneae; family Lycosidae; genus Pardosa; species Pardosa pseudoannulata. Next base: position 11,554,353 of record CM063507.1, on the reverse strand, counting down.
TTACAATGCTGTCTGAATATTCCGTACATTATAAAGAAAAAAATATACGCGTTTTTCGCTTTCTTTCGCTTTTAATTTTTGTAAACAGTCGAAGGAAAGATGAAGTAATAATGTTATTCATTTTCTAACAGGTTTATATGGTTAAATTAGAATGCTCATAAGCTTCCGTTCATGTGATCGATAGAGTTAAACTCCAGTAGTTTTTAGTAGCAATTGTAAAATAATTAAAAATAGTAATTGTAAAATAGTAAAATAGTAATGTAAAATAGTAATGTAGTAATTGTAAAATAGTAAAATAGTAATGTAGTAATTTTAAAATAGTAAAATAGTAATGTAAAATAGTAATGTAGTAATTGTAAAATAGTAAAATAGTAATGTAGTAATTGTAAAATAGTAAAATAGTAATGTAAAATAGTAATGTAGTAATTGTAAAATAGTAAAATAGTAATGTAGTAACTGTAAAATAGTAAAATAGTAATGTAGTAATTGTAAAATAGTAAAATAGTAATGTAGTAATTGTAAAATAGTAAAATAGTAATGTAGTAATTGTAAAATAGTAAAATAGTAATGTAGTAATTGTAAAATAGTAAAATAGTAATGTAGTAATTGTAAAATAGTAAAATAGTAATGTAGTAATTGTAAAATAGTAAAATAGTAATGTAAAATAGTAATGTAGTAATTGTAAAATAGTAAAATAGTAATGTAAAATAGTAATGTAGTAATTGTAAAATAGTAAAATAGTAATGTAGTAACTGTAAAATAGTAAAATAGTAATGTAGTAATTGTAAAATAGTAAAATAGTAATGTAAAATAGTAATGTAGTAATTGTAAAATAGTAAAATAGTAATGTAAAATAGTAATGTAGTAATTGTAAAATAGTAAAATAGTAATGTAGTAATTTTAAAATAGTAAAATAGTAATGTAAAATAGTAATGTAGTAATTGTAAAATAGTAAAATAGTAATGTAAAATAGTAATGTAGTAATTGTAAAATAGTAAAATAGTAATGTAAAATAGTAATGTAGTAATTGTAAAATAGTAAAATAGTAATGTAAAATAGTAATGTAGTAATTGTAAAATAGTAAAATAGTAATGTAGTAATTTTAAAATAGTAAAATAGTAATGTAAAATAGTAATGTAGTAATTGTAAAATAGTAAAATAGTAATGTAAAATAGTAATGTAGTAATTGTAAAATAGTAAAATAGTAATGTAAAATAGTAATGTAGTAATTGTAAAATAGTAAAATAGTAATGTAGTAATTGTAAAATAGTAAAATAGTAATGTAGTAATTGTAAAATAGTAAAATAGTAATGTAAAATAGTAATGTAGTAATTGTAAAATAGTAAAATAGTAATGTAGTAATTGTAAAATAGTAAAATAGTAATGTAAAATAGTAATGTAGTAATTGTAAAATAGTAAAATAGTAATGTAAAATAGTAATGTAGTAATTGTAAAATAGTAAAATAGTAAAATAGTAATGTAGTAATTGTAAAATAGTAAAATAGTAATGTAGTAATTGTAAAATAGTAAAATAGTAATGTAGTAATTTTAAAATAGTAAAATAGTAATGTAAAATAGTAATGTAGTAATTGTAAAATAGTAAAATAGTAATGTAGTAATTGTAAAATAGTAAAATAGTAATGTAAAATAGTAATGTAGTAATTGTAAAATAGTAAAATAGTAATGTAGTAACTGTAAAATAGTAAAATAGTAATGTAGTAATTGTAAAATAGTAAAATAGTAATGTAGTAATTGTAAAATAGTAAAATAGTAATGTAGTAATTGTAAAATAGTAAAATAGTAATGTAGTAATTGTAAAATAGTAAAATAGTAATGTAGTAATTTTAAAATAGTAAAATAGTAATGTAGTAATTGTAAAATAGTAAAATAGTAATGTAGTAATGTAGTAATTGTAAAATAGTAAAATAGTAATGTAGTAATTGTAAAATAGTAAAATAGTAATGTAGTAATTGTAAAATAGTAAAATAGTAATGTAGTAACTGTAAAATAGTAATTGTAAAGTAGTTAATTGTAAAATTGCTAAACAAACTTCGGCAAATAAGGTAAAATTTCGATTCTCGATGATTGGTTCTATTATGTAATGTGTTAAATGCCAACATGATTTTGTTTTTTGTTTTATAGATCACTAATATATTTATATTTCCTTCAGTTCCGTACGCTTCACGATTTCGTTGTCCAAATCTGATTGGCCCAACATTAACCATCAACAATTCCTGATCAACAGATCAAGAGATCAATGGATGAACATTCCAGAAGCTTTGGGGCTCCTTTCGCTTCCATTTGATGACGATAACGTCACCGAGTACATCAATGAAACATTTTTCAGGTTGTATTACTCAACCCATATATTTTTTTGTTTAAAGATTATCTTCGTAACAAAAACAACACCCCAGACTAACCATCTGCTTGCTTATCACATCCGGTCTACAGTGGGGACCAATTTAACCCTTTGACAGTTTCTTTTTTTTTTTTTAAATGTCACATATTTTTATTGCATTTTTTTGTTCATTTTACATTTTTAAATAAAGATGTGTTATTAAAATTAACATTTCTAATATTTTTAAGAATTTTTACAACTTTTTTTCTTTCTATTAAAGCATCATAGAACTGAAGTTTACCTCTAGTCTCATTGATATCTAAGTTAGTTTTTGGAATCCCAGTGAAAGCAAATCTAGGAGGCGGATCCGAAGGATTATCACAATTAATTTAAAAAAATTCTCTTGCTTGACTGATTTCATCTGTACTACTATCAGAGTCGCTACTATCCAGGTCATCTAGTAAACTTTAGCTACTATCATTTACAGATAATTCAGTTTCTGATTCCTAGTCACAGTTCGAATCACAAGAAATTAGCTCCATACGATCTGAACTATCCATTATTTAAAAGTAAAAATATATTATTCAACTCTTACACCAATAAAATTATCAGTCGGTTAGTAAAATATAACCAGAAAGCTATACACTGAAAGATAACAATTCGTGTTCTGATACAAAACATTCGAAAAAACACGCGCTTCTGAACCAATCAGAGTAGAAAATACAATAAACTGCAAGCTGTCATTTACTGGACAGCTATCGTCATCTATACAAATAATTTGTAACTAAAATTGGAAAAAATACAGCCGAAACAGTGCAAGCGAAATAGAAAAAAGATTGCCCGTACGTCGTACGGGCAGATCAGTAAAGGCCAGAAAGCTGTGCCCGTACGGCGTACGGGCAAAACAGGGAAGGGGTTAATGTTATCAGTTTCCGAAGTAACTGGCAAAGGAATATTCACAATGTATTCAGAAGGAACCCATCCTTTAATTTCTCTTCGCTGTTGTTTGAATTTCCGAGAATTCTCTCTCTTCCACTTAGGGATATGGGAAGTGAACAAAATAGTGGGAAATTACACGTCCACGGAATTTTTCTAGCTTACTTGCAGCTTGCCGATATGGAAGCCAGAAAGCGAAAGGATTTAACATTAAAACAAACGATCAAAATTTTAATGTCATTATGACAGGTTACCAAAAATGAGTCAGCGCAACATTTCTCAGTATCTGTTGTGCAAAATTTTGAAAACTCGTGATGATCGTACTAGAAGAAATAAACAAAATGAAAATACGGAGACACATTCCAGTAGCTTCCACATTAACAGAATCTGAAGTCTGTCAGATAGTCATAGGAAAATAGACGAATGATGAAACTGATGAGTCTGATGAATAATCTCTTGATATCGAGACACTTCCTATAAGTACTGAAATGAGAAATCCATCGAAAGTGTTGAAACGTGGAGTACAACACCGCTCCGATGACTTTAAAATACATTATGATTACGAACAATTTGTCAATGGGCTTCTTAGAAAAAATTGTAGACAGTCGACAAATGATCATTTTTTTAGTTATACATACAATTCTTTTGTGTTAAAAGATAATATACAGTACATAAATATAAAGTGTGAGTTAAACAGGGGTAAATTTATCTCATTTTGCATATCGTTTATTGTTATTAATTGGTTATTGTTATCAAAATCATGGTTACCCAAGCTGATCACATTAAGCGAAGTCCACTGTATTTACAATCGTAAAAATATGTCCATACGTAACACAGGTCCATACGTTAAACACAAACGACGATAGATTCAAATCATCACTAATTTTTGACCGTTCTAAAACTGTCGGCGGGAGGAGAAATAATAGCCAACATACTATATCACTACATCGACTTAATATGGAAGATTCTCACTTTATAACTGCCGCATACCAGGGTTGGAAAAAAATCCTAATTTTTTTTAAATCAAAAAAATCAGATTTATTTCATTTAAATCATATTTTTTCGATTTAAATCAGGTTTATTTGATTTTTTTCTGAATTCTAATTTTCATTATTTATATTTTTATAGTTTTTATATTTTTTTTCAATATACAGGGAATAGTTTGTTATAAATAACAACTTATCTATTTAGTATATTCTACACACTGATTACCTAAAATTAAATACATAATTTTTAATCTAAATACATTTCATTATTTTGTAATTGCATGGTACAAACTAAATAAGATGAAAATTTAAAGAACAAATTAAATAATCTTTTAATGCCAATTATTTATTTAAAAAAAAATCACAATTATTACAATATTTTTAAGCAACAAATTATAGATTTAACTATTTCAATGAAAACATTAGTTTCGATGTCGTATCCACTCTTAATTTGTTACGAAGGTTAGAATGAACAATACCAAAAGAAGAACACTATTCTTTCTATTCTTTCTATAACTAGCAGATGGTGCCACGGCTGTTGTTATTTGGTAGATAAACTGGATTTCAAGTTCTGTAATACTCTCTATACCTCCCATTATATAAAATGAATTCCATTAATCATAACTAGTAATTGTACCTACCTCACTGCATACTTTCTAATAACAACCCCTAAATTCTTGGAAAGCATATGCTATCTATTTACATTTATATACTTACTGGTATTACTGTACTGACTGATTCCCAATTCTCTTGTCCTTGGAATATGGAATTTAAGAGAAGTGAAAAAAATTATTTAAATCAATGATTTAAAAAAAATCAACTGATTTAAATCAAGATTTAAATCATGCCAACCCTGCCGCATACTATAGTTACACCCACATTCTACACGGTTTTCGCCATCGTATTTTGTACCCTTTGCAGCGCCCTCTTGAGGCGATATGAGAAACTTACTTTCTGGAAAGCCCTTGTAGTCCAGCAATCATTACTAAACATTTTTTTTCTTCTTCCAATTTTAGAGAAAACTTGCTCCGAGTGCATATCTACATTGAAGAAATGATCTATTTGTCTATACAAGAAAGATATAGCTACACGGTAAGACATTTTTATATTTCTTAACCCCTTGAGGGTTAGATCGTAAATAACAAACTGTTGCCCTTTAACGATATCTATCAATTTAATTTAGCATCTAAAAATAAAAATAAAACTTTCAGATCTTCTATTACGCATATGCGACGCTGTTCTCTCAATATCAACCGGAGATCATCGCGTGGAGACGATATTCGAATGATAAGAGGGAAATCGCTGCGTCGAGTATACGAAACATTGGTCTCGAAGGGGTTAAAAACCTTCTAATAACCACCCCACTCCGGGGGCCACTTTGTTATAACACACTGTTCTGGGGTGCTATACTTGCGTAGAACCTGCCTGCCTACTTTACTGGGGCAGGTATGTTCGGAGATCGCCGCTGGGATGCATAGACTAAATAAATCCTCCAACTAGCTTAGTCACGGACAATATCTCGGATTTGCGTAACCGTTGCTTAAACATCTGATACAATCTGTCTCCTGCCATCTACCAAGGACTGGTGGCATCCATGCAAAGGAGGGTTGAAGCTCTGTTGCGCGCCAAAGGTGGTCCAACTCGTTATTGACAGGTGGTCATAATGTTTTAGCTTAGATCCGCAGCCTTTGCCATCACACACAGAAGTGAAAGAATGATTATTCAGACTCTCCAGCAGCAGTTAAATACCACTTCCACCTGATCACGTGGCTACCACGTCATCCAGGCGAGTTCATTGCAAAATGTAGGGGTGGTCATAATGTTTTAGCTCTTGAGTGTATATAGAATTAATTCTATACAAAAGTGTCCACATGACCTCATCAAACAATCACAGATGAGCTTACAAACCGTTAAGTTTTAATTCTAAAATTGGTGAATCTTTTCTTGGAAATTACCACTTCCGTATGTTGCTGAATTAAACCTCGAATGGAGTTAATCCTCGGATTTCGTGACCTAAGTGCTACCTATAGTTTGGTGAATACATCCATTAAAATGTTTCATTAAATATTATGGTAAAATGTATATGGATTAAAGTATCAATCAGTTTTAAATCATTTTCCTCGTTTAATTTAATATGGATCAATGTTAAGTTCCTAAGGGCTGGTCTCCCGAAAGTCGTTTGACGGCTAACTGAGAATAACTCATGGAGCTAACTAATGGTGGGACTCAATTCTCCGTTTAAACCGAGATTAATTATGGTTAGATGTTAAACGACTTTGGTGAGATCGGTCCTAATATTTAAAAACGGTTTTAAGTTGAATTAACAGTGAAATTTTTTCCCGTTACAGCATTTGAAAACCATTAATTTCTATTAATTTTTTTCAATCGAGCTTCCGAAACTGCTAGCCGACTTGGGAGGCTGCCTAGGACTGTATTTGGGAGTCTCCGTTATATCTCTCATCGAGCTGGTCGAGTTGTTCGGTGGTGCTTCCCTGATCTGCATCTGCCGTTTCAAGAGTCCTTCCGGATCCCACCACACTTCCGATTTCTCCAGAGCTAGGTTCAGATCGAAACGCAGACGGAGGAACAAAGCTGGCAGGACTACCCTTTTCTCTGGAATCACGAGCTTTGGGGCGTCTCTGAGTTTCAGAAGGAAGAAAAATCATAAGACTGAAGACGTTGTCTGGAGGTAAGAATTTAGAATGAATGCTACAAAGTTGTCAATTTTAAACTACCTTAATTTCGCACGTATAGTCCGTGAACTATCGTGCGTTCATTGCTCAAATCATCAAAATAGGAAGAAGGGGGGGGAATCACGTCTCACGAACGGTCAATGATCAAATGCAAACAAAATAACGACTCACGTGGCGTCAAGAAAATATCGTATCTTATCGGTAATAAACCATGAAAAAAAATACAACTCATAAAGCAAAACGAATCAGTAGTTGCAAATAGCGCAATCTTAAATTGTGTCCTAAAAGAAGTCTTCACTCCGACCCTGAAATCCAGTTTCTTGGTAATTAGATCCCCATTATGAAGGAGGTGAAATTTCTCGGCGTCATCTTTGACAAAAGACTTACTTTTGCACCCCATATCAGAACCTTGCGGAAGAATTGAGAAAGGAAGCTTAACATTCTAAAAGTCCTTTCGAAGACCTACTGGGGAGCTGATAGGGCTTCCCTAATTAAGATATACAATGCTCTTATCTGCTCAAAACTGGACTACGGATGTCCTGTATATGGGTCAGCACGTGTTTCTGTTCTAAAAAAGCTTAATACCATTCACCATTCTGCTCTCAGATTATGCTCAGAGGCTTTTAGAACATCTCTTATAGAAAGTCTCTATTTTGACTGCTGTGAGGCTCCTCTTGAATTACGTCGTCAGGTGCTATGTCTACAGTACTAATTCAGAACATCATCAAATGTCAATCATCCCATTCATCAGCATACTCTCAATCCTCACCTCACACGGCTCTATGATGCTAGACCTTCTTGTGTTCTGCCTTTTCAGGGAAGGATAAAAGGAATTTTAAGAGATCTTAACTTTGACAATATTGATACTATTCCTATAGATATCAGAATTCCTCCTTGGTACACTCCTAGTTTTGCTATTATAAACCCTTTTAAGTCATTTGAAAAAAGTTCAACTGCTAATAACATATATCAACAAATATTTGAAGATCACAAACAATTCTTTACAACTTACACTCCTGCTTTTACCGATGGTTCCAAATCCATAAACTTTGTTAGTTGTGCATACAATATCGAAGAAAGGATCAATAGCTATAAACTACATTCTAAAATCTCCATATTTTCAGCTGAAACTTTTGCTATGTTGAAGGCTTTAGAGGAAATGATACATTACAATAGTAAAAATTTTATTGTCTGTACTGACTCTCAAAGTGTTTTAAATTCATTACTGTCTATTAATTGTAATAACCCTATTATTTTCAAAATTCTCACTTTAATAACGAATCTTAAATCTATGGGAATCTCGTTAATTTTTAGCTGGGTTACCTCTCATGTGGGCATCAAAGGAAATGAATTTGTGGATACAGCTGACAAGTCTGCTAAAAACTATCTTAACACTGGCCTTCCTTATCCTGACCTGAAAATTTACATCAAAGATTTAGTTCACTCTAAATGGCAGAATTCTTGGGTTAACAAAGTGTCAAATAAATTGCGAGATGTAAAAGAAAACATTTCCAAGTGTCCTCAACTACCTTTTAGAAGACATGACGTGATTATCACTCGTCTACGGGTGGGTCACTGCCGACTCACACATGCATATCTCTTGCTTGGTGAGGCACCTTGTTGTGTATTAAAACAGAGGCTGTGTAAAAGGCTATACGCGTTTATTTACATGCTGCAAAAACTATGTACACTGAAACAATAGAACAGAAACTATACACAAGCCGGAAATCTCTGATAGCGCCATCTAGTGTATACATTACAATCTCCCACACTTAATTTGACACATTAGAAATAAAAGTTGAAATAAATTTACGAAGAGCAGCAACGTAGTCTGAAATGCTTTCGTTTTCGTTTTGAAAACGGGATAAAAATCTGTGTTGTTCGATAATAATATTAGGTTTTGGACATAGATGCTTTTCTAAGACAGATATAACATCATCGTCAATCAAGGTAATTTTTAACTATTTCGAATGAAAGTCTTCACTTTAACCTCCGAATCTGAATATTAAAATAATTTAGGCCTCTGGCAAAAAGTAATCCAAACAAATTTCAAAATACTCACTAGACGAATATTTTTCATAAAAAAATTATAGTAACAACGCTGTTGTTAATTAAACAAATTAGATGTAACCTTACGTCGCCAATATATTAAAAGAGCAAATACGCGTTTATTTACATGATGCAAAAACTATGTACACTGAAACAATAGAACAGAAACTACACACAAGCCGGAACGCTCTGATAGCGCCATCTAGTGTATACATTACACACCTCCACAGTGTGTGTATTGTAAGACTACTTATACAGTTGCACATTGTATTTGTTAAATCTCTGTACATAAAATTCTTTGGAAATTCGTCATCAACTCTTAATTTAATTGTTGGGAAAATGCCGCATCCAGGCTTATTCCCTTTTCTTCGCTGTACTGGCTTGTACTTTGAAATCTGATTTGTATTTGTTAGACAACTTAGGCTATTATTATATAGGGGATTTAATTCTTAATCTTTTAATTCTTGACTTTAATTGTAATTTTTTAATAAATTTGAATCTTTAAATTTTTAATTTTCTTTTTTGTGCTGTACGTTTTTCAATTTTTAATTAATCTTTTCTTTTTTTAATCAAACTTTACTGATTATCGTGTTCATTTTGTGTCTTTCTAAATTTTCTACCTATTTATTTGGTTTTAAATGTTTTTTTTTTCTATTAGATTCTTTCTTTTTTAACGTTTCATCAAAATTGGTTTTTTTCAAAATTGTTTCAAAATTGTGTGGTTGTATTGGGTTTTTCGTCATGTTTGCCGCAGTTTGTCCCAAGAGAAATTGGCGCCACTAAATTTCAACCAACCAACCTTAAATTGTGTTCTTTGAGTACGGGAGAATATCGATAATCACTATTTACAGCTCCGATTGACAACACAGAGTGGATGGGTACAAGATCGACGGTTGAGGGTCGAAGGTCATTTTGACCACGAGGATCACTCGTAACAGAGTGTTTTGTTTCCAGAGTTTTGATTAGCGGTAATATTGGCCATTATGTCTTTAAAACATCGTCACTGTTTACGGCTGATTCAAGCTGAAAGTAATTCAGAAGGTCGACATTGAGTCAACGAGAAAGCAGCATTAAATTAGCGCTAGCAAAAGAGAAAATATGAGAAGAAAGCTATCCAATCGTCGTGGAAAATTACAATGGCCTGCATTAGAAGAGGATTTACATAGCTAAGTTCTCGAACAGAGAAATGTATGCCGCTCTTTTTCTTCCGTTAAAATTCGTCTCCGAGGCTATGGCAGAAGAAATGATTTCAAATTTTAAAGGTAAAATTAATTGTGTGTAATCCAGACTTTTCGGCACTCTACTGTACTTTTATTCTTAAAATAACTTAATATTGTCATACTGAAATACATATTTTTGCACGTATAATCCGCGGATTATCGCGGAATAAAAAATCGCGTCCGAGGACTATATGATGATGCGGATTATACGTACGAAATTACGGTATTCTAATTAACACTCCGACGTCCAAAGTTTCCATATACCTAGAACGGCCATGAATGTTCATTTTGACCGTACTTTTTCGCATACGAATACGTCTTGGAATAACTTTTTTTACTTGAGCATTATTATTAGTTCTACACATTGTATTTGAATTATCATCTACTTCATTATCAGAACTAGACGATGAAATACTCTACGTATTATCTATTTACTGTATGTCTAAATGAAAGCTCGAATCAGACTCGTCTGCATAAAGAGGAATATCACTCTCGATAAAATATTCATTTTCAGAGGCAGAACCAGAATATTTGGATGATAAATCATGCATTAATTTCATGATTTCTTCTGCAGGAAGATGCAGGAAGGAAATTTGGTAGTACTCTCCAGATTGGGGTGTTGGACTTTTCATCTCGTGCTTTGAAATTTATCACACGAGAAAAAAATTACTAGTATTTATTTATGTTATATGTAACTGGAATAAAATTATCTTTCAATGTTTAAAACATTTATTTTTTAATTTTATGTATTTGGTGGAAAAGCAACATTCAGTCATAATAACCTTAAATGTTGGCTTTCCCTAACAATATTAATTTTACTTTAACACATTGTATGCGGGACACGGACTAGTACGTTTTCTGAAGATTGATACTTGAGCGCGGGTCGCGTACTAGTACGGGTTAGTGTAACAACAGGGTTTGTTTGTGGGTACAAAAATAATGGTATATACAGGAAAACGAAGCCGAATGTTCTTGTCTACTACATAGATTCTAGAAAAATTGAGACAAAGAAAAACTAGTTTTTACATTATTAGTTTTAGGATTGCTCTTTTCCTATTTCATAATGTAAAAATGTTTATATATAACATAATACGAGAAAATTAAAACTATATACTACTATTTCTATTTGATTTTTCATATTTACGGTACTATTATAAACTAGGCTATATCCAATCATATGACGGGATCAGTAAAACTTTTAATTTTCCAAAATTGTAAAGTACCTTATGAAGCAGGTAAAATAAATGGTTTGTTTATTGGCTGAGAATTATCTTGCAACAAAAAATAATCGATTATTCAATTTACAATTATCATATATGTACCTAATCTATTATTTAACCCAAATATAAAAGAAAATTATTTAAGTAATATATAAGATCAAAGATAAAACGTATAAAAATAAGAGATAATTTAAAATAAGAAATGATTCAATGAGATGGTTAAATGAATGACGTCATAATGCTATAAAAATGTTATTTTTACCTATTTATTATTTGGTAAATTGATAAATTTAATCGCCTGCTCTTAACCGGGGAAAATGGGAGTTGAAATAATGGCATTAAAAGCTCGAAAAGAGGGGAAGGGGTGGATTTCGAACGTTTTAAAGAAGGTAGTATTTTTTGCTGTGATATAAAGTCTGTTTATACCAATTTATTGTAGAATCGGATCTATAGTTTAAGATAAGCTCTCATTATTTTAGGAGAAGCTTTCATAGCATTACTCGCTATGAATTTGCTAACTATGGATGCCTCTATCCATTCCAGGTCCAACCGCTTCATAAAATCGAGGACAGACATACAGATAACTTAGGCTATTATTATATAGGGGATTTATCCACTAAAAAATACATTTTCTATTTACAATAATCTTACGGTTGTTATTTATATATTTCTATTTATATATTTATTTATATATTTCAATATAAAATACGAAAAGTTGGTTAAAAATTGAAATAATTTTCGATCTATTGAGATTTAACTAAATTTACGCTCAAAACGCCCGCTCCCGGTACAATTCCACTGCGAAATGTACCCGCAAACAATGTGCTAAGCTCAAAATGAGCCCCAAAGTTAAAAATGAACACATATATTATACATACACATAGTTTTATATAATTTTCTATAATAAAAATATAGGCGCTTTTAAAACAGTTTTCCTCAAAGTTAAGGGGTTAGTCAGGTGAAAGAGCACTTTTTATTGAGTAAAATGTTTCGCCGGGGTTTTATACAAAATATCTACATTTATTTGCAAATTTAGTTCACTTTTTCCTTACATGTACATGTATTAATATTTAATTGTTCAAAAATACATGTACGTTAAAAGGAACCATATATATTGTTAATGAGAGGCCGACATAGCGTCAAGGCCGGCCGTGAGTCTAGTGGGTTTTTTTTTTTTTTTTTAAACTAACTCTTCGTGCTGAATTTTGTTTATTAAATGTTAAATAAAGATGTAAATGGCAATAGATATATAAAATGGTTTTAGGACTATGCCAAATTAACCACACTAGGTCGAAGATTTAACAAACATGGCGCCATGATGAGAAAAAAAAATGGTGCTCGAACTCTTGCAGAAGATCCAAAAATCCAAGCTCCTTCTCCTTTGCTCTCTCTCCGAGGGGGGCCTGCAGATCTCTCTAAAAAAAAGTTCGTTGGGGGAGCGTTGCTGGGCCGAAGCGGGCTACTCCGCGGTTAGCAACCCCTCTTGACCAATAGGGTCGAAGGAGGGTCACTCCGCTTTCACATCTAGGTTGGTTTCGCTCTTACTTTGTCCAACTGTAACTCTTTGTTACATATATGTAACAGCATATTTTATCTTATATTATACTAGCAAGTTTGCCCGTGCTGCGCTACAGTGAACTTAATACATTACTTTTAAACAAAGATATTATTTTCGTGAATAACTCTCTAAATTCGTCACAGTTCAGTTCGAGTCATTGGCATATTTATATATTTCTATCATAGGCGTATTATAACATTATTCAGTTTTTATAATCGAATTTGTCTTATATTAAATTTGCTCAAACTTTTTTATGGTAAAATATAAGTTTAACCCTAAATTACATTACTGTGTTACTACTGTACGTTGATTAGCAAAGTTAACAGATCTTGCCATATTACGTGATAGAATAGGAAGCAGAGGTTTTCACAGCAACAGTGCAATTTTGGTGGTATAAATAAATGTTGTCTAAAATTAAGGAAATTTATGACAAACCACATGGTTTTGTATGAAACAGAAACACACATTCATATTGACAACCATATGGATATAAAGATAACTATATAAAATGATAGGTTTTTATTTGCCCATGAGAGTCACTGAAATTTGTACTTTTTGTTGTTAGAATATTGTTGATAAACATTTCATTGCAACTTAAAAATTAACTAATAATTAAATTTAAAATTAGTTCTCATATAAAAATGCTATAATTTGCGCCACAAAGAAATGAAAGCGAATCCCTTTATATCTCAATTTTCAGGTCAAATCGAATTGATACTACGCAGATGATGTTTAAATAATATAAAATAAGAAATGAATAAATGAGATATTTAAAGGAATGACGTCACAATGATAGAAAAATATTTTCACCTATGTATTTTGTAATAAATTAAAAATTTTAATCTTCTGCTTTTAACCGAGGAAAACTGTGTTTAACCAATTACTTTAGATGACGTCACATTGCTAGAAATATTGCTTCTTTCACTTAGTTATCATGCGATAAATTAAAAATTTAATCGTTTGCTTTTAACCGGGGAAAATAATGCTTGGAATAGTGACATGAAATGCTCGAAAAAGGGGGAAGGAATGGATTTCGAACGTTAAAAATTTACAAAAACCTTCCCAGGGATATACCTAAACATTTCCCAAATTTTCACAGCGATTGGATGCATGGTTTTTGAGTCTATTGAGTACATACAGACAGACACAAATTCATTTTTATATATATAGACTAGCGTATAGCCCGTCATATGACGGGATTAGTAAAATTTTTAATTTTCTAGAACTGTAAAATATTCTATGAGGCAGATAATAAAATGGTTTGTTTTATGAATGAGAATTATCTGGTACACTCTCAATAATTTGATTAATTTTACTGACCGCATGGTACTTGTCAACTTTAAATTATCTTGTCATATTAGGGACTGCAGGGGTTTTAATACTGACAGTGGTTATTTTGGGGTATATATGAAGGATGTTCAAAATTTAGAGAATCGATTGCAAACTGTGGGATTATGTATAAAAAACAACACTCAAATGAACAAACTTCAGAGATATATAATTTGAACGTTAAATATTTATTAGTCCGTAAAATAGACTCCTAGACTTTTATGAAAAGAATTTGTTGTTAATACCGGTGTTAAAATTTTCATTGCAACCAAAACTAATCGATGATTCAATTTAAAATGATCCCACATGTACTTAATCTTATTTAATCCAAATATAAAAGAAAATGATTTACATCATATCTAAGTTCAGGGATAAAACGTATGAAAATAAGGCAGACGATATTTAAATAATTTAAAATAAGAAAGGATTAAATGAGATGGTTAAAGGAATGACGTCATAATGCTAGAAAAAAAGGTTATTTTCATCTACTTATAATGTGATAAATGGATAAATTTAATCGCCTGCTCTTAACCGGGGAAAATAGAGCTTGAGATAATGGCATTAAACGCTCGATAAGAGGGGAAGGGGTGGAATTCGAACGTTTTGAAGACGACAATATTGTTTGCTGTGATAGAAAGCCTATTTATACCAATTTATTTTAGAATTGGATCGATAATTTAGGATCAGATAAACTTGACTCGATTTGAATTTTTGCTAACCGTAACTCATCAAGAATCCAATGGATGTATCTATCCATTCTAGGTCCAACCGCTTCATAAATTCGAGGACAGACGGAGAGATAACTTAGAATATTATTATATGAGGGATACATATTTGTGTTTACACATTTCTCGTTGATTATTTTCAATGGGAGGTGTAAGATTCATTTGTTTTATGTCGTTAACTGATTGGTTTTATTTAATCATTACAGGCCTCCTTTTGCAGCTATAGACCCATACTACGAGGATGAAAGCATCGGGAGAAGAAACGATCTTATAAGAAGATTCTGAAGTAAATTTATATGCGAAGTTTTAGGTTGTTTGCTGTTTTTCCTCTGCTAAAAGTTGGTCGTTTTGATCGCTGAATGAAGATAGAAAAGAATATTATGAAAACTTTGAGAACAGGAAATCTTCTTTGAATCTTTTTGTATGCAAACTATTGATTTCATCTCAGTTGCAGTGTGTAAAGAAGAGGTTTCTTCTTCATTGTGTTGCAAATAAATATTATATTCAGTATCTGAACACAATATTGTACTTCATCTTACTACAGTCGATTTTTGGTAACTCAAATGCAAGAACGTTTCGTGCGTAGAACTAAAGAACCCCCTATCCCAGCAAGCAACTTTATGATGGGCCAACGTAAGATTGCATTCGATGGGTAACACTCTATTTGGAAAGTTGGACAACAATAGGCCAACAGCTGGCTATTGGTTGTTTTTAAAAGAATGCCAATATTTTTTAGAATGGGTCAACGACGGCCAACTGATTTCCTACAGTTAGCCATTGGTTGCTTTTAACTAGAATGCCAACATGATGTTAAGATGGGCCAACGATGGCCAACTGAATACTAACATAACACAAAAGGTTACCTGAATGCCAACGTAATAATAGCATAGGCCGACAAAATGCCAATATGATGTTAAGATGGACCAACGATGGCCAACTGAATGCCAATGTAATAGTAGGATAGGCCAACTGAATGACAATAGGATGTTAAGATGGACCAACGATGGCTAACTGAAAACCAACATAACACAAAAGGTTAACTGAATACCAACGTAATAATAGGATAGACCAACAAAATGCCAATATGATGTTAAGATGGGCCAACGATGGCCAACGAAATACCAACATAACACAAGGTGATGGCCTTCGTTACTGGAGTTCGTGGGTTCGAATCCCACCGTGGCATGGATGTTCGTAGCCGTTCGGAATCGGCTTTAAGCTGTAGGTCCCGGTCTCATTAGCCCTCGTGTTGCAAAAAGTAGACCGTAGCACTCCAAACCAAACCAAACCAAACCAACATAACACAAAAAATTAACTGAATGCCAATAGGATAGGCCAACTGAATGCCAACATACTGTTTTGATAAGCTATCTTAATACTAATACTTATAAATTCTTGTTCTACTATTAAACTATCGATTTCATCTCAGTTGCAGTTTGTAAAGAAGAGGTTTCTTCTTCATTGTGTTGCAAATAAATATTATATTCTTTATCTGAACACAATATTGTACTTCATCTTACTACAGTGGATTTTTGATAGCTCAAATGCAGGAACATCCCGTGCGTAGAACTAAAGAACCCCCTATCCCAGCAAGCCACTTTGTGATGGGCCAACGTAGGATTGTAATCGATGGGTAAAACTCTATTTGGAAAGTTGCCCAACTGTGGGCCAACAGCTGGCTGCTGGTTGTTTTAAACATAATGCCATTATTTTTTTAGGATGGGTCAACGACGGCTAATTGAATTCCAACAGTTAGCCATTGGTTACTTTTAACCAAAATGCCAACATGATGTTAAGGTGGGCCAACTGAATATCAACATAACACAAAAGGTTAACTGAATGTCAACGTAATAATAGGATAGACCAACTAAATGCCAATACGATGTTAAGATGGGCCAACGATGGCCAACGAAATACCAGCATAACACAGTAGGTTAACTGAATGCCAACAAACTGTTTTGATAAGCTATCTTAATACCAATACTTATAAATTCTTGTTCTACTATTAAACTATCGATTTCATCTCAGTTGCAGTTTGTAAAGAAGAGGTTTCTTCTTCATTGTGTTGCAAATAAATATTATACTCAGTATCTGAACACAGTATCATACTTCATCTTACTACAGTCAATTTTTGATAACTCAAATGCAGGGGCATCTCGTGCGTAGAACTAAAGCACCCCCTATCCCAGAAAGCAACTTTATGATGGGCCAACGTAGTATTGCATTCGATGGGCAAAATTCTATTTGGAAAGTTGGCCAGCAGTAGGCCAACAGCTATTGGTTATTTTTAACAGAATGACAATATTTTTTTAGGATAAGTCAACAACGGCCAACTGAATTCTAACAGTTAGCCATTGGTGGCTTTTAACCAGAATGCCAACATGATGTTAAAATGGGCCAACGATGGCCAACTGAATACAACATAACACAAAAGGTTAACTGAATGCCAATAGGATAGGCCAACTGTATGCCAACATACTGTTTTGATAAGCTATCTTAATACTAATACTTATAAATTCTTGTTCTACTATTAAATTATCGATTTCATCTCAGTTGCAGTTTGTAAAGAAGCGGCTAACTGAATTCCAACAGTTAGCCATTGGTTGCTTTTAACCAAAATGCCAACATGGTGTTAAGATGGGCCAACTGAATATCAACATAACACAAAAGGTTAACTGAATGCCAAAGTATTTACATCCAACTACAGTCAATTTTTGATATCTCAAATGCAGGTACGTCTCGTGCGTAGAACTAAAGAACCCCCTAATAATAGATAGCAACTAACTATGTTAAGATGGGCCAACAATGGCCAACGAAATACCAGCATAACACAGTAGGTTAACTGATGCCAATAGGATAGGCCAACTCTATGAACTAGTTTTGATAAGCTTTTTTTTTTTTTTTTTTTTTTTTTTTTTTTTTTTTTCTTAATTGTGTTGCAAATAAATATTATATTCGTATCTAAACACAATGTTGTACTTCATCTTACTACAGTCGATTTTTGATAACTCAAATGCAGGAACGTATCGTGCGTAGAACTAAAGCACCACCTATCCCAACAAGCAACTTTATGATGAGCCAACGTAGGATTGCATTCGATAGGCAAAACTCTATTGTTAAAGTTGGATAACAGTAGGCCAACAGCTGGTTATTGTTTTTTTTTTAACAGAATGCCCTAATTTTGTTAAGATGAGCTAACGGCTGCCAACTGAATTCCAACAGTTAGCCACTGGTTGCTTTTAAACCAGAATGCCAACATAATGTTAAGATGGGCCTACGATGGCCAACTGAATACTAACATCTGCATCTGTTCCAAAGTTTTTATAAAACATATTTAAATTCATGTTTAAATAAAAACTTTTTTTATTTTTATCTATTTTTATTTTAAAATTTTTTACTCCAAATTGTTTTATATGGTAAAATATGGTGTTTTCAGCAGCAAATAAATAACAGTAATACTTTGGTTAAACACCAAAATAACTTAATCGTTAAACCATATTTGTAGCCTATATGCACTCTTTCTATGTCATGTTTTCCCTTTAATTGTGATACGTATCTTTCGTTTTATGGGGATCGATGTATCAGTTCTTCACATCAATGTGTATTCGAATCTTTTTTTCCCTTTATTTTCTCCCTTTGGGACTACTATAATTTGGCAATTTTTGATGACCGCCAAATAATAAAATTTCGGAAATTACCAGTTTCTCGTAAATTAAAAGTAGTATCCAAAAAAATTATTCCCACAACATTTAAAACTTGAAATTCGAAACACGTTGAAGTTATGAAAACACGGTAAGTAGGCAGTAAAATGGATTCACAACTAAGGGTTGACTGAAGAATTGGGTTCCCCCACCAACTTGGCGATAATGACTTGAGTATAGTAGCCTAACATTTTCTCCTGATCTTACCGTGTATAAAGAATCTGTATCTATATTACAATTGATATGTTATTTGCATCCAACTCTCCTTGTGTCACTCTTTTCTTATATATTAAAAGTGCGAAATGTTTAAAAAATTTAGATATAACAAACCATTAATGGTTCACTATGGCTGATTTTTAATAATTTGGAGCTGTTGCGTTTGATTAATTGCCCATAAATATAAATGTCCGGTTTTCAAGTCGTATTCTTTAATTAAGAGTATATAATTCTATTACGATGGCGCACTCTGCATTAATTAAAGTGGCCAGAAAAAGCAAGAAATACAATGTTTGGATGGATTACCTTTGTGTTTTAGTAAATATCGCCAATATTTTCGCCAAATTTGACAAGGGGAACCCAATTCTTCAGTAGTCCCCACAACTAGAAATCTTATGTATGTTATCAAAATTTTTGACTTAAATCAAACTTCCCAGTACAAAAGAAACACAATAATTGGAATAAATATCGATTGCAACTTCCTCGTCAATCAATGGTTATTACAGTAAAAAGATTTAAACGGGAAAAAAATGGCAAAATCGATTATTTCTTCCTCTTCCATCACTGATCATTATACTAACAAGAACTCAGCTTTGTCAAATGTTGCCAAACGAGGAATTATTTTGTGTCCGTTAATTTGTTGCCATTTTATTTTCCAAATAAATTAAAATAGAATTTTTTCTATTTAAAAGAAAATAAAATTACCGTGTAATAAGGAAAATTTTTATTAAAATTCATATTTTAAAATGCTAACCGTATGGAAATAGGAAAAAGTGCATTTTTTTCTCGATATAGGAAGAACACCATTTTGTTTTCACGCTTTGTTGAATCATTGTGTACAGATGTCAATGAACATTGTCAGAAATGCTTTTTCTTCCATGAAAATAAAAAAAAACATTAAATAGCAAAAGCGTATACATGGAACATAAAAATAGCACGACACGATGCTCGTTTCAGAGTTTATGAAAGAAAATGATAGGCAGTGTTTATTTTTAAACAAGCAAAACAAACAAAATAGTGCTAAATTCTCTTGGAATTTTGCCCGCCATCGAGGGTGGAAAAGAAAATAAAGAAAGTATTTCCCAATAAATTTTTGCGGAGATCCTTTTAGTTAGCTAGTGTTTGACGAACTGTCGCGTAAAATAAATAATGATTTTTAAAAAAAATTACACGTTATGCTCAGTTGCTTCCTGAAATCAGCAAAAATTATGTCTTATTTTGAAACCTTCAGAAATTTCAGTTAAAGTCTTGTTGGTTTCTTTTATATATTATAACCTATGTTTTCTGTTGGCGTGGTTGTGTTTTGTAACATAAATAAACGTATCTTATAAATATAATTAACGGAAGGAAGCGAGAATTCTGGTATAGCTAGCATATGGTGCGTTATTGATCATATCTCAGATAGCGATATTATTTTTGACAATGACCTTATATGTTCGTGCTCGTTATTGAGTACACAAACATTATGCTTTAATGATTCATTGACAGTGTTATACATCATACAGGTCAATCAACAGTGTTTACTCCCATTATATATTCCATTATATTATATAAAGAACAAAATGAAAATCTTAATTCGAAAAGCCAGTCACATTTTCAGATGCTGTTTTTAAATGAAACATGAGATTATAGGAGAATTTCACGCAGCAGGGCACATCTCAACTCATGACGATTCTGACTTTTGTTTTATACGGGAGGGCAACATAGCAGATGCCTAATAGTTATTCTAAACATTAATATGAGTAGAAATGGCATTAAAGTAGTTCGTGGCGTTGCGTGAAATCACTCTATTTCAAAAAATATATACACAAAGAGAAAAATAAATAAAAAATGGCTTTTAGCGAGATATAAAATTTTTGGCATTTTATATAGGAAATTTGGCACTGGGGGCCGAGATGTATATTCGAATGAGATGACCACAAGTTAAAAGGGCTATACCAGCTAGCACTTTATGATGGGTGAACCTATACATGATACGTTGGCCATCTGAAGGCCAACAGTTGATCATTGGTTGTTTCTAACAGAATGTCAACATATTGTCACGATAGGTCAACGATGGTCAGCTGAATGCCAACATAAGGCCAACCAAACGCATTATATCCATCAAGGTAGGTGGTTTATTGCTAGTTGTGGAAACACGAGCGCATAAGGATATTAACATAAATGAAGCGAATATCCTTCAAAGGAATTAAGACTTATTAGCCTATCTCCTCACGGTAGAGGGAGCAGAGTGAGCTTTTTCGTAATATATATATATATATATGTGTGTGTGTGTGTGTGTGTGTGTGTGTGTGTGTGTGTGTGTGTGTGTAATAATAAAATTTTATTAAAGTAAAATCCTAATAAGCTAGATTTCTTATTAACAAATTCTCAAACACATTTTTCATAATAATGGCGGCGAACGCTCATTTCCTGGCACCTTAAATTTAGAATTGCAGCACCGTTAATTCATTTTTTCCGCGTATTGTGACGTACTATATCTTCTAGAATAAACTAGAAGTAATTAGAGTGAAGTGATTGGTTACCGGAATGACATCATTCCTAGAACCACGTCCCTACCCATACTTAATAAATAGGCTGTCACCAGATTTCGAAGTTTTTCCTTTGAGATCGCGATGTAATATATAATCAAATATTTTCTGTTTTGTGTTCTTTTTCATACGGGGACTTCTGTGTTATCTGGTGTTCTAAATAAAAGATGTTTTTGTAAGTCTGTATCAATCTACTCGGCTACTACATTTAATAATAATGATGATGATGCAGTGATGATTACAGTATTTTAAATTATGTTGACTTATATTAAGTTATTTCATATATATATATATATATATATATATATATATATATATATATATATATATATATATAAATTATTACACGTAAAATATCTATCTAAAATTATCTTTCTTCCTTTTCTCATTCTTTCATATATAAATTCCCAGCCTATAATATTAGATTTAAAGGATTATTCGCGGACTTAAACTTTTTTTTTACCAGTGTTCCAAAAATAAATTAAGAATAAATGCTAATTTTCTGTCCACTGGCCACATTTTCCAGCTGCCTCAAGAAAATAATTTCACTCTTCCAATGTCTAAATTGCTGTATATGGGCTTTTTGAGCTAATTCAAATTATCAAATTTCTTTTCTGACTTCCAATAACGCTGAGTAATCTTTTGTTCTCAAATAGAAAAATTCACGTAATCACCAGCTGTTGGGAAAAATTTGTAAAAGTGCTGGAAAACCCCTTTCATATTTTAGGGTTTTCTTCGCAAATATGTGGGATGCGCCTTATGGTGTAGTCACGCCACACCTGTAAGGTATAAGGCTAAATTTTACAATGACTTTCTACAACGTTATTCACAAACCCCGTTTAGAAATTTAAGGCTTTATCCAAAAAGAAGGAAAATGCGGCATATGTGTAAGTCCGCCACACCTGGTAGAGAAAAAGAAAAAGTATTATAAGAAACGCTCATGCCTCGCACATTCTTAGAAATAGAAGTTAGTAGCTAGGTATTATGAAATTAAAGAAAGGACAGTCTGAGGTCCGAATTATATAAAATTGTGGTCAACACTTCAAAAGAAGACCGGCTCGTAAAACTTACGCAAAACCGCGAGCTTTTGAAAAACACGATTTGAACAGAACGGAATTTAAGCCAGGTGTAATAGGTACAAAGATACCGCACTTATAGATTTAAGAATGAGAAAGTATTTTCGGAAAATCATAAAAGGAGCCGCGTCTACGAATAACTCCCTATACCCCTTCAATGCATAAAAGGGTCAGTATACAAAGATATCGAGAAGGAAAAAAAAGGGGGGGAGATAAAAAAGAGCACGTTCTCAAAATGGGTAGGTTTTCGAGAAGGGAGTTTAGAAAAAATATATAAATATAAAAATGCAAATAAATAAATAAATAAATAAATACGAGCGTGGGGGTACTAATCCAATGAAAAATCAGAATTTGAGAACTGACCACCTGAATTTTCAAGAGTGGCTATTTTCCCAAATGGGACGGAACTGAAGGAGGGGCTAAGGAAAAAGGGTAAAGGATATATACGGGGAAAAAAGGAGAGAAAAAGAGAGATATATATTAGATAGAATGGAGATAGTGATATAGGAAAGAGAATTTGTTTTGTTTATTTTTCGCTGTAAAATTTTCAGCGGCCTTTTATTATTCAGCTGGTTAGTAACCGAGATTATTTTAACTAGAATCAAGCTGGTTTTTCCTCTGCAGTGGGGTAAGTTCTATTTTTACTATTTTTTTAAAGCAGTGACAATTATAATAAAATTTTGTGTACATATGTAAATAGTAAATAAATTCCTTTTTTTTTTAATCTAAATTCTTTGTGATGTCTTAATGAAATTAATTAGCCTGAGCCGATAGGGTTGAACCTGGGTAACCTTACGGATTTAAAGTCAATTAAATTAAAATATATTATTAAGAATTAAATGAGTAAAAATAATATTTAAAGTAAAGGGGATCGGCTCAGTAGCGCCCAGCAACGGCGTAGCAAAAGCATATACTCGTGGGCATTTGATGCTGAGACCTTGTCTTGTAAAGACGTTCATTTTTAACGTCAATACAGTTAAGTTTCACAACGTCAGACTTCGGAGTTTTTTAATAGAGCCACGTCTGTTAATTATTAAGTCTCTCTCATTGCTCAGTAAGCCCCAGCAGGCCAAACAATAGGGGCTATTATGTAATTGGCAAGCATAATATATTACAATTATTACACTTAATATTTCTCTAAAATTCTCATTTTTCCACTCTCATTCTTTCATATCTATTTTCCCAGCCACAAAATCGGAGAATAAAAGGAATGTTAGCGACTTGAATTCTTTCAACCCATTTCCCAAAGTTAACTGTGAAATAAATAATAATTTTCTGTCCATTCGCCACATTTTCCAGCTGCTAAATCAAATGATTCCCTTTTCCAATGCCATTGGCGACGGAAGGGATTTAGATGACTGGTCCCTCCCCGAAATTCCAAAATTCTAAAAGACCGATTCGTGGAAAAAATATTGACCACCTGTTTAGGTGTGTTATCTGTCCCAGACAACAGTGTTCTCAGAAAGAGGCCATAAATGTCCTGCGGGGCTTTTATCTACTCCACCCCCACTCCGCTCCCCTAAGGTCATTCTTCTCAAGACCATTTTCCTTAATAACTCTGGGCCGAACGATGGCCGAATGGTTAGGGTGCTGGCCTTCGGAACCGGAGTTCGTGGGTTCGAATCCTACTATGGCATGGATGTTCGTAGTCGTTCGGAATCAGCTTTAATAAGCAGTAAGTCCCGATCTCATTAGCCCTCATGCTGCAAAAAGTAGACCAAAACCAGACCACTCCAAAACCAAACCAAAACCATAATCTGTCTGAGTGGTCCATGGTGAGTATTTTGAGGTATTCTGTCTCCTAAAATAGCTTTAATTTATTACGTTAGACTAGATTTTGGTATACAGCTAAATGAGAGAGAAATTTAAAAGAATTAATATAAAAAAGTTTTTAATGTTAATTTTATTATTAAATTCATTGTGGAGATACTTCATCCCTCTTTTCTAAGCTTTAAATTTGTTCATTATATTCTTTTTTAATCATTTTTTTAGTTTAAAGACACATTGTGTTAAGATTCTCCTTAGGGGTATATATATATATACAAAAGAAAACCTGTAGTTTTTCTGAAGTATCATTCATAAAGTGACACATGCCACAGATACATTGGCAGTAAAAGGTTTCAAACGACATTATAACAATCTTAATAAGCGTGCAATTCTAGATTTTTAATTTTAATAAAAGGCATTTTCTATCGGATTCAATTGTGAATGTAAACCATTCTCGAATCAGCTTAGTTGCAAACACAAAATTTCATAGAAATCATTCCAGCCCTTTAGGAGGAGTTTTATTACAAACACATCGAATTTATATATATATATATATATATATATATATATATGTGTGTGTGTGTGTGTGTGTGTGTGTAAGCATATATATGCTTATAAACACACACACACACACACACACACATATATATATATATATATATATATATATATATATATATATATACATTTATATATACATATATATCCATATATATATATGCATATATAAATACACACACACACATATATATATGTGTGTGTGTGTGTGTGTATTTATATATGTCTATATATATGGATATATATGTATATATAAATGTATATATATATATATATATATATATATATATATATATATATGTGTGTGTGTGTGTGTGTGTGTGTGTGTATAAGCATATATATATATATATATATATATATATATATATATATATATATGCTTATATATATATACACACACACATATATATATACATATATACATTTATATATACATATATATCCATATATATATATATATGCATATATAAATACACATACACACACATATATATATATATACATTTATATATACATATATATCCATATATATATGCATATATAAATACACACACACACACATATATATATATATATATATATATATATATGTGTGTGTGTGTGTGTGTATTTATATATGCATATATATGGATATATATGTATATATAAATGTATATATATATATATGTGTGTGTGTGTGTGTATAAGCATATATATATATATATATATATATATATATATTCATTTCATTAATAATATCCGAACACCCAATTTTGTTCTTAAAATTTGTGTTTTCACATTTCCTTATTTTTATATTTTCGTTTTAGCAATTCCTGTTAAAAGTTGTTTTAAATCTGATAGTGTACCTAAAATACCAAGTGTTCATAAGTTTCGACATTTGAATAGAATTTACCCGAAGAAAATCCCTTTTTTCTTACTAGGTCAGGGGAAAATTTTCACCTGTTGTTAGCACATTGGACTTTGTTAGTTCGGAGGCAGTTCCCAAATTTAGATCTTTTTTTTTCATTTGGTCCTTCAAAATACTTTGGCTTCTTGGAGAAGCGAAAAGTTCCCAAATTGTCCTAAAAAAATCTAATTAACCATTTCAAGTATGCAATATCTGACAGTTAAGTGAAGAAAAGTGTTTATAATTAATGAAAATATTTATAAACTGTATTTAAAAGTTAGTAAATCGACTTACTGAGCATCCATTATCTTTCTTGGAGGCTTAATATTTCTGACTGAGATGCAGTTTAATTTTGTTTATATTATTAATTTGAGCTAGAATTTCTAAACGATGATCCGCTGAAGTGAAATTGGAGGTATAGAGATTATATTCCTGCTTTTTTTGTCTACACTGGCAAAACATATTTTAAGGTATCCATCTAACGTTAAAAACGTCATTTTTTGCCAAAAATTATAACTTTTTTTATTTCTGTATTGTAAAATTTCAACTTTTAGGCTTCTAAATCTGTTTTTGTTTTGTCTCTACGGCATTTTAAAGAAAAATTACAGCTGTTTAAACATCGGTGACAGTTGTCTAAACAAAACGGAAATAGCGACTTTGGAACCAGAAGTTGTGAATTTTAAGCCTTTTCAAGAGCATTTTTTGGGCAAAACTTTTTAAATTTTCATGAAGATTAGTTTAAACATTTTTCTAGTATTTTTAATAATTAGCAACTTGGCAATTAGAAAGTTTTGAAGCAAGAAAGTGTGGGGAATTTTAAACATGTATTTTAATTTTTTAACAGTTAAAGTTGCTTTCATAAACTTCAAATGCGTTTTTCTCAAAACGGTATTTTTAATAAAATGTCGAAACTTGAAATGCGATTTCTCAAAAAGTTCTTAAAATATTTGGTTGAAAATTATGGATGCTTTTGATAGTATTTACTAGTAAATGACAAAAAAGCTTTAAATTTGGATAATTTTTAATGATGTTGCACTCATAGTTAGATATAAAGGTAGTGAAAATTCGTTAAAAATTCAATGTGTATGATTTTGAAGGACCAACATTTTTTACCAAATGTAAATTAAGCAAAGATTTTAGGTGATTCACTAGTCCAGTGTATAAGAAATGTGTTGCGTCAAAAAATATTGAAATAATTTAATTTATTAAAAAATTAGACCTTTTGAAAAAACCCGATTATTTTACTAAATTTTCTTTATTTATTAAAAATTTTATAAAAACTTCTCCATGAATAAATTTTTTAAATGCAATTCTCTATGACAATATAAAAAATAAATCTAAAAATGCAAAAACATGAACTAGTTTCTATGTTTAAAGAAAAAGGTTCTTCGAACGTAGACGGATGCCTTAAATTAAAACAGTTTTGTTCATAACCAACTTTAAGTAGGTTTGTTCACACATTTATTGGTAAAAAGCAAAATAAATCTATAATTTTTATTATAATAATAAGAAACGACATAAAGACTTTTCCTTTTATAATTATAGGTATTAGAATATGCCGAGTTTCAATGAATATTCCTAATTTAACAATATTGAAATAAAAAGCTACTCAAGTCCATTTTAAAATATATTAAGGGGTCACACGACTGATAAAAGTCGAAAAATTGTAAAAAAAAATTATTCTCGACTTCTGATATCTTGAAAACTACCAGTTTTACAAACATAATTTTTTTAACATTGTTAAAGCAAATTATCTTTACACACATATCTTATTCATTTTAGAAACATAAAAAATATTTTTGTTAGAAAATTTTTAATAAGAGACACTTTTTTAACAAAAATGATATCAACGCATAACTAAACATATAATTAAAGTTAAGGTAAAACGGATTGTTTTGAAACATACTACAATATCTAAAAATAACTTAAAACCTGAATTTGTATATATTTAAGATACATATATATTTTAAATAAATACTTGAAAAAAAATTTTTTTTCTTAAAAAAATTATGATTATAAAAACAAGAGTTGGGGCGAAATGTACAAGAAAATTTAGGTTCAATCGCATGAAGATTATATTGCATACAACCTGTAAAAATTTCATGAAAACGTATTAAAAACTTTTAAAGATAACATCCGTGTTACATTAAAAAAACGGTCGTATAAAAATGTTCAGAACTGAACTCCTTTTCTTACACATTTTTTTCTGAAAAATCAAATATTTTGTCGATTTAACAGTCGTATGAAAATGTTCAGAACTGAAGTCCTTTTCTCATATATTTTTTCTGAAAAATCAATTTTTTTGTCGATCACCAATCGTATAAAAATGTTCAGAACTGAACTCCTTTTCTTATACATTTTTTCCTGAAAAATCAAATATTTTGTCGATTTAACAGTCGTATGAAAATGTTCAGAACTGAAGTCCTTTTCTCATATATTTTTTCTGGAAAATATGTTTTTTTTTTTTTTTTGTGTAGATTTAACAGTCGTATGAGTCGTTTGACAGTCGTCTACAGAGTACAGTTTAAAAGTATGGTTATGCATGTTACTATGTTATGTCCCCAGATAAGTTCCAAAAAATATTGTGTAGTGTGCCCACGGTGTTCCCTTTGATTCGGGAAGACCATGCTGTTTGTCTCCAAGTTTTTGATTGGAAATATAATATAGTCGCCTTATTCCTTAACAATAAAAAGGAGTGAATGTTGCCAAGTAAAAATCCTGAATTTATATGATTCGTAATCAAAAATCCGGAACTAAAAAATATTACATATGACAAATAATTGCATGTACCTAATATTAAATTTAAGACCAGTCTCGCCAGTCGTTAACGGCTAACCGTGATTAATCTCTGTTTAAACGGAGAATTGCGTCCCACCCTTGGTTGGTGCCATGGGTTAATCACGGTTTGCCGTTGAACGACTTTGGCGAGACCGTGCCTTAATGTATTGTTCGTAAATTTGAAGCAGTGAATTTAATTTTAACAATTAAAACAAAAAACTTATGAAACGTCTTTTAAAGAAATCACTCTAAATATTAAGCAAATTAGCCTTCTTAAAATTGGATTTTTAAGTCTCGAATATCAAATATTTTTTATTTACGATAAAAATCTATTTCCGCCAAACGATAATTCGAAACGAGGAGGCTGATTTTAGGTACAGGCGTTCATGGGTTCGAATTCCACTGTGGCATGTCTGTTCATAGCCGTTAGAAATCGGCTTTAAGCAGTAGGCCCTCGTTGCCTTTCTTGCAACGAGGGCTCATTAGCCCTCGTTGCAAAAAAGTAAACCCTAGCACTCCAAAGCAAAACCATATATATGTTTTCTAATACAATAAGCGCGATTAAACTATAACCAGACACAATTATCCCGAGAATATGTTCTCACAACGCTAAGCTTAAGCAAATCAATCAAAACACGTTCGAAGGTCAAAGCTTATAGTTCAGCAAATTACCTCTTCTCTTCTACCCCCTTCCCATGATGATCGGAAAGTAGAATAATCGTTCTGCAGCTGAAACAGGAATCACAAGCAATAACAAAAGTTTGACGAGAAACCCAGTTAATTTATTTAAAAAATTACTTTGATTTTTTTAATTCATATTACCATGGGTGAAATTTTCAACCCGAAGGAGTAATAAAAAAAACACGGAATTTCAGCGTATCCCTGTGAACACAATCATTCCTGTATAAAAGTCGGCGAAATGACCAGTTTGCGTAAGTTTTATACATATTATGACATCATCACTCGCACAGACATTCGAATAACCCTTATGTTAACTGGAACTGTCTGTATTGTAAGTTGTTATGTTCTATTAACAATGTTGCTTGTATAACGTGTTTCAATGTTAACCATAAATTCGTAAATGCTGATGAACCGGAAACTTCAATTTAAAACATCTGTTATACCAGTCGGAAAATAGTAAAAAAAGGTATAAAATACAGAGATAAAAAGTCACAAATTATTTATTTAATACATTACACTTTATTTCAAATCGCTGTTCGTTAAAAGTAGCATACAACTGAGAAATATCACATCGTTTGGACTTAAGCCAATTACATAGAAATACACATCACATTTCTCGCCAAGTAAAACCTTCGTGAATCACAAAGCACACATATTCCAGTAACACTCACAGGATAATAAAACACGCAATAAAGGGAAGTAAACTGAAATACAACATACATGTGTCTCAATCAGGATAGAATAAATGAATAAATCTATAATAAAGGATACAAACGAAAACAATGTTCTACACAGTACAACCAGCTTAAGAAGTCAGGAATAAAGACAAACCTGAAGTCATCTATGTTTATAAAACCTACTTCCTGTTACTCACAAAACTTCAAAGACTGCTCTAAAAGAAAGTACAACTATAGTAAAGAAAAGTACATTCACGGTTCAACCACTCCCATAACATAGTATAAGATCGTTGTTCCGATTTTAACAGAATGCAAAACTAAGTTTTAGGTCTGCAATTAGAAGTTTTATGCCATTTTGTGTAGCAATACTATTTAACGCGTTATGCATTTCTGTTTCGAATAGACACTTAACACATTTCCTACGTAACGAATTAAGCATGTTACAGGTGCCCTCGGATTTTTTGTCTTTATTTATATTTATCATCGCCAAGTTCCCTTACATATAGCAAACTAAAGTTTTTCAGACTGCAATTGAGTATATAAGTTTTGTATACAGTTCAAAATATTTGAATACGCATAGTTTATGCGTTTCTTTCGTCTTCATTGTTTTTATAGATTGTGTACCCATATTTTCTCGTCAATTTCCGTATGATTTAGAAAATGTTAAAAATTGTTCTCAAATTGTTTGCAGATTTAATAATTTGGTACAATCTGTGTATAAATTTAATCTATACTATTTCAATACTTATAAATTATGCTTTTTATTGCATTCATATTGTTCTTGTAGATGTTTATCGCCGCCATCTTAAATGGCACGTTGCCATTATTGGCGCCAAAAAATGTCGCCAATAAAACCAGGGGGCACCTTGAACTGCATTTTCACCGATAAACACTCCTTGTACTATCACCCGCATTGGAAATTCCGTGTATAAACATCTTAACCAGACTCCACTGTGCAGTTTTCAAAGAAAAAGAAAATACATCTCACTAACTACCAAGCAAGAAAAAACAGCAAATCTCAGAAATAAAGTAAAATAAAACCAGATTGCGGCAAAAACAAATGTGAATGCATCCCAGTTCTATGCTACAACATTTGAATAACAATCTATCACAGAGTTCAATCCAAAAAGATGAAGAAAATTACTCTGCAGGTTCATATTTTCAGCAGTGCTTGAACATTGAATAATGTCAGGTAAGGAGAAAATTAATGGAGATTACCTATTAAGTAATGTGGGGTTAGAAAAAAAACATAGAGGAAAATAGCAGACGATTCCGTTCAATCTGTAACATCACAAAATTTCTTTATGGTTCAAACTGAAAAGGAATACTAGGTATTAACTCTTCATAAGGCAAATCAACTCTTAATACATACAGTAGAATGAACACATAGTAAGGATAAATACTAAAGGAATGAGGGGGAAAACTCAGTTTTATATCAGATCTAAATATTAAGTTTCATAACACTGCAAAAATATAAATCTTAAGATTAGCATAGACAAAAGTTATGACAAAATCAAAATCTATACATGAAGTTTAAATGTAAATATATTAATACTTTCATTTTTTATACTCAAATACAACCAACAAAACTTAGGATTACAATAAAAAAAAGGAATTTTACTAAACCTGACTAGCTTAAGGGGATAAATGAAAATACTCAATCTAAATAATTCCTTATATAAGACAAAAGAGAAGAAATAAAGATATGCTTCTCAAAAGAAAATACATTTAAAGCCTTATAAAGAGTTAAAAACTTTTAAGAAATAAACAAAATCTAAAAATATATTCAATATTAAAGAAATGCCCCCAAAAATTGAGTACCTTCTCAAAGATTAAGACAACATTATAAGAGAGGGAAAAATCATCAGTGTTTTTCAACATCTACAAAAAAAAAAAAAAAAAAAAAAAAAAAGAGTACAAAGAATGAAGTGAAGTGAATGTACCTGAATTTGATTCATTATAAATTTATATAACGGAAAGGTTTCTTGATATTCATCAATGCAATTAATTTTGAAAGAGATGATTTTCAATAGAATGATGAAAAGACCTTTCTGTCTGAATTTTGCTTCATCAGAATTAGAAATATTTCACATATTTCAGGAAAAAATGGATACTCTTATAGCTGGGTCTACTAGACTTTACAAAAAATTGCTGACATTTAAAATAATTCTAGCATAAAATGCATCCATTAGAACTTTGTAAAGATAATGCTGGTATTTTTTTTATATGTTAGTTAACACTGATGATTTATGAACTCTCTTGCTGATTAAAAATGCTAATAGAAGAGGTTTTAAATATGTTTAAACTGGAAAACAACGTAAAATTCATCCATGTTGAGAAAATTTTTCATTAAATGTCGGCGTGAAAGAAATATAATTTCAAGCTACCAGTTCCACACGTGAAAACTCTTAGCTATTGACTTAGAATAAACAGACAAAATAAAATCATATACAAAATCTCAAAAACATACAAAACTAGCGAAATAGAAAAACTAACAGAAATAACTAAAACATTGAAAAGTAAAATGTAACTCATAAACTACAAAAGTTAAAACATGAAAAAACATACTGAGAACAGAAACTTGAGCTAACCAAATAAATCTGAATGAGCTAAGTAGTTTAGCCTGCTGCCAGGGAAAACTCAAACAAATTTATAAAGGGATTTTCCTCTTTAAAAAAAATATATATATATTATTACACACTGCAAATCAAACATTGGCACTATCTCACTGGGCATAAACACAGCCCAAACTCTGCTCATGTGTAGAGCAGATGGGCTCACAAATCTACATACTTATCAATCATCCCAACATATAAGCAGGTGTTTTTATTCAAGCCAAATCCATTTGATTAAATGAAGGTGTTCAAAAGTTAAATCTTATTTTTTAAAACATTATATTTAAATTCATCCATTAATTTCAGCATAAGTTGATATATATATACATAAAGCATTGATGAAACAGCAACTTTCCAAATTATATCATACACTCAACAATTTTTAAAGAGTTAATAAACAACTTAAAACAATGTAAACAATACAAGAAATCAGAATTCCCATGACCATATGTAAGTTTTACAACTGTTTTCAAATTTTTTGAAAAATTAGCAATCCACAAAACTTTTGTTTTCACTTAGCAAACAACTTCAACAAACAATGATGGTAAATTATCAGAACATAATTATTTTGAATACAGGACTCAGATTTATACATTAATTTAAATATCTTACTAGGATTTCATTGTATACTGCTCATTCTGAGATTACATTCTATCATAAACACAATTTAATTTCCCTTATGAGTTATTTAACTATCAGGATCTTTCTGTAGTTAATTTAACAAAAATTTATCTGGTCAGTTTTAGCCAAATTCTATGATCTTAAGGAGAAACTATATTTATAATTTACTTATTTTTAGTGATTAATATTATTACACTTAACATTGAAATTAAAATATTTAAATACTTTTGACTACTGCTCACAAAGCAAAAGTCAATTTACCTTATGAGTTATTTAACTATCAGGATCTTTCTGTAGTTAATTTAACAAAAATTTATCTGGTCGATTTTAGCCAAATTCTATGACCTTAAGGAGAAAATATTATAATTTACTTATTTTTAGTGATTAATATTACACTTAACATTGAAATGAAAATATCTAAATACTGTTGACTACAGCTCACAAAGCAAAAGTTAATCTTTAACTGCAGTTGTGGGGTCTCACAGATCTTTAACCATTTTCAACTCTCTAAAACACAACTGATTCACAAGTGTTTCTTGCAGATTTCTATCAAGAACACTATCAAATTACAAGCTAATGGATAGCTGGAGATTTTGGACTGATTATTTGTCACTTAATACATTTCCAGTAGTTAAAGGTTAAATAAATCCTGAATATTTCTTGAAACACTTAAAAAACATATAAATGTAAATATTTTATAGTACCTAATAACCGAGTCCTGTTTCATATTGTGTAGATGCCCTTTATCTATATATTTTATATATACAATGTTTTAAGACATTCTAATTCCAGGCCTTTCACATATTTTGCAACTTCATAAATAACTGGGCAGAAAATATAATTTAAGAGTTAAAAACTACTGGAACATTCATTATTGAAACAGGAAATTGTTTTGTTATTTTCACAATTACATTCATAAATCTTTTTGATTAAAGAGTACTTTCCATAATAAGTTAAAGTAAAAAATACATTGTTTAGTTTAATAATCTTAGTAATCTTTACAACAATGCACTATGTATATTTCCAAAGAAAATACTGGCTACACTAAGGATGCCCATTTACTTTTTGTATTTATTGTTTAAACAGAATAAGTGATAAGATGATATATCATATAAGCATTCATTTAATTAAGAAATTTCAGAAGGAATACAATAATATTAAGGAAGAAAACAACCAAAGTTAATGTACAATTATTCCCTTATGTTATAATGCATATGTATTTAAATTTTCCTAAACATTTAATTTTGGTTGAAAACAATGCAACAAAAATACTTCTCAGCAACTTCAAAAAATTTAAATGGTTTCAAGTGCTCTTTTATTAAGAGAATTTACAAACAATTCTAAATTACATGCTTAATTCTTTAAATAGGAAATTTAAGAGATTTATTTCTCACAAAATGTGATAAAAAATGCATAAATTTTATCGATTTATACAATTTGCTCTCACATTTTAATACTAAACACTAGAAGACTCATCAACAGTATTTTGACTTCAAGTCATTTGTATCATTTTGTAAAAACTAGTCATATATATAGACAAAAAATTAGGTCAATAAGTTATGAAACCGTAACATTCAGTTTTCATCTAAAATAAGTTAAATCAGTATAAATTTATTCATAGTTGAAATCAGATAACACATGAGGACTGCAAAATACTTTAATATTCACCTGTGAGTATTCATGTGCTATAGATATAAAAATTGTAACATCAGCAATTTTAGTTTATAAGTGCTGGATCCATAAGAACTCTTTCTCTTTTTACTAGTATACAGTTACAATATAAGTACAATTTCATCAGTCTGCATCATATTTGAAATTGGTTATTCTTAAATTTTAAGTGATTGAGTATTATAAATTTCAGAAAATAAAGGTATTTTGGCCGTAACTGCTTCAGCATCATTAGTTTATGTCTTTTGGATATCATAATTTATTTTATCATTGGTTCAATCAATCTAATGGATACTAAAAATATATATATTTAGAATATTTAATATAGAAATGTAAACATATATGTATAAGTATGTATGTGTGTATACATACCAGCCAATTTATAAAAACTGATGTCAGTGAAACTTTTTGATTAAAATGTTGGTTGGCTAGTTAGTTGATATTTAGAGGCAGAATTAATTCTAATTAATAAAATATTTATGAATTCATAATATATAATGAAATAGTCTTTCAATTAAATTTGATTCTAGTAAAACATAAAATTAACATATTTCAAACTATATTTATCAAATAAGAGCATTTTGAACATACTTATTTGAATTTTAATAAATAAGATTAATTTATTTTCAGTTATGTGGTCCTTTATTAAAATCATTTACAATAAACTACTAGCATAAATAGGCAATCAAAATACAATACTCAGGCTATACCATATTAAGTAATTGCTAAAGCCAAATCAAATGTATAATTATGCCATATTTATACAACATTTTACCAATTACTTCTGATAAAATTAAAGATTTTTCAATCAATTTTTACCAATTATTAAAGTAAAAAATCCATTGTCCTTTTGCAGGAAATATTTGGTTTTGGTTTGGAGCGCTACGGTCTACTGTTTTGCACACGAGGACTAATGAGACCGGGACCTACTGCTTTAAGCCGATTCTGAATGGCTACAGGAAATATTTGAATTCATTTTCATAGAAGTAAAAAGTGTAAAAATTTTCAGTCCATTAGTAAATCCATAAAACTGAACCCAAAATCATAAATTTTACATATAATCTTAACAGTTGGCAGGTATGTATACATACATAAATATACACTGGTGGAAATTCATGATATTAGCAAGGATCCAAGCATTCTAATGTTAACTAAACCATAAAAGTTTAATGAAAAAGAAAACTAATCTTGTAGAAATTTCCATTGCACTTTAAAAATATTACCTTGATTATAAAAATTTACACAGTTTATAACTCCTTTATGTATATTCATGGGCATCCCTTAGCCTTTTCATAATGCTTACATACAATATGATTAAACATTTAAAATAGCTGTTTATCAATCTACATTATATTTCAGAAAATCATTTTTTTTACGTTGTTTTACAGCTTAAGTTTTCAAAGTTAGCATTTAAAACAGCATTTCATACTAAAAGGAGCATGAAATTATTGGAATCAAAATTCACAAAATAACACCTATTTTCATTAGCATGTCTTCAAAACAGTTTTACATAAGTACACATGTAGGAGAAAGACTTGGTTCAAAAATACTGAATTATATTAAAATAAAATTATATCTTGCGATAAAGGCGGCAACAAACAAAAAAGCACATTCTTCATCAAGTACTACATTTGCACTAATGAAAAAAAAAAAAAAAAAAAAAAAAAAAAAAACCACACATAAAATAAAATTTACAAGAGAAAACTTCACACCCGCACATAAGACATTAGAAAAGTCATCAATTTTCAACCACACTTGCTGCAATGTAAGCTGAAATGCTGACATAAGAATTTACTTTTTTTATTTTTTCATTTTTACAGTTATGAATATAAATCATTCACACAACACTTTTATTCATTTTAATAATACAAAACAGTGGAGCACAACCATATTTTAACGTAAAACTGTAAAGAGCCAAACATATGAACTTTTAAAACAAAAGTTTATTGAATTTTCATACAGCAAACAAAATAAAAAGCCTTAAAAACCTTAATACAAACAGAAATCAATCTTGGCAGGAATTCTACATCTTTATTTTTATTATTTTGAATTAAGCATTTTTTAAAGCTGCTAAATTGAGGAAAAAAACGAAAATATTCATAAACATTGCAAAATAAAAAATCTAAAATTATGTCTGTTATTAAAATTTAATTGATATAGTGACTCACGTGCAATTGGTGAGAAACAATTCAAAATTAAATTAAAATTATTTTATTAATTACTAAATAAAAAAAATTTAAACTTTAACGTCAATCATATCTAAACACTTGTATATCTCATTCTACTACAGCCAAATTTATAGGCTTTTGCAGTGGAATATGTACACTTTACAAAAACTGAGAGGAAAAGTTATATGTATGTTTCAGTTAGTCTAAATATTGCATTATTATACTTTTATATGTAAATCAGCCATTTTATTCATAGTAAAGTTAGCATTATTAGTACACATACTTTAAATACTAATTCCCCTCTAAAATGTTTTTAGAATTAACTATAAAATACAAGCAAAAACTGACATAAATAAACCTGCTTACAAACTCTAACACTCTGAAATA
Source organism: Pardosa pseudoannulata (assembly GCA_032207245.1). NCBI lineage: Eukaryota > Metazoa > Arthropoda > Arachnida > Araneae > Lycosidae > Pardosa > Pardosa pseudoannulata. Next base: position 11,516,969 of record CM063507.1, on the reverse strand, counting down.
ATAAAAAATTATATTGCTCCTGTGCTTCCTATAATTAAATTTTATATGCAATATGTCAAAAAAAATTAATAAATTGTATCATTTAACAATATTAAAGATTAAGAACTTTTTAAAGATATTGTATAGCATATGAGAATATTACATCAACCTTTATCTTTTGTATGTCCCTTGCTACAAATTCAGCAGTAAATTTTGTCACTTAGAATTTTACTTTTCTGCTAGATTTTGAACGAAAATTTTTTATAAAAACAAAGGTATTTGAAAAAAAAAGTTTTAATATTTTATTTTTTCATTAGACCCATAAAAATTTATAATATATTTTTGCCATAACCATAATTCCATATTTCAAAAAGAGTACTTTGAACAAACTCGTCAATAAATTTTGTTCCTGAGAAATTTATTTTTTTCAGCTAGACTTTGAATGAAAAATGTTCTTCAACCACACTGTATGGCAATTTTAAAATGAAATTTTTAAATATAGTAAGATTTTATAAAAATTAGGTCCCTAAAATATTTTACAAAAAGTTTTAATTATTGTATTTTCACTCTACAGTAACTTCTCTACAATCTTTCGAAGTAACAATTTGAACAAAACAAAGAACATTAAACTACAATAAAAATACAAGGGAATTATTTAGCACCATGTGACATATTTACATATACATGTTTTTCCAACATAATTTTAAAAGAATTATGCATATTTAAAAATCAGAAAATGTTTGTAGAATTTGCAGACTAATATTAATAGCTAAATACAACATATTACTAAAATCAGTTTAAAAAATATTAACAATCCAGAGATGCAAAAGCAAAGTTATTCTGATATTACAACCACAATTCATGTCCAATTTTAAAATTCTGCTAACAAAAATAAGAACAAAATATTTTTAATTTTATATACAGGTTGTGCACCACCAATAAAAAGTATCTAAAATACCATTTTCTTTTACATAATGACTGATGTTTGAAAGACAGACAGCCTGCATACAATTAATGGCTGAATTTATATACTTCTCATTAAGTATGAAAAAAATAGTCTTAACAACTATATGTACGTATGTACAATATGCAGTAAAATGGTCATGACAAAGAGACAGCATTTTAATAAAACTCCTGAAAGTAATAGAGTGCCAAAGAAATTTACTTCGTTAGTGAATATCTTATATCAAGTTGTGTAAAAGCAAGTTCAGGGTGTCTACTGTTACCCAGTTTATGACTTCTTGCCTCACTGTAACTGTAAACAACCTCTCAAAATATCCAGAACCTATATTTTATATATACATCAAACTATAAATCTAAATGGATATACCATTTCAAGAACTTTACAAAACATCAGAAAATCATGAAGAGACAAAGATAATAAGCAACTAATTTATATAATTCAGTTCTCAGTGATATTTTCCATAAAACATATTTTTCAAAGAAAATATCGTTATAACAAGTAGAGATAGTTATTAAACAAGATATTTATAAAATTTTAAGTAGAAGTGATCTAAAGTATGTATATATGTACAGGATGTCTACAGGAACACCATTTAAAAGATTCCTGATAATTCCCTAATAAATCAATGTAATTTGCACAATTTCTTCCTTGATAAATTCCCATTATTTAATATACAATTCCTTTCAATTCTTTCATAAAACTTTTTTAGATATAAATATATATTTAAGTAAAATTATAAATTTTAATATAAACAAAATCACAATGCATTTAAAACTTAAAAATATTCTTTTCTGTTTTTGAGGTGTTCAAAATTACTTGCATAATTAACAGAAGATTAAACAATTTTTCATTAAAATAATTATAAATAAAACTATGATCCCTCTTGCAGTTCTGCATTTTCACATTTATTTATTTATAATGCAGCATAAATAAAACAATTAAAAATTGTACATTACTAATTTAAAGATTCAATTTGCTATTTTTTGGATCAACATTGACATTTTTTTATTCCAAACTGCTTTTTGATAAATTTTTACTTTTTCTTTTTGGCTTCAATTGTTTTATTTTCTGAACATTCTTTTTTGTTGTTGTTTCTTCCTATTTTCATTTAATAGTGGATATTTTTTTTAAAAAATGCATGAAGTCTTCAATTAGAAAGGGTTTTTTTTTTCTTTTAAAAAAATTTGTCTGGTGGAATTCATTACTTTTTAACTTTTCTTTCGCAGAAAATTCTCTGACTTTCAAACAAATTTTCATGTTTCTCTGTTAATTCCAAATAGAATAAACTGTGAATTTCAGTTTATTACATTAAGTTCAGCTGAGGTAATAATTTCCTTAGGATTTATTTAAATGAAACTAGGTTTAAAATTGCCTGGTCCCATGATCAACAGTATGTTTGAACAATTGAATGAAAAATTCATTTGCTCAAATATACGTTGAAATTTCTTTTTAGATAACTCAAAACAATAAATTATTAAACACATTATTATATAAAATATTTTTTATTTTGTAAAATAATGCATAAATATTTATTACAGAAAGCAATAAATTTATACATTATGCATTATAATACAAAATTATCTTTTAATTTATTCACATAAATATACTGTTGAAAAATTATTTTTAGAGAACTACAATTTATTTTTTGATAAATTTATTTAAGATAAGCAATAAATTACAAGCTCAAAAAAGTTTAATTCCAGGGATTTTTTACCTTTGTCATTTGATCACAAGTAAAAACTCAAATACTTGATTTTAGGTTATAATGCTCGACACTGATTATACATACCTCAGTTCCACTTCTACTAAAAAATAACAAATTTTATAATACAGTTGAGTCTCTATATAGCAAGCTTTCATTCAGCAAAAACTTTCAAACAAATATTCTTACAGAGTCTTCGAAAAAAGGTATGTTTTATATGAAATGAAAGTTCTATTTCATGTGACTTCATTTCTATTCAGCTAGCAAGCTTTAATATCATTGGTGGTATGGAATCAAGACTGATGAATCTATGTCCAATTTGTTTTTCTTTCTTTAACAATGCAATACTTTAATGAACACTTCTGTCTTTAATTTAAAAAAAAAAAAAAAAAACCTAAGAGCACATAAACCCTTTTTTTTTTATAATCAAAGCTAAATATAAATGTTCTTTGAACAAAAGTGCTTCAAACTACAGAAATGTATAATTCCCATCACTTTTGTTTTTAACAAATTTCTGTTCCTCTTATATATAATAAACATAATTTTAAATTTTTTTGAGTATCTAACATTTTTTTAGCATTTTAAATTTTAAGAAATATTTAACTGTACACTTAAAAATTACATGAAATGTTCCAAAATATTTTTATATGTGAATTTTAATAAATAATTTTATTTAATGAATTTTTTATATAGTAAATATTCTAGTGGGATTTGGGGCCTTTCATATACAGACTCAACTGTTATTACAAAAATTTTAATAATTCTAAATATTTACATAAGGTTTAAGGCAAAAACAAACTATTCACACACTAGTTTCCATTCTAAACAGTTTAGTTTACATTAAGTATCCTTTTAATCACTTCTTGATCAAGTAACAATATTTACAGAGGATACATATTAATCATACATTTCAACCCATTCAAATGGGTACAGCAAACGTCACTATTCAACCACTCCAAATAAAAGGAGCAGTATATAAAGCAATTTGATAAAGATTTTAGGCAGTATTATAGCCTTTGATTTTCCAATTATATTTTACTTTCTTACTGCTCCATAGACACCCTGATTCCTAATCTATAGATTTTTGGCACTAAATAAAAACTGAATTTATCCACCTGTAGCTATTGTGTGAAAAGCACATGTGAGCAGATTCATGTGCAGCAGAGTTTTATACTATAACTTTACAAAAGCAGCAACTTCAATCACAAAATTAAATATCTGATATTGCAATTACTATTATATAAGCAATTCAAAGAAAGGATAAGAATTGCACTTTGGCAGGAAGAAATCAAAACTTTTTATGTATTGCGCTATTATCGATACACTTTTGTTTATTTTTCTGTTTCAAATTAGTGAAGAGTCTATTTCTCTTTGCATAGGAATCTCATTAATCGTTAAATTAGAACAGTGAAAATTTTATTCGTAAATCAGTATTAACTCTCCAAAAATTTTAACACATAAAACTCTGTGCTGAAGAATTAACTGACAGTGAATTTGAGGTTACCAAAAATATATCTTTGACAGTCACAAAAAATTTACACTTTTTTTGTGTGTGTTTTGTTTCAACAATTAATACAAGTAACTGAAAGGAAAGTACACAGCCAAATACCAGTCCATTTTACTTAACACAAAGCTGTAAATATACATCTTAACCAGTTCAGAACCTTAAAAAGGGCAATTGATTTCATGAAAAACAAAGAAGGTCATGCATACCTTAACCAGTTCCAAACCATCATCATATACAAGAGATCAAAGAATTCATTAACCTTCAATATGTGCTTTTGATTTTGGGATAATTTTTGTTAAATCATGGGAATTTGAACTGTAGACAGTAGGATATGTTCAATTTTATTAGAAGGAATATGCACATATTTCATTGCACACAATATTTAATGTAAACAATTGCAAATGTTAAAATACAAGAGATCAAAGAATTCATTAACCTTCAATAAGTGCTTTTGATTTTTGGATAATTTTTGTTAAATCATGGGAATTTGAACTGTAGACAGTAGGATGTGTTCAATTTTGTTAGAAGGAATATGCACATATTTCATTGCACACAATATTTAATGTAAACAATTGCAAGTGTAAAAATATTTTTATTAAAACAAAATCATTACTTTTACATTTTCTAAGTACATGGTGTTTAAGTAGATATCATTTAGAAATTGAATGATATATTCCCTGTAGATTGTAATTAATTTCTTGATAAATTCACACAATTTAATACATGAATTATTTTAATTATTTTTATAAAACTATTTTTAGATATAAATTTATACTTAAAGTTACAAGTTTTATTATAAAAAAAAAATAAAATCTCAATATGCTTGTAAAATATTTTTTTTCTATCTTTGGGGTAGTTAGAATAATCGGCATAAGGAACAAAAAATTAATCAGTCTCATTAAAATAATTATAAAAAAACTGACAAATCTTGCAGGTTTTTTTTGCATTTTATATATATTTAAATAATACAGCCTAATATATTAATAAAAATTGTATATTATTTTAAAGGTTTAATTTTAATTTATCCATAATAGCATTAGTTTTCTTGTTATCTGCTTCCTTGATTATGGAAAATTTTTGTGCCAATTGTTTGTCTTTTTACTCAATTTTGACTTTTTTTTTCATTGGAACTTCATTTGCATCATTTTCTGAAGAATCTCTTTTTAGTTTCTCCATATTCAAATTTAAGAGCAAATAAGCATTTTATAAAGAATGAGCAAGAGTATATTTTTTAAATTTTTGACTGACAGTTATTTTTTAAACTTTTGCAAAAAACTCCCTGAATTTATAAAAAAAAAAAAAAAATTCACTATTTCCCTGATATTGGTAAATTTCCTAATAATTCACAGTTGCTAGACACCCTGAAGTATCACAAAAATTTTTATTACAATGTATGTTAAAGTCAATCATATACTTAGATTTTTATTTAATTAATACACACTAACAGCCGTGCCATAACGCATTTGGCTTGAACAGTTACTATTAATGATAATAAATTGTAAATTTCAGCATATTGAACTGCAGTAATGATTTTATATGATCATTTTAAATGAAATTTGGCTTAAGGGGAAAATAGCCAGGTCCCCTTCATGCACATACTTTTGGGGCTCATAGATCTGGAGAAGCACTTTTTTTCCCCCTTTATACAGTCCTGAACAGGTTAAGGTAGTCAAGTATTGGCCATATTGGATTCTTTTAACTGTATGTTAACCTATAGACAGATATGTAAAAGACAAAGCACCTGTCTCAGGTGGCATTTTGCTAGGAACAGAAAATCCTTACTGAGAATTAATATTAAATAGGTATAGATGAAGCTATGCTAAACTCCAATGTACTACCTATTAAGAATGTATTTTAATAGCTAAATGGCTTGCCTTTTAATATTTCTATAAAAAACTGAACTGCGTGATATAACAGAATTCTAAAAGTTTATATTTAAAAAAAAAAAAAAAAAAAAGCAATTATAAATACAAATCATCCATTGGCAGAAATCTTGATCAGATTAACATTTAGTTACAGGAATCCAATATAGCAGGTGTTCAGTCACCTTAATGCCTTTGTATTTATGGTAAGAAGTGGCAGTATTTCAAATATATAAGCAATAATAATAAAAAACATCAAGGGATGATAAAAATAATCTTAAAGACTTTTCTCTATTTTGACTCAAATTTTAAACAATAATTCTTTTGTCAGCTTTTATACAATTTTTCATACAAAGAAAAAATATAAAACTTATGGGTACACTTTGATTTTAAAAGATAGTAAATTTAACATATAAACAAAAAAAAATTGGGGGGGGAGGTATTTATTGTTAGAACCTTTAAAATTTTCCAAAAATGTACTAAAGAAATCAAAGAAGTAAAATTTTTAAAATTAACTTCAAATCAAATTAATTTAAAATTATAGATGCAAAGAATATATTGCTATAAATATGAATATACCATGTTTAACATCATATGAACATATATATAATGAAGTTATATTGGTATAAATACATATATAAATGGGAAAATGAATATACATAATATTAAGTGTAAACACAAAATACTAATTAAGTATACCATACATATATGCATTTATAATGCTATTATATGCAAAACATACAAAATAGCTTAAGTACTTAAGACTGGGATATTAAAAATAAATTTTTATATAAAGTAAAAGACAGAACTGTTTACAAATAAGATGTTTTCAATGAATTGTAATGGCTGTGTACTTGGAAATAAAGCTTTTAATTGTATGTTTTAATCTTTTTGAATAAATGTTTATTGCTCAATATTTCAATTTAAACACAAAAAATAATGGAAGAGATAATGATAAACATATTTAGATACATGTAAAATGGAAAACTTTTCATGGAATCATTTCTTCACTGGATGATTCATTTTTAGTAAAATTTTGTGTAACATTTGGCGATATGAGGAACTGTTGTTGAGAATCCTAAAAACAGAAACACAAGCTTATTAACAACCTAGTGTATAAAAAAAATTACAAAATCAAAAACAGATTTAATGTACGTTTAATTTTTAAAAAATGCTTTTTAAGGAGAAGGACTGGTTGCTCTACTTCTGTGGTGTGTTTAACCCTTTCATGAGAAAATAAGAAATTATTTAGGATTTAATGAAATTAGTTTATCAATGAACCTTATCAGACATAAAATTCAAAAATTTAGGAAAAAAAAAAGAAAAAAGAAAAATTAAACTATTAAAAATTAATATTTTGATTTGCAAAATGCAAAAACAAGTATCTAAATATGAAATAAGCAAGAAACTATAAACTTTTTATTAACATAATTAAGTACCCAAGTTTCCTAATTGAAAAACTTTTAAAACAGATTCAAATTAGATGTTTTTACAATATGTATGATTAAAAAAATAAATTCACAAATAAAGCTGAATCTCATTAAAGTTTGAGGAACCATATGTTCTGTTTTTGTTTTTTTGTACTTGAGAAAATAGATTTGCTTTGTACAGATGTAACTGAAAAAAATATTATTTAAATTTTAAAAAAAAATTATTTAATGATTTAAATTGGCTAAAACCAAATAATTAACAAATTGCCTATTAAAATGCCCAAAAATGCAAAAATAATTTTATTTCTTAATTGTTGCTTACTATTTTAATACAGAATTAATCATATTCTTCTGATGATATAATGGCAATATCAAGATACTTTAAGGAATTTCTTTGTCGAATACAACAAAAACTTTTTCTTTCCTTGATTGTGTTTACAAGTCATTAATTTTAAGCACTTTATTAAATTTAGAAACATTTTTTTTTATTTAGAATTGTTTTTATAACTACAGAAATTTTTTTAAAAAATGGGGAGAAAAAGCACTGAATGACTGAAAGAAAGGATCATTCTATCTACTTCCCAAGATTCATTATAAATGTTTAAAATGTAGATTCACTATAAATAGGTAAATTAACGTTGTAAGTAATAGGAAAATTGTGAGACCAAAATTTTCATTCATTATAGAATGGTTTGCTAGAATAGGGATTTTGACAATACACTAATAATTTTAAAGTCATTTCAAATAACAAAGCTTTAAAATGCACTTCTAAAAACAACTTAAAAATTTTGTTTCAGCAAAATTTCTTAAAAAGTAAAAAAAAAAAAAAAAAAAATATTAAAGTTGTACTAATTTTTCTCACATTTAAGTATTATCAATGCTTAAAAATGATTTAAAAATAACATGCATACAGTATAAAGCTAATTTTTTAAAAAAAGTGAACAATTGCAAAATTTTAGAAAGTAGTAAAACTTCTGAGAGACAACCTGTAGAGGGTGCTGATCTTTGGTACCAGAGTCAGTGAGTTCGAATTCCACTTTTGACTTAGAGGTTTATAGCCATTTGGTTTAGATTAAGTACACTGCAGTCTACTTTGTTTTGTGAGATCTATTAAAACCAGGACCTACAACTTAAAGCCCATTCTGAATGGTTACGAATAACCATTCCTGAAGAGGGGTTCGAAATCTGTAACCAACAGCACCCTGCTGATTCAGCCAGAGTCCAATTGTAACTTTTTGGTAAGGTTTGAAACCAACAGTCTTCTTTTTTCTAGACCAGGACCTTTATGCAGATTTTGAATAGCTACAAACATGTATGCTAGAAAAGGTATTCAATCTACAATACTAAAGAGCAAAATCAGCTGTATGAACTATGCCATTTCAAAGGCCCTGGTATATTAAAGAATGAACAAAATCAAACAGAAATTGAAACCAAAATTTAAATCCAACTCTTTCCAAGGCCCCAGTACAACTATGGTAATAATTATTCACAAACTTTTGTTAAATGTCTTAACTTTTTCAGGTCATGAAATAAATTCAAACTTTTGCAATAACAGCACAATTCTTAACATAAAATAATATTTGCACCATACCCTTTATAATATGCTTATTTTATACTTTTATTTTGCCTGAATATGTAAGTCCTGTTAATATGCATCAAATTAAAAAAAAAAAAATGTGTCTATTTTAAACAGGACTTTGATCAAACACTGTAAATCCAAATTGAAAAAAGAAAAAAATTCATGGACAAGAACAGAACCAAATGTTTCTCATGCCTAAATTGGAACATAATTCAAAAGAAAATATAAAACACAGATTCCATTAGTATTTTGCTGAACAGGAACAATGAAAATGGTTTGAAGACTACACAGATGAACTTTTTAACTGATCAATATCATAATGCAATCAGTTTCATACTTATGGAGGAAGATTTGTGAAAAACCTATAAAAAATTCTTTAAATTTAAAATAAGCAAAAAAAAAAAATATTTTAAATTCCATAAAAAGGTCTTTAATTTTTCAACAATGTTATGAAGAATACCTGCATAATATTTCAGGCATATAGCTCTGACCACTTCTGCATATGCTTCTCTTCATATATATTTTTTATTACTCAGGAAGTGTATAAAAAAACTAATATTTACATCAATGTTAAAAAAAATCATGAATTGAATAATATACATCCTGTGTAACACCCTTCTTTGTCCCTTCTTGGATTCAGAAACAGGTTAAATGACCATTATTCACTGATAATTTTCAAACAACTGTGTACCAATAAATAATCCCCCTTTTGGGATGGGGGTATCATAATATCCCATTGAAAGAAAATATTGGAAACACACAAAATGCTATTTAAACATAGAAAAGACAGTGTGTGTGATCTGTGAACCACTATTACATAACTGTAAATATTGAGACAGAAAAAAAAGGAATAAAAGGAGTGAATGGCCAAAAAGAGGAATGCTATGAAATAAGAATGAATGTGAATCTGTCTTATGAACGTAAATTGAAAAAAAAAAAATTATATTTGTTGGGAGAGTGGGTTTGCCTGTGAAATTATTCTCTAGTACAGTATGAAAATGATACTACACTGCTCAAAACATTTAAAGGATATTGTAAGTCTTACATAAAATATCAAATAAGACTGGAAATGCAGGCCAAAGATTAGGACAAAAACTTAGATGTGCAACAATACCCAATGAAGATCTCCATTTAATGTTAATGGCTTGAAGACACCAAAATTTAAATGACTTTCTTCTTAACTGACATCTTCACTCGGCTACTGGCAACACAATTTTGACTCAAACTGTCCAAAACTGGCAATACACTGTAGTTCTTTATGCTCATTGACCAATGATATACATAATGCAAGAGCAAGGGGCACTCGCATCCACATTGAGTTGACAACAGAGCATGTGAACTGTTTGAGAAATAAACATAATATTCTTTCTTCTGACAACTCTTGCTTCTCTGTTCAATATGATAATAGGAGGGAATTAGACAAATGGAATGGCCAATGTGTTCTTTGGACATGAACCCAATAAAGCATGTTTGGGGTAGACAAGTTGCTGGTCACCTACCATCCCAAAACTCTCTCAGGGTTCCCACTCTTTTTCCAGAACAAAAATTAAGCACTTTTTAAGAACCAAAATAACTCTTTATAAGGACCTACTTGAAATACACGACATAAACCCTATTTCCTGAGGCACATATTTTAATGATTATAAACCAGACAAGGCATGTTCCATAAATGCCCTACAGTATTTCAGAATTAAGTTTTTTAAAATGCCTAAAAATTAATATAAGATAAATCTATTTGACAAAAACTAATTTTGAAAAATGCACATCTCAAATTTTTTGAGTGATCAAACTAAAAATAAATTGTGAATAAAAACATTATAAACAGTACTTGTGAATAAAAACATTATAAACAGTACATATCAGTCATTTTATATTTTATATATATATATATATATATATATATATATATATATATATATATACATACATATCCTAGCTGATTATACCCGACGTTGCTTGGGAAAGAAGAAAGTTTGACTTTCCTATTACATTGAACACAAGGAAAATTAATATTCCATAACTGAAATATCTACTAACCCCCATCCTCCATGCTTCGTTTAATTAAAATTTGCATGACTGTTAGCTATTAGGAAAGAGCAACTGACTTTATACTTTAAACCTTTTCAGTATACAAAAGATTATTTGTCAAGTAACTAAGAAAAAACTGTCATACGAAAACTGATAGGAAATCCCATGACGACGGCAGATCTTGCCAATGGAGAAATTGATCACATTCCAATTTAAAAATTAAGGAGTTTTTAAGGACCTGTGAGGAAAATTAAGTAGTCTTAAGGGCCCTTAAAAATGAAAACTAAAATTAAGAAGTTCTTAAGGACTTTTAAGGACCCAAGGGAACCCAGGCTCTAAGATCTGAAATGAGCTTTCTTGAGAAGTTTGGCTGAATATTCTAGCTGCATATTAATAGCCTTGTTCACTCCATGCCTCAGAGGTGTTTAAAATTACTCGTTGTCCAAGGAAACCTTTCACCCTACTAAAAATGATTTTCTGTCAAGTAAAAATTTTTTCTTTTTGTCTTTCTCATAATGCATTTTGCTTTTCTTTTTTTTTCCTTTTGTACTTACATGGTCAATTAAATGAATATTTGTCCAAATATATGCACCAGCTCACTTGAAAATACATCAATCATCTAAACAATTATCCAGCAAGACCCAACCATAGCCTCAATATCCTTTAATTCTTTTGGGCAGTATATTTTAAAATTTTAATTATACTGCAAAAACAATAATTATCATTAATATGGAGAGGACATTAAATAGCTAAACCATTACTGACAAATACAACAAAAATTGAAATAGGGTTTTTCCAAGGAAAGCAAACTCAGATGGAACACAGATTAATTTTGAATCATGGTGCTGCCATCTATTAATAGAAAAAGGAAAGAAGACACCATAAAAAGTAAATCCACAGATTTGAAAAAAAGCAAGGTTGTCTCAAAAATGGGACACTTCACAAAATACAAAATATTTTTAAACATAATAGAAATTCAAACATACAAAATTTAATAGAAATTAAAGCATACCTGATGATGCTGTATTTCAGGAGATGAAGTTATACAATTTTCTTGGTAGGAATTTACTTCAGACATTGGTGTAACATCAGAAGCATTGAGAGATTGAAATTCTTCAGACTGAACCATTGTATGAGTTCCTGAAATAACAAACCAGTTAGTATTTATAAAACTAAATAAATAGTTAACTATGATAAAATATATTTTCTTTCATAATATATCCACTTTTAACAAATTACTTTGAAATAGCCTAATTTGATAATATTGTTGTCTAATTATCTTGTAATTCCAGAGACTGAATGAACTTTGGTTGATGACACAGTATATATACACCGTTTTTTTTTTTTTTGGCCAAATTTGGCGATTTTATGGTGCGATGAGTGGTTTAGTGTGTTTGCCCTGACTTTGGTGGTGGGCTATGGCAGCTATAACGTGTTCTTGCACCCCATTAGTGCACGTGATTTCTGACATCAGTACTCACACTATTCGAGAAATTTGCATCTTAACTGTTCTTTTGGTTAACAGTTGCCTAGGTCTGGTTGTGCTTTTTTTGTTCTTATCATTTTTTAGGATTTAGTAAGTATTTTTTTTCCTTATTATCATCTGGGATTTAGTAATTTATTTATGATGGGTAAAGTTATTTCGGTTCTTACTATTTCTGAAATTGTTAAAAAGTATCAGGATATTCTAAATCGAACATGATACTTTGGTTTGGAACATTTTTGTTTTGTTCTTATATTCTGGGATTTTCGGATCTTACTATTTTTGAAATTGTTAAAAAATATCAGGGCATTCTTAGGTGTGAGGTGGGTTTTGCATTTCATTCTAAACTCCAAGTGTGTGAAAACAACAATATTCCAAATTTTTTTTTTTTTTTTTTTTTTTTTGTGTGTGTGTGTGTGTGTGTGTGTGTATTAAGTAAAAAAGAATCATTTCAAAGTTTTTTTTAAGGGAGTTAGGAGAATTGAAGAATGTTTGTGGAGCTACCTTTTCCAATTTTCATCTGTTATTAAATTTATTTTGCATTTCTTTTATTGCAAGGGGGGGGGGACATGTTAAAAAAAACAAACATGGCAGACGGGACTGACATGTGTAATGCATCTGTTCCAATGGCACAAGTAACATTGATTTTTAATATACAGTTTCTAATAAACAGTAAAGAACAAAAAAGAAAGTGTATAATGGTGAAAAGTAAATGAAATTCTCAAAAATTGTAAAATGAGAAAACACAAAAATTGACAAATTAATTTAAAATTACTTTTATTTGTCTTAGAATAACTCAAAAACAGTACTATAATGGTAGTGGATTGGCTAATCTTCTAACACAGTTCCATGTAAGCCATAAGCAATTGATAAATTGCCAAACATAACATTTTTTTTTCTTTTTTTAGCTTACATTGCTTAAACAGGGTTCTTACTCTTTTTCCAGAACAAAAATTAAGAACTTTTTAAGGACTTTCTAAGGACAAAAGTAACTTTTTATAAGGACCTACTTGAAATACACAGCATAACGACATAGACTCAGGAATATAATTTAATGATTATGAACCAGAAACACATGCTCAATAAATGCCCTTCAATATTGCAGAATTAAGTATTTAAAAATACCTAAAAATTAATATAAGATAAATCTACTTGACAAAAACTTATTTTGAAGAAAGTTTTTAGTGATCAAACTAACAATAAGTTGTGAATAGAATACAATATTATAAACAGTACTTTCTCAAGTTTAAAAAATGACTATATATATATATATATATGTGTGTATATGTATATACTGGCTGATTATACCCGACGTTGCCTGGGAAAGAAGAAAGTTTTAAGACTTTTCTATCACATTCAAAAAAAGGAAAATTAAACTTCCGTAAGTAACTGAAATATCTACACCCCACCCCCATCTTCCATGCTTCGTTTAATTAAAATCTGTATGACTGTTAGCTATTAGAAAAGGGCAGCTGACTTTATTCTATACACCTTTTCAGTATGCGAAAGATTATTTGTCAAATAAGTTTTCTAGATCGTGACCATAAAAAGTACTAATAAACTAAAAGTATTTTCATAATATTTTAAGAATATCAAGGAAAGGAATTCTGAATTACTACAATAATACACTGAAAACATTTATGTATTTGAAGATTTTCTTTATTATTAATACTGCACTTTTGGCTAGAAAGTGTAAAGGAATGTTATGAACATTAACAAATATTTTATATATTCTGATATATATATTCTTTGAACAGTACTTATCAACTGAAACTGGCGTTCTTAGAACCAGTGTTGTGCAAATATGAGTTTGAACTTACAAAACTGGAAAGTTAGTAGAATACGGCTAAAACTGATAGGAAGTGAAGAAAGCGGATTGCGCCCATGGAGAAATTGATTGCGTTCCAATTTAAAAATTAAGGAGTTTTTGAGCACCTTTAACAAAAATTAAGTAGTTTTAAGGGACCTTAAAAATGAAAGTTAAAATTAAGGAGTTCTTAAGGGCTTTTAAGGATTGTGGGAACCCTGTTAAATTTATGAAAAAGTTATCTTTGTATACTACGAACTTTATTAGATACCAACTTTTTGTTAACTTCCAATTAAAAATATTGGCTTCATGGTTTAGCATCGCAATTATCAAACCATCTGCCATAGCTTTAACATAGATAAATTGATTTAAAATTGTGAAATTAAGACAGCATGAAGTTAATTAAAATTTAAAATGTAAGTTGTTTTTCCTAGCCACTTTCAAAACATGCTAAGAGATGTGCTTGTATCTGTCTTGAGGTATGATCGTTCCTCTATCTCTGCAGTACTTACATTGGATGCTGAGGCAAAAAGGGTTTGGTCAAATGCTTTACTTCAAAGCAATTTGATTTCAAAGGGTTTAGTCAAACGTTTTACTTCAAAGCAATTTGATTTCAAAATATTTCCTCCATTTTACCTACTAGGCAACATTTTCAGTTTTTTGGCGACATAATTGAACATTCTAGAAACTGCTTTTTCATTTCAGCTTACATATGAGTTTCGAACTTTGGGTAAATTTTTTAAGGAAAATCGTACCCTTATATACAGCAGTTATAAAGTTTAAAAGGATACCAAATGCAAAGTACAATTTTATGATTTTTTTCCATACAATTTAACTACAGAAATAGAAAAAGAACTTACCTCCATATTTATTGTTAGATGAGACAAAAGGATTTACAGGTAGATGAGATGTTCGAGGTGGAGAACCAAGTTGATGAAAAGCATCCATCTGTTGAGTTAAGCTCAGTAAACCTCCTTCTGCAACAGTTACTATCACCCAGATAACTTCTAAAAACAACAAAGAAACTATTTTATCATTTCTTATCTATTATCACATTTTAAAATAGTTAAAAAGATGTACAGTATCAACCTAAAACAATCAAAATAATGGTATAATAAATCCATTAAACTTCTACAATTTATTTTAAAAAAATCTATTCTAGTCTTTCTTACATATAATCACATTTTAAAATGCTTAAAGCATGTACAGAATCAGTCAGTTCTCAGTTAAGGGCCCACAGATAGAACAGTATGTTTGGGAATAAGAACATTTATTTAAAATTTTAAACAGAAGGCAAATGAAGTTTGTTAGATTTCTGAATAATGTAGCACAGAGGCTTGACTTTCAATATACAGTATTAATGTTCTGAGAGTTTTTCTTTTTCTGAATCAGGGAATTTTGAACAAAGAACATTATAAGCAGGGCTTCAAACTAGAACTGAGCAAAAAACTGGAATAAAAAATATTATTTTGGTCAGAACAAAACCTGGAACTGAACTGAAAAAAAAAAAATCTATTTTGGTATTTATTATGGTTCAATATATCTTTGGTCATTTTGTTACTACAACTGACTTATCAATATTTTCTAATTTAATGTCAACCATACAATTATCGTTATCACATATTATTTTTCAATTTCCTGTTTTGATGTTCACTAGTTTATTTCTGTTTCAGTTTCACATGAAAGTACTTGTAGATAGCAGAAATAATTCTGTTGAATGTTTGGTTGTCAAATGCGATTTTGTTCATGGATAAAAATGCCAAGGCTTGCAGTTCTGTGCTCACCACTCGTACATGGTGGTTGATTGTATCAACTTGGTATAGTGTACCAATTAAAAAAAAAAAAGAATAAAATCTGCTAAATTTTGATAGAATTACATTTTTAATTATGATAGAATTATATTTTTTGTATAAATAAGAATATACATAAAAAAAATTATTCATTCGTAACTGAACTGTAAACAGTTATTTTTGGCAGAATGTAAACCGGAACTGAAAATATTGTTTTCAGTTAAACAGGAATGAAAAAATTAAGGTTCAAAGCCCTGAATAAGTTCTACTAAGGGCTGAAATTTATAGAGCAATTTGTCGCAACGTCACAAACTACTACAATGCCCTTCCCATTCATTTTCATGTTGACAACAGCCAATAGAAAAACAAAAAACTGTCTTTCCATTTGAAACTAAAGCCAGAATTGTCATAAATTCAGATGTGCCCCGCTGTGTGAAATCACCTTATTGAGCAGTGGGTGTTTATATTTTAATAATGATCCACAGAATATGAAAGGATGGAAAGTATTATCATTAACGGTGAGAGTATAATTGTCATTTGCAGTTTGGAGTATGCTAGTGTTTTCTATATTTTGGGTCAGTTATATTTTAGCCATCACGGTGAAATAAGTTAAATATTTAAGGGAGAATGAGATTGTTTAATTGATGAACGAATCAGATAGTAGAGGAAAGTAATTTTTCTAATACAAGTGACAGTGAATATGATTATTTAATATGAATAAGAAAAATTTAAATGCAAATGAATGGCAAACATATGAAAGATTTAATATACTGTTATATTTGTTTATTCAATTCGTCAAATTATATAATATTGCCAAAAAAAATATAAATTTTACAGTTAAATTACTTAAATTTTAAAGCGTCAATTTTTTTCAAACTGTAAAAATAAATTTTATTAAAATTAAACCACCTTTTACAAAAATAAAACTGTTTTCTTTAAAATGCATAGTTGTTTTAAATAGGATAAAACTTTTGTTATAGTACATACAGATATTAGGGATTATAAACTGCAAATTTTAGCATATTAAATGGAAGTTAGTTTTGAAATTTTTGAACTACATTAGGTTTAACGAAGAAAACTGGAGTAGAATTTCTTTCTTTTTCTAGATGTTCTGAATGTATTTATAGAGGTACCCAGTCATAAAATTTGTAAAGAGACAAAATAGATATTAATTTTCATTTTAAACTAATTAGAAAAAAATTTTCCATCCACCTTTCCATCTAGTACCTAAGAAGCTGTTGGCACTAAATGAAAAACCCAAATCTAGTCAACCCAAAAAGACTAAGGCCACATTGAAAGAACATTTTATTCTGGCTGGCTGCATTATATATACATTGGGGTGAAAATTAAAAACACTGCATTTATTGTTATTGATCATAAATTAATAATAAATCATCTAAAATTTTATAAACATACATTAAGTATCTATAAAAGTGTTCAATAAATCAACTGAATAATATATTTATTTATTTATAAAAATGCAATCTTTTCTTTTTAAATTATAATTTTGTCACAGACCACCAAATTTTATTACTGGGCTGCATGTGGCTCATGGGTTGCATTTTAACCACCCGTATTTCATATTAATGTGTTGTTACTATAAGCATCACGTCCGTCTCACGTTGTGTTGGTTAAAGTGAACTTTTGTTCATTGTAAGACACTGAACATTTCAAAATGCCAAACAAATGAAAATGGCAGTAATGTACCAGTAATGGTCTTCTTGACACACACACAATTGAAGGTGTCAAGTGTGCCGTTTATCAACACCCCAACAGAGAAAAGAAATGGTGCTTTGTGTGACCAAGTCGGCCAGGAACCAAAGGGCATTTTGGCTACCCCAAGGACAAGGGTCAAAGGGGCGGGATGTCAACCTTCCCTAAAATCGAGGTTTCCTGCTTGGAAAAGAGAGAAGCGGGAGTACTCCCGTCTGAACTTCTAAGAGAGCATGTTGACCTAGAGTGATCTCCTCTCTGGATGATAGGTTACATCTGCATTGAGTTTATTTGTTTTATTTAAAACATTTCCTTTTTGTTAAATAAATGAACCGTTAAGTTTTTAATCATCTACAGCTTTGGTCATTTCGTCTCCATACCTGCTTCAATGTACGGGACCCATGCAAAGTCATATCCAAAACCACTAGGAGTGACTAACTATCGGAAGTAGAAACATCACAACCTTTCAGCAAACTAACAGTTACAAATATTTAATTTTTATTTTTAAAAATAAAATCTTCTCTTTATTTTTAATTTTAGCAGTTTACAAGTTTTAAGACCAAACACAATAATTTTAAGCAGCATTATGACACTAAAAATCTTATTTATAATAAACTGGAATACAACAAAATAAAGAAATTATTTTTTGGATAAGTACCAATTTATAAAATTTTGTAACTAATATAGCCGTTAAGTTTACAATATTTTACTAATTACCTCCGAAGAATTCTCCTATTTTTGTTGTCATACGCCACTGTCCCTGGTAGATTCCAGGCTCTTGTGGACTAACCATTTCTACAGAAACATCTGTTGTTTGATGGGGAGCTAAAGCTTCAACAAATACATTATCTACATGACCTAAACGATCACCGGCAGTAAAACGAAGACTGCAACCTACTGGCCAACTTTCATCACCTAAAAGATAATTATGCTATTAAGATATATATAAACATAAAATATATTAAATATAAAATAAATTTTATTGAGATAAGCCTTAAAATATGTTTCTTAAGAATTCAGTATAAAAAAAGTTATTCCAATGCATAAATTTAACTCTTATTGTTCAAAGTTAAGTTATTCTATTTTGAAGGATCTCACAGTATTAATAATAAGTAATTTAGGTATCTATCAAAAGGTCTAATTATCAACAATATTAATTCCCACCAAAAATTATCTGACTAAATCATACTTAATAATAGCTCAGAAGTAATATGCTATCAAGAATCAATATACACATAAATTGGGTTCACTTTCTGGCCCTATTGCAAAATTCTGTATTGAAATAACAGCCTTTTACATAAAATTTAATATAATAAAATTGGCCCCATTCACAAATTTTCATATCATAGAGTTGGTCTTGTGAAAATAGCCCTTTTATAACTTGAAAACAAAAATTTGCAAAATAATTTCAATCTGTTATTTTTATTATTTTTACAATCGACTAAACACATGCATGTATAGTAAATACTGATGTGTTTGTTCGCAATGCCAGATGTACCTACTTAACTTTTAAATTTTATTACATTTAATTTCCTCCTTCTCAAGAAAAACTAACTAAAGATAAGATTCTTTAGTGTTTTATTTTAGAGATTTATAAATATTATACAATTTGTTTTTATTACATATCTTTAGGGTTTCAAACAGAATTCTGGTAACTTAAAATAGTCTATCCCACGATAGAATTTTATTTTTTTCACAGAATTTTTCCAATTTTTTTTAAATTTATTTCCAGAAATGAGGCTTCTCAAGAAAAATTAACTAAAGATAAGATTCTTTAGTGTTTTGTTTTATAGATTTATAAATATTATATAATTTATTTTTATTACATATCTTTAGGGTTTCAAATTGTGGTACCTTAAAATAGTCAAATCATCTTTGTCACATAAAATTTTTTTTCACACAATTTTTTTCATTTATTTCAAGAAATGAGGGTTTAAAACAGTAAATTTGGATCGACACCTGACTACACTTTTGCAGCCTGCACAATACTACCATTCCTAGATATAAATAATTGAAGACAGGTATAATCAATCACTAGGAAAATTAACTTATTATACTATTTATAATACTTTCATCAGATTTTGGATACCATGTCTGTCCCCTTAAACGTTTACAGTCGGATTTACTTTTCCTTTACTTATGTTATATCTGAGGTCAGATTTTGTGTAAATATAGATACTATTTTCAAGAAATGAAAATTTTATGAACATAGGGTATGCTCCTTTCGAGCCAGGACACATGTTCCATTAGATATTATAGGAAAAACATATAAAACTCAATAATCTTGAAAACAATTTTTTTAACATGGGAGGAGGGGGAACATACATTCTAATAGACTTCCAATGGGTTAACACAAAAATTGATCAGGAAGAATGATTATCATAATTATTAATTTTATATATAATAAAATATTCTCCTTTTTAAATTCCTTATTTTCACAGTTGGATGTTCTAAATTTTTCATAAACACTATATAAACTACAGAAAAAATATTCCAGTAATGTTTATTAGGAAAATAATCCATTACCTGGATTTTGTATTTTCCAAGTTTTTACAAACTTCATATTTGGTGGTACCGCTTCACCTTCTCCTATTGTAACATCTCTCACAAATGACATCTTAGGTATTGTACATTTTGGCGAATCAAAATCAAAATATGCACATACAGCTGCCTGTAGATTCCTATGATAAGAACAGAAAAGGCTTATAAAATATAAAAAATTTTACATAAACTTCCCAAGCACACAATCCATTTATTCACATAATGATTTGGATCATGGAAGTATTTTAGCATTGCAGTTATATGTGTTACACTAGAAAAATATTATAAAAATCTTGAATAAATTGATAAAGGTTTAGTGATTCACAAATCCTTGATTAGATAGCTATTTTGTAAAATGCTAAAATTTTACTTATTAATTCGCACATCAAATCCAAAGCTAATATGCCAATTTGTTCCCACCAGGATAGTTCAAAGTGGTGAGAAGATAGCAGAGATAAATTTATGTTTAAACACTAAAAAATACATTTACTGCAACATATTTTCCCTATCAATATAATAAACTTAAAAATGTGACAAATTGAATAGAATTTTTTTTTAAAAAGTCATCTACCCCAATTAAAGCAATGTGCTGTGATTGAAGTAGTAATGTTATTTTTTGCTAACCACAACAATCTCATAGAAATTTTATCTCGCATCGGTGTGAGAACAGGCATTAAAACTTAACACTGGTACACTTCATGCATCTAAAATCAAGTAAAAATGATTTGCAATTTATATATATATAAAACGGAAGTAGTCAACAAATACAAGTTTTCAACAATCACAGATATGTATATAAATATTTTTGAAAATGTAAATGACATGCATTCAAAATTACATGCCAGTATTAATTCTTGAACACCCTGTGTACAAACGATGTATAATCTTAAAACTTTTAAAACCTGTAGCTTACTTAAACTTTTATATATATATTTTTTATACTTGACAGATAGTTGTCATTTTCCATTACACAGACAATAGACTATTTTGTGGGAAGGAATGATTCAGGTCGTCAAATTCATGATCAGACACGACTTCTGCTTTCATTATTTACAACATGATGTACTGTGACACTGAAATATCTTATTCATAACAAATTGGTGAAGTGATAAAATAAAGAGATAATTTATCGGATAAGTACCAATTATTCATATCCAGGAAAAAAGCACATCCAGCCGGATTTAGCTGGTTTCCTAAAAGTTTCTGGAGCTGGGATATGAGGACATCTCTATCCGTAGTGCCGAGGCAGCTAAATTGCTGCAGCAAACCTGCATCAATATCTCTATCAATGTCCATTTTATACGCAAATAAAACGACAGAAATGCATTAATTAAGTCCTAACAATAACAGGTTGAAAAGTTGCTTCTCATATTAAAATACAAACATGCTATCCTCCACTAACAAAACAACCAGAAATCAGAAAAATATGACGTCAACATCAAATTACAGAAATATAGCACAATCTACTGTTGTTGCCACACTCGAAGTAATTTAGAGATATATTTTTGTGTGAAAACAGAACGTTCCTGAAAATGAAACTGAAACTACAAAACGATAATATTTTCGATATAAGTTATACATTTAATATGAGATACAATGAATTTATAAGAATAAATATATAACTATGTCTAGACAGAAGGGGAAAAAAGTCAACATTATTATTTTTTAAAGGTGAAATCTCCTAGGAAGTAGTCAAAAGATTCGCTCTTATAAGAAATAGCAAAAATCTATGTAAATCATGTTAGTAATTTTTCTTCTACACAGTTCTTATTATCAAATATATATATATAAATGTAAGGCTTTAATTTAAAAAATTAATTGAATTTTAATGCTAAGTTACTAATTTCAGAGAAAACAACTTGTTTGTAAAAATGATGTAATGATTATAATAATTTAAATGGTGTACAAACTATTTTCAACATTTAAAAACCTTCATTTTTATTTATCGATACATTAAAAAAACGGATTAGTTGTGTATTTTGCACCAAGTGATTGGAACTTGAGCTTGGTTGCTAAGGGATATCAACTTCGCCGTAATTGGCAAATTTTGTCAAAGGCAAATAAAAGAATTTATTAATTCACATACATTTAGTCGGAACTCTATCGCGGATACTCTTATATTTCATTCTTTTAACAGAAATTAGTAAAATAAGCCCGACGTCTATTTGAAATAATCTACGTATTATGAAATAATTTGTACATTTACAGCTAACTTTTCGCCAATTAAATCTCGCAGACTGCCAAGTGTTCCAACTCACCAGAGAACTGTTTACGTTTACTTTTGATATGGAATTGCGTTGATAGATAAATACTTGTTTTACTGCATCCTTTTCTTATACTAGTGCGTCGTAACATGCCATTATTAATGCACGTGTGCCTCATTTTATTCGTATAATAGCATTTAAGCTTTTAAAAACTCTTGCAAATTGCTTATTGAATCGGGAGCAATGGACAGTGTCCTTCAACCCATCACATCTTGTTTGAAGAAGGTAAAAACGATCTATTAAAATTCAAACTCACGAAATTTTCCATATATTTTTATTACTACCTTGCGATTTTTGTGCCATGTCGTTCTGCTTTTTTTATATATATTATTAATAGCATGTTTTAAAATTATAGATTATTTCAAAACTTTTTTATATGCTATTACATTAATTTAATTTTTTTTTCTAGGCAGATGCTGTGGAAGATAAAAATGTTGCAGCAAGTAATAAAAATCCTGTTGCAAAGGGTAATCATATAATCAGTAATATTTATTACCACATCTCTATTGAGATCCTTTTGATTGTAACTTTGTTTTGAAAAGACAGTTTGTTTTTCTCTTCATTTTCTACTTAAAGTTATTTCTAGGGCTGTCCAAACTTGGTAATGTCTTTTTAATTTCATTTTTTTCTGAATATTAGAGTTGATTTGCATTAATCACCACAATTATCTACCTTAACTAATTAATACATTGTTTTAAAAAGGTTAAAAAACTTTTGTTCTCTCAGAATAAAGTTTTCATTTCAGTGAAGGTTAGGGACAATCCTATAATCAATTTAACAAATTCTTGAGCATATGCTGTTTATAATTTTGTCATGTAAATCAACAATTTTTTTTCTTGCACATAGATTTCACATAGATTTACTTTTGGGGCAGTACATGACTGAAATCATAGCAAATAACATATTGTGAATTTTCACTTCAAAGTACCATGTTTAACTGTTACTAAAAATAAATAATTTATCATAAGCTTTTCTTTCCTTTTTTTAAAAAAAAAATGGCATTGTAAAATGATAGCATATATAAGATATCAATTGATATAGATTGAGTAAAAATCACTCGGCATTAAGCACTTAAACAGTTTTAATTATTTGGTTAAAATAAACGATATAGCAAATAATCATTTGACCAAACATTCAGCCAATATCATAGCAGAATATTCAGCTACTTAGCCACCAAACAGTAAACTAATTTTTGTATATAAAAAGAAAATACTGTATGCATTACATGTACACTTATTGTGTGTTTCATAATCAAATGCATTTTCTAAAAAAATTTGCACATTTTTATTTTTGGGAAACATTATTTTACTATAAAACAGTATTAGGCTATATTCTTCCTGCAAGTCAACAAAAATGAACAATTTTTCATAGTAAAATATCCTCATGGTCAGAGTTTTGTGCATATACTTTTGAAACAGTGTTCTGTTTTATTAGAGTAATTATTTTGAGAAACTTTGAATGGAATTGAAAAAGAAATAATTCAAAATGAATCGAACCTAACAGATTAATTGTGGAATTGCTTCAATTCAGTAAAATCTTTAATTATAAGCTGATAAATTTTAGGATGTACACATGTAAATAAAAAAAAGTTTGCAGTCTTTTCTATCACTTCTTTTTAAAAAGTGAGAGAAAAGTTATCTTCCTGTTATGTACTAATGATTTAGCAGGCCATGTTAAGATACACAAAGAGTTAAGCCAACAGATACAAATGAGCGAAGACTTACTGTTTTGCAGACTTGTTTATTTACAATTTTACTTTTTTCTCAATCTGGTGATGTACATAAAATCTATTCAATCGCAATATGGAAGCAAATATATCCATCTCAATATGGAGCTGTTGGAATATGGAAGAAACTCCTACTGATGAAGCTTTCGTTAAATAAACAACAAAAGAGTTGAGATTTTTCTGCCTCTGCTGAAGTAGACAGAGGGGCCTTCAAATCTGCTGAGCAAAAATCCAAAGACTGTTGTTGCCAAGGTCAAAGATGACTGACCCACATTAGCAACCTCTCTTGTCTAATGGGGTCAGGGGGGGGGGTCACTGACATAACACATTTGCTGCCAAACCAACTGTCATAAGTGCATATTCCAGTATGTTGATCACACTCTGATGCATGATTGGCAGTGAATGTGTTAAGAAGTATATATTAAGAATGTTTTCAGAAGCAGGAAATGTCCATGAGGATTAGCAAAATTGATATAAATTTAAAAATATTTCATATCTAGCATCTTAGGTACTGTATTGTTACATTTGAATCAATATGTATATGTTATGGTTAAATTTTAAAATAGTCACAAATTTAACAAAAACATATATTAAGTTTTAGATGAAAGAAAATATCATGGAAACCTAACTTTAAAGTGTGAAATGCTGAGTTAAACTTGGTAACAATTGGTCTGAGGTCTTTTATACAGAAGGTGCCTCAAATTTTGGCATTCGTTGATGATATTGCTTTAGTAGGTAGATCCAGAAAGTATAAGGGTTGGGCATGCCTGGTCTATATCAATCCTTGTTTTTATAACCATTGATTGTTGTATTATTTATAAATTTTTATATAATTATAATTTATTATTAATAGTGTATAATTATTTTCAGGAAGAAATGTCTATTGATTTATTACAGGAAGTAATTTGAGTTAATTTATTTTGCAGGGTCTGTAATTACCCAACCGCAAGGAAATTTGTTATGGCGTATGTCTTCACAAGCATACAATATTGGATCAGGAGTTATAGGTATAGGAGTTAACAGTGTAAAATGGGCTGCCTCATCAACTTATAATGTTGGCAGCGGAGTTGTATCAGCTACTCAGACAGTTGTATCTAAAGTTGTGCCATCAGCTGTGCCAAAGCCGAAAAAGGAATGATTTTTTTTTTAATTTTGCCTAGTCTCTGTTGCTCTTTGTGTTAAAATTCAATGTTTGTGAGCAGGTCTCAGTATTTGCATTTTAAATATAGTTATTAATTTAAAGCAGAGTTTTTATTCTTTTGTTTTAAGGTTTTTCTACACAGAATTTAACCTTAATTTTCAAAGAAATGTGTTCTTTTTAGATGCCTTTTTTTATGTAATACAGTTTTTAAACAGTATGACATTCATTCCTATTTTTTTATCTTTATCTTTCTCATTTTCTTCTTGAGAAAATAGTACTTCTGTTGAATTATTTTTTTAAAGACATTAATTTTTTTTATCATTATTTTATAATGTTAGAATTTATTTTAGGAACCTCAGAAGTGATGTATTTTGTGTTCATTTTAAAGCAAACTAGATAAATAAGAAAACATAAATATTGCATATCACTTTCTCTTAGACTGAGAAAATAATGTTTATAAAATTTTCAATTAGTAGAATTTGGTTTAAGATTCTCAATTATCACCTTAAATATTATTAGGCTTATAAAAATTATTTTGGATGCAATTTTAGAATTATATATATATATATATATATATATATATATATATATATATTGCCATTTTATAACTTCAATTCTGCTGTTTTATTTTCATTACTTAAAATTAAAAAATGTTTTAACTATACAATAAATATGAAATAAAAATATGAAATAAAAATCAATATTTCACTTTTTTTTTTTTTTTTTTTTGTAATTTTTGAAATTTTGTATAACTCTTATTATCATCTCCAATATTGATATCAATTATTTCTGATAAATTTTACATTGCATAAATGTAATTAATTTTCATAAATTTTTGTTTTGAGTAAAATTTACAAAACTTTAATGTTTTTGTTACAGCTTTATGTCTTTATGGTTACATCTGATATTTATTATACCTTTTGTGCATCCTATGGTAATACCAATCAGTAGTTTAATTATATTTAAGTGTTGTTAGAGCACTGACAGCTTTTATTTTCATGTGGTCTTTTGCTTTAATATTTTAATCATGTACAGGGTTTGAGCTATGTACTATAGCAGATTTGTAATAATCAAAATCAATTTTATCAAAATTTTGAGTCCTGTGGACCTATAAACTTATAATAGTGAGGTGAAATTTCAGGACCCATAAACCTTGATAAACCCTAAGTGAAAAAGAGTGAAAATTTTATAATTTGGTAGGAATGCAACTTCAATTCATTTTTGATATCATAGATCCAAAAAGGAAAGAAATATTCTTTTGTAGTGAACTTACAAAAAGTATCTTCTCTTATATGAACAGAATCAAAACTTGTCCTACAAAGACTTTCATAAAAGAAACTGAAAAATTTAATGATGATTTCATTATGAAGAATAAATTTAAAAGAGGCTAGTGTGTTTCTTTTCAATACATGCAAACAGAAAATTTAAAAGAGAAAGAATGAGAGTTTGCATGTAATTTGTATATACATAATTGCAAATAAAATAAATCTTTTCTTATTTGTAAATATGTATAATATTTCTTTCCTTAACTAAATATGGTTTTTTGCTTGAAAATTAATTTTCTTTGTTATGTTTTTCAATTGTAAACTAAAAGTATCATTTAGAATGTTTTTATTAATTTCATTTATTATCAACCCTGTTATAATAAAATGCAAACAAATATAAAACATATTGATAAAATAATTAAACTCTTGAAATTAAAAAAAAAAAAAAATTAGATTGTTTTATTTATATTTAGGAACCAATCTACAGGACATGTTGCATGTTCAAACAGTGATTAATTATTTTGAGTATTCTTTTGTTCTATTCATATATATATATATATATATATATATATATATATATATATATATATATATATAATATCCTAATTTTTTTTTCATATTCATTTTCTAAGTATTTTATGACAATGAGAGGGTAAGACCATAATAAATCCAGTACTTGTATTTATCTAATTTTAGGTCACAACAATGCATTCTTCTTTCTTGTCTAATATAATTTGTATTACCTTGTTTTCATAAAATGAGTTTTAAAAAGTTATATTCTCTTTCTCGTGGAGTGCAAAATAAAAATACTCTAAATTAACTATGCTATATCTTATAAGTATTTCTAGCTTGTGTTTGGTATGAGGAGAGAGGATCTTAATTTCCTGTCAGTAGATTTTTTTTTCTCATTATTAAACATCTTTATTTTAAAATCTTGCTTTCCCTAGTTTGTTTCAATTTTCAGTTTTTAAATAATTTGAAGTTATATGTGTGAGTTGCCAGTTTAAATCAAGAATAATAATTGAGATATTTAATATTTTGTTACTAATTTTGTAACTGAATAGGAGTAATTAGTTGATTTAATTTAAGGTACTATTCTTCCAAATTAACTTAATGTTATCACTAATTTACATACATTGCACATATAATTAAGCTTTAACTTTTTAAACTTGAGTAAGAATTTTTTTTTCTTAGATTGAAAAGTGAACAAAAATCCATTGAAGTTAATTAGAAATTTTTCATAAATAAAATGAAATAATTTGTTTAGAATATGTAGTGTAATTTGTATGATTCTACTTTATAGAAGCTTAACGACCGATTGAATTTTGTTCATCTGTAATTCTTTTTTTACAAGTACTTCATCTGGCATACTTCATTTTAAGTAAAAATTAACACTTTTTATATCTTTTAGATTGCTGGACATGATTATTATAATTATATATAAAGGAAATATATTTGTCAGATTTGAACTAAGTAGGTGGTAAAAATATCAAATGCAATCATAAAGGCGTTGACTGTTTCAAATATATGAGTATATAATATTATTTGTTATTAGTAAATACATAAAAAAATACATTTGTTGTTAATTCTAATTTATTTGTTTTCTATTTGATATTGAAACCAGGAGATAGAAGCCTTTTGTTTCTTCTGAGTATTTAATCCAAAGATCTCCTTAAGATTTGTATTTTATGCACAAGCAGTTCTAGTCATTTACTTTAAAAAGGATCTGAAACTAAGCATAAAATAAGTACTTGTAGCTTTAAACTTAATCAGTTATTGCATATGTATTTCTGAAAAGTAGTTAAATGTTTTAAGTATTAAAGGATGTTGTTCTTGTCTGTTGATGTCTTTAAATTTTATATTTACTGTAGTTGCTAAATTATATAAGAATGTGAAAGATACATATCTATTTTTGTCTTGTTTTGAAAAATCTCCAAATTTTTATAAATGTGGTTGAAGTTTGACTTTGTACTCTACAGTATTAAAATGAAACAGAAATAAAGAAAAATGTATTTTGAATAGCATACAAAGGTGATCAGTATATATTTCATCCTGTATATATATGTTAACCAAATTAAAGTGGCATGGCAGTTGGTATGATAAATGGTTCAATGATATTGCAGTATGCAAAATAGAAAGTGATAGGTACAGAACATATAGGCTAAACACAGTTGCTAAGGAGGTTGTAAGAAATGTCTTAACAGTCCACAAGATGATAGATACCCTGTCAGAAGAAACTCCAGGGTTATCTAGTAGCAACTTGGGCCTCATTATTATTTGCAAGTTTCTATCCCTTCAGAGCTTTCTTAGGTAAAACAAAGATGTGGTAGTCGGAAGGTAACAAGGTTTGCAATTGTTTCCTGGGTGATAACCAAATATGCTTGCCCTAATTGTGCCCTATCGTCTGTATTGCTTTGTCCTTTTTAAAGATCACTACACCATTGGAATACTGATCTGCAAAATATTCATTTATTCACCAATGCATGCTCATTTGGCTGTGAGGCCCTTCAGGCTTTTCTTAGAAGTAGTGGGAAGATCACAGGAACTGGTCACTGGGCAGTCCCACATTGTGGACTCCCACCAAAGTGCCTGATGCACCCTAGGCACCATGAGCAAGCAACTATAGTAGAATTGCTGTCAGAAGAAAAGAAATTGGAATAAGGCTGGATCTTTGAGCTTGCCTTGTATCCATTATGTTAGAATAAGTAAGGGTGGTGCTAACCTTACAGGCATAAAGGGCTACAATTGTAGCTAGGGAAGAATTTGTGGGTGTTGTATCTTCTAGTTAGTATCCAGCTGATCAAAATAGAAAACAGGAAATTTAGTGTGGCAGCTGACATAAGCCTGGGCTGCAGACCAATCACTCCTGATTCATTGTGAACAAACATTGGCCCACTCTGTAGAAACACCACATACATATGACCTGGCTTGTTAAAATAGTACTGATCTTGTAGACATATACTCTTTGCTATATACAGTTTGCATGCAATGAAACATTTCTCAAGCATTCACATTTTTTGTTATAAAATCACATGACTGCACATTCAGAATGTTTTTAGGCATCTATTATACAAACAGTCCTATTGAACTTGCTTTTATGCTATCGCACAAGTATCTGTTGTAATCTGACGATATAGCATGCATTTCCAGTATTCAGCCTTATAGGTTGCTCACAGTCTTTTGTATCTTTACATAATAAAACAATCACAGCAGTGCCACTTTCATTTGGATGACCCGTATAATATTAGAGATTTTATATCTTATCTGTGTAAAAGGAGATAAATGGACCCCGTAAGTAGTATTTTTTTTAATATGGAAAATGGTATTGATAAATGAATCAAATCTTTTTTAAATAGTAACCACATATGATGTGAATAATAGGGATATGCAGTATTCTTTCTAAAAATTTAAAAATATTATCCAATCACTATTAGTGGGTAATTCTATTTTCTTTTCTACAATTTGGTAGTGGATATAAGCATTTTTTTATATCATAAATTTTGCAAATGTCCCTTACATACATAAAAGCACTTTTTAAGAATGAATTTTATGAAATACTTATATTAGCTCTATCATTAAAATAACAATATGGTCATAATCATGTATTATCATAATTTTACATACTCCAACGGTTCAAATTACTTTAACCAATGTTTATTACATTACTTTATAAAAGAGCAAAATCTCCAATGCTTGTTAAATTTTCATAAAATCAATTTGAGGTTAAAAAAATGAGGCAAATTTTTATTAATAAAGCATATCTGAAAAGCCTGAAGTTTTGTCTTAAAAAGATAATGTCATACCAGTAACACTTTAATGGGTCATATACACTTATAAAAGTTATATTGCCCTTTAATCCTTTTATGCCTTAAGTATTCCTGTCAAATACATATTGGTGAATATCAAAAATTTATGTTAATACGACTGTAGAGTAAAATGAATATGAAAGTTAGACAACTTTTGATATCGTATAATCGTCAGCTGCCATTTTAAATGCCCTAGGATGCTAGTTATATATAAAAAAAATTGTGATGGGAAATTTATATAGTATCACATGTAAACATAGTATTTTAAAGTCAAGTTTTACTATAAACACAGCTGTTCTCATAATTTTAGTCAGTGTACCTTTCAAAAAATTAAATTCATATTCAAGGCTTGAAATATGACAGTGTTATTCCAAAAGACAAAACTATAAATATCAGATACTCAAAAATTTGGTAAACTCATAGAATCATCTACCTTTGCTGAAAAGAAAACTTCATTCCAAAAAACATAATTCCTCTATTTTTTAGCTGCTCCTAGAAAGTAATGCTAGACATTAATAAGTTAACTTGCTTTTTTTTATTATTTAAATGTTTATGACCTTATTGACTTAAAGTATCTTTATATTCATAGAAATAACTAAAGATATATATAACTATTTAATTTTCAACCACTGTTTTAAAAGTCTTCATATATGGCTTATTTTTATACTAAGAACTTCTATTTTGAAAATTTGGCATGATTTAGTCATGTGTCTTTCATATATCTTGCAGTATATTGGGAAGTAATAAGTCCTTATGTAATATTTTAAAATTGAACTGAATCATGGAGAGAAAGTCAAAGGTTCACCAAAAGTAGTTCAAATTTTATAAGATGTTATGAAATTCAATAATGTAGTAGCATTAATCTGTGTATTTTTCTGGCATTTGTTGTTACCACAGCTGTTTCATACGTTTGTAAGTGCACTTAAACTTAAGAGCTTTGTAGTTCTTCATTATATATCTAGTTATTTAAGCAGATTGACAATCAGTTCCTATATTGTATATTTTTTTCCAAATTTTATAGTTTATATTTTTTTTAAAGATAATTTATAATGGATTTATAAAATAGAAAGATTATTTTTTTATTTTTAAAAACCATAGAAATGCTTAAAGCAGTAAAAGCTGAATTATCCTTTCTCCTTCACTTAGATGCTTATATTTGATGAATAATGGCAGCTTTGAAGCAATTTATATATTTATTCAAATGTAGATAAGTATTTTATGTGTTAAGTTAGCTATGAAATATTAATTGATGCTGCTAAAGATTAAGCATATAGATTTTTTACCATGCAGTTATTCTTCTATAATAACTTTTAATGCCTGAAAGAGTTTAATGACAACAAAAAAGTTTTATATCAAATGCTATTAGCTTAATTTTATGTATTGCTTATTACTAAGTACAATTATTCAGGTTAATTTTTATAGTGTCAATATTTTTATAGAGTAATTCTTTTTATATATCAACTACTTTAAGCATTTCTTTGCATCAGTTCCATTTAGTTATAGACTTATGTTTCTGTTAGTCTGCAAAATATGTCAGTAGATGCATCAATTTTATAAAATTCTACATAATAACTTGTTGTACATTTTCATAAATGGTTTTAATGATATTTGGCAATATTTTCTTACACAAGTTTTAGGTTTAATGGTAGCATGAGTATGTGTTTTATAATGTACTGCATGCAAAGTGTGCCAGTCTATTGCATTTTTACATGTTATATACAATTTGCTTTTTGTGCCAATGGTTGTGTAGGGATTGCACTGGTTGGTGTACTGTATTACAATGTTCTGTGGAATGGATATTTTAATGGAGTAATTTTGTGGATGCTACATATAATAAACTCATTTTAAAATTTATTGTTTGTTATTATTTTTGAGTTATTAATAATTTGCAAATTTCAGAGACTTATTTAGGAAGTGAAAAATAATTATACAATAAAATATAGATGAGGAAATTACTATAAGTTCTTTTTTGCTACATAAAGCATAGTTAAACCTATTAAAAGTAAACTGCTATTTGTTTGTTAAAGCAACATAGAGGTGATTTATATGAAAGTTGGTTAGGTTTTAGTGTCACCATACACATTGAAGTATCTGATTGAATTAATAAATTAAAATCTTAATTATTAATTATTACTTTTAACACTGCATGGAGGTAATGTACTCTTTTTTTTTTTTTTTTTTTTTTTTTTTTTTGTAAAGTGTCACTGGAACATGAGTCATGTAAAAGTATGTTTTTAATAGATTTTTTAGACGCGAGTCAAAAGATGGCCACTCAATACATAAGTCCATGATGAAATAGACCTGCATGCTGTGTGTTAAGACATATTTCATCAAGTATCTTATTTGTACTAAACAAATTACTGAATGGCTAAGATAAGTTTGTTACTTGAGAACTGGAGAAAAGTGGCCAGGTCTGATTAATCTTCAAGGTCAAGGTAATTGGGTTTAACAGAGTACCTAGCAAAGTAGAAAATCTTCACTTTAACCCCCAAATGTAAGACAGATCAAAACATCAATTTAGGCCTCTAGGCCTAATCCAAACAAAAATTTAATGCACTCCAGCTCGCAAGGAGGTGAGAATGGTCTCATAAAAAATTATGAGTAACCAACGTGTTGTCTAATTAGGGGATAATTAGACTGGAACCTTGACAATGACCAGTAGGTATGGTTAACAGCAATGCATAGTATTCAATACAATGTGAAGCTCAGAAAAATAAAAAGTTACAGGGACTATAACAAAAGCAACTTGGTACAAAAAATAATAAATCTGATTAATCTTGTTATCTACTCCATCATGCAGATCGCAGGATTAGAATGGGTTCAAATAACACTAATGGTTTCCTCCTATTTAATAACAAGTCTTAAGGCTGGTGAAGGTGGAATATGGTGTGTATACCTGCAAAGTCTTAATGTTTAACTCTGTAATATTTTTCAATTATTTTCCAGGTTTCTAGGCCAATGTATGAATTGCTGGATTTTTGAAAAGGAAAACGTTAAACTTTCTATTTGTGTCCATTTCTGAAACAGAACAAAATTTTACTTCAGCTCTGCCAAATCGGGACAAATAGTGCCATGCAATCAGATTGCAATCAAAATTTTTGCAGTCTACAAGAAGAGATTCCAATTCTTGAAAAAGAAGGTGTCTATACTCAATGGCATTTGATTGGACAAGTAAGGAGCAGTGATGGATATTTTAAGTATAAGAAATTCTTGGATTTCATATTATTAATTTTAACAATGCCTCATAGTAATGTAGAGTGTGAACAAATATCACAAAAATAGCTATGTATTTTCATTCATCAATAACTAAAGATACAGTTGGAAACTTGTTGATTTGCAAATCAAGGCAACAAGGACCATGCTTTGAATAAACATTTAAAGAAAGCAAATAAAATCTGAAACAGTAAATGTAGCACTATAACAATTTTAAGTAATATTGTCATTAACTTTTCTTTGTTTAGTGATAGTTTCATTGTTTTAGAATCCTGATTTTTGCACAAAATTAGCCATATATAGAATATGATATAATTTGGTGGTGTTCTATAGTTTTTATCATACAATTGAAATTATTTATCAGATTTTCTTCATAAAATTTGGGTTAATTTTTACCACTGAGGTCTTTACATGCATTCATACCATAATTATCATTCTTTCACTATGGCAAAGTTTTAATACAGTTGAGTTGCCCAGACTTTAAGAAATTTTATCCCTTGAATTCACCCATGATTATCAATTACTATTGGACATATACAAACTGAAGCCCACTGTATAAAAGCATAGAACCCAACTTATAAATTCTAATAATCCATTGGCAACACGAGAATGACTGTGTGCTGAATTCTAATATTTGAATGTTGCCATTGGCAACATAGAAGAGGAGAAACCAGTCTGCTATGATTGGAGGGATATTTTGTTTTTGAAATGTACTGTAGATAAATAATTATCTGAATGTTGTGTAAAATCAGTTGCCTTACTTCTATATTACCACATCATATGTTACAATGCCTACAGTTTGTTACACTAAGGCTGAGACTGGGACCTATGATTAGGCTATAATAAAAGCTTTTTTGTGGTCCAATTCAGCTGTAAAGTTGTACCCCAGTTTAAAAAAGGAATTTTTTTTTTTTAAAGTTAAATCAGATTTATAATCTTCACTTGAATAGAATATTATATTAAAATTAATTTTAAAATATGTTATTTGCAGATTTTGAAGAGTAACCATTGGAAACTTTAGATGGTAAGTATAGTAAATCTATAAAGAAACAACCAGTTATTAACCCTGTATTATACATAGGTTAATGTCTTCTCAGAACAAAAGTTTTATCAAAGTTCAGATCTAATGAACTAAATTATTCTATAAGCAAATCTAAGTAGATTAGAAAAGTAACCTTAATTTTTCCCTTATAGCTTTTAAGTTAAGGTTTATATTTAAAATCAGTTATAGAACTAGTATTACTGCATACAGCACAAATTAATATTTCAGATGTATCTATACTTCCTTGTCATTCTGCTGTAGCATTTAAGGTGTGCTCCATATCAAAATTACTTTTATTGCATAATATATTCAGCATTATTAAATATTTACAGTATCAGTGTTATTCCCTAAGCTGAAAAAGTAGTTGAGTCTAATGAATATTCAGATTAGAGTTAAGTAGGTATACAAGTATTAAATGTACTAACAGTACAAGACATCTATGAAAAACATTTTATTTGTGATTTTACAAAACATTAATGTAAAAATATCAACAAGAAATTTTAATGCATCTTAATTACAGCATATAAAAATATATAATACAGAAAAATAGTAAATGAAAGCACTGTAGTTAATTATTTACATCAATTAATTTACAATAAAGTTAAATATAAAAACCTTTTAACAAGGTTTAAGAAAACAAAACAGCAACAATATTTCTTAATGCTTTTAAAACAGAACCAAACTCTTCACTAAGTTCTGTCCTTCTACAAAATTGAACTTTTCCTAAATTGAGGAACCTGCAATAAAGATTCGGAGTTCAAAATAATTTTCAACAAAAGTTGGCTGTTATTTTGTAGAGCAATATTTAGAAAG
Source organism: Pardosa pseudoannulata (assembly GCA_032207245.1). Lineage (NCBI taxonomy): Eukaryota > Metazoa > Arthropoda > Arachnida > Araneae > Lycosidae > Pardosa > Pardosa pseudoannulata. The sequence goes on along the minus strand of CM063507.1, from coordinate 11,481,314 downwards.
CTTGAAATTAAAAAAAAAAACTTCCTAAATATATCTCTTCAAAAAAATTTTTTCTCATGCTAAATAAACTATAGTTAAAAATTTATTCAAGGCAAATTATATTCAGGGTTCCCACTCTTTTTTCCAGGAGAAAAATTAAGGACCAAAATATTTTTTTAAGGACCAACTTGAAATACACGACATAACAACATAAACCCTATTTCCTGAGGAATATATTTTTATGATTATGAACCAGACAAGGCATGTTCAATAATTGCCCTATAATATTTCAGAATTAAGTTTTTAAAAATATATAAAAATTAATATGAGATAAATCTATTTGACAAAAACTAATTTTGAAAAATGCACATCTAAAGTTTTTTGAGTGATAGAACTAAAAATAAATTGTGAATAAAACACAATATTATAAATAGTACATTCTGAGGGTTTAAAAATGACTCATATATTTATTATTATTATATATATATATATATATATATATATATATATATATATATATATATATATATATATATATATATATATCAGTCATATGTATATACACACATATCAGACATATATGTACATATATACATATATATATATATATATATATATACATATATATATGTGTGTGTGTGTGTGTGTGCTTTTATATACTAGCTGATTATACTCAACATTGCCTGGGAAAGAAGGTTTTAGACTTTCTATTACATTCAATCCAAAGAAAATTAAACTTCCATAAGTAACTGAAATATCTACAATCCCCCCCCCTCCCTTCATGCTTTTTTTAATTAAAATCTGCTTGACTGTTAGCTCTTAGAAAAGGGCAGCTGACTTTATACTTTAAACCTTTTAAGTATGCGAAAGATTATTTATTTGTCAAATAAGTTTTCTAGCTTGTGACCATATAAAAAATATTAATAATTTAAAAGTATTTTCATAATTTTTTAAGGATATCAAGGAAAGGAATTTTGAATTACTACAGTAATATCCTGGCAGCATATATGCATTTGAGGATTTTCTTTACTATTAATACTGCACTTTTGGTTAGAAAAAGTAAAAGAATGATATGAACTTTAACAAATATTTATTTACTATTTACAAAGAAATTTACAACAGTGCAAAGTCACATACATAAATGATTTCATTTTGAAAGTTTAACAGATTTCCTTTTTTTTTTAAATCAGAAATTTTTTTGCTCAAGTTTTGTAACTCAGCAAATTTTTCTTTTATCTAATTATTTTTCTTATTTCTTTCAAGGAAAGCTATAAAGCTTTCCTTGAAAGAAATTGATAGTGTTGCAATTTCAAAATTAAGGAGTTTTTAAGGACCTTTGATGAAAATTAAATAGTTTTAAGGCCCTTAAAAATAAAAGCTAAAATTAAGAAGTTCCTAAGGACTTTTAAGGACTGAGGGAACCCTATATATTGAAATCACTTTGTTGCACCTGTCCAAGAATCTGAATGTTAAATCAGGCCTGATCAGCTCAAAAACCTCTATGACCAGCATTGCAAATGTATCTGCCAGCAGGCACATGCTGTATGTATGTGCATATATATATTTTAGGAGAAATTTATAGAAACACTAGTTTATTATTCATAAACTAATAAAAAAGAGCAGCCAAAATTATAAATGAGCGTAAATATTTATAATATAGTTCATTGAGTATATTACTATTTATATTAATTGCTATATTTGTTTAAATTTTTAATTTTATGAATTTTTCCTCCCTGGGCCTCAAGATTTTACTGCATGTAGACTGTGGGTCACCATATGGCCACTTCTATGTTATATAATCCTCCTTTAAGTTTTTGCTACTTCTAAAAATTCAATCTATATCTCACTAGACAACAAAAGAAACTTTTAGCTCAATATCAATGACTAAAGTTGTGAAGAGAGGGAAGGGGAATAAATCAGTACTTTTAACCCTTTGCTTTGAACTCAATTTAGGCAATGCAAATGCACCAATTTTAGAATGCCTAATTTGAGTTTGGGCAACTAAAAGAAACAGTATTTCAATTCTGTGAAGCCCGAAATCAGTTCGCCATTCGCCCCCAACAGATAGGGATACTTTCCTTTGAAAAGTTTGGCAGTTAAGCACTATTTGTTGCTATTTCTCTGATACTGTAAAGAATTTGTGAAATTCAGAGGTTGGTTGGTTGGTTAAAGTTTTATGGCACAAGGTCCTATTTTTTTGAAAATACAACAAGACATAACAGATAAAAGTGCCCTAATCTGGAAACAGAACAGGATAAAACCAGCAAAGGTAAAATCGTAACATTTTAAAAAATTTATAGAAATGTATACTGTATATAAACTCAAGTGTACAAGAAAGGTACATAAAAGGTAAATGATGAAACATTAGAAGGTGAAAGCTAAAAGCATAAAGCACAATATATAAGTTTTAAAATTAAAGATGGAGAAAGTACTAAAACAATTCCTAAAAACAAGTTAAATTGACCAAAATAAGCCTGTAAAATGGAGAAAAGGAAAGGATGCAGGGGTTTATCCAGTAAATCCCTTAAGTTAGGATGATGTGTGCCAAAAAATAAGGCATTGACAGGCTGTAAGTGGCTACAAGAGGTAAGTATATGTAAAATAGATAGCAATGACCGACAAAAAGAACATCAGGGTTTGGGTTCGTTTAAAAAGTAGTAACTATGTGTGAGATGAGTGTGTCCAATACGCAAGCAAGTAAAATGTGAAATTAAGAGGAATCTCAGGGAAATGGAATTCATAACAATTGATATAGATAATATTGTTATATTAGTTTATTATATTTATCCAGAAAATTATGTCATTTGATTTATTTTGCTGTTATTTGAGCAAAAATTACTGTAATCCATTAACATTTCCCATGTGTGAAAGTTATTTTGTTTAAAATTATTATTTATTTATTTTTCAAAAATAATCTGTTTTTAACATTTTGATGAGAATAACAAGGAAAAATAAATTGAAATTTTTTTTCCATTGTTGGAACATTTTTCTCAAATATATTCCACAGGCAAGGGGTTAAGCACTGACAAACTAAAAGACAGCATCATAATTTTTTTCTCCCAAAATAAGTTACATTAGTACATGGATACTCTCCCCAATTGTTTAGGTTTACAACAATATAAGGGTATTGGGAAACTAAACTAGAAAATGCATATAATTGACTATAAAACTAAAAATTTAAGAAATGCACATAGTTAAATTTACATTGTGACTTAATGGTTACATGCCATTTTATGCATAATACATTAATTTTGTATTTAAGTGTGTATATACTTGTAATCTAAAAATTTTACACACAGGCCCAGGACCTGTAGATATGCATAGATTTCTAGCGTAGCTAGTATGATTTAAACTTTTAAGTAAAATAAATTACATGTATATTTTTTTAAAAATTTTAGTCAATTATGTGAAGTACACATAAACATTAAGATTCTTTACATTGAACTAAGTTTAGGAATGTACTATGAATCTATTGTTAGAGGGCAGGCAAATGCTCTTATGCATACAGGTTGCTGTAAGTCCAGAAATGATTATATATACAGGGTATCTGCCAAAATAAAATTTTTCAAATCCATGACTTTTCATGACTTTCCCTGATTTAGCAGATCATTTTCCATGACTTTAAAAAGCTTTTGTTAAAGTATATATGAATAAAACTTCTGATGTACATACAAATAAAATATATGCTTTTAGAAAAATTACAGGAATTTTATAAAAAAAAAACTACAAATTTACTTTATAAGTGTTAATAAACTCACATAGATAAAAATAAATTGTTGTATCTACATACCTAAGTTTAATCATATAGCAATTTTTCAATCAAAATGTTTCCAATTTGAATTCAGGGTACTTTGGTATTATCCAGGTGACCATGAATAATAGCCAAATATAACCCTATAATGTTTATATACAATATCTCTAGAGTTAAACTTATATTTTGTGCCAAAATCTTAACTAATTTTTATTAAAAAATTATTATTATATTAATAAAATTTTAATCTACAATTTAAGAAAAAACTAGAAAAATATACATTAACCCACCCATTAAGTTTTCTTGCTTTGAGTTTCCTTGGTGAACAAATTTTACTTGGCAATATGGTCAATAGGATAATACATAAATGCCAAACTCAGTAACTTCAGCCAAATGACAAGTAAAAATAGAATTAAACAATTCAATGCATTTTTTTAATCGGTAGTTTAGCGGATCCATGACTTTTACTCATTTTGCTTGAAAAATCAAGAATTTCCATGACAAAATTAATCCATTGTGTAAATCCATGATTTTCCATAACTTTCCCAGACTTTCCAGGTGCGCGGAAACCATGTATATGTGTGTGTGTGTGTGTTCATACACAACATAAATTTTGGATTAAGTTAAGCATGTATATATTCACGTTTTATGCATTTGTTTATAAATTATATGCATTCAAACTTTGCTTTATTAATATTAGGAAGAATACAAAAATTGAAAAATTCTATTAATTCCTCCGTTTCATATGCACTTACCTTATGAAATGCAAACTACATCAGTTAATTCCAACCTTCCATCTACTTTACATGTGTACTGGTGAACAAGACCATCTTTACCAAGAACTGTAAATGTAAGTATAATAATCTTATTATAAAAGAAATATGAAAACATTTTATGAGTAATTTACACTCTATAATCATTATGCAGAGAGAAATTGGGTTAATATTAACAGATTGTACTCTCAAGCAAAGATTGTAATGCTATCCCATCTCATAATAATAGCATAATTTTTCTCAAAGACTAAAGTCCTTACCTGCCACTTAGATGAGCCAAGCATGTGAGCCAGAGGCTACTCAAATTAAGGTGAAGCTATTCAACTTTCATTTAAAGAACAAGTAGGTTATCATAATTTAAAAGTAGGAGCCAAGAAGAATACCACTTCCTTCCCCCAGGCTTGACCTGCCACCTTCAGGGAGGCATCACGAACTTTTAGAACTTTGCAACCATGAATCTATTGTATGTGCTCTAGCCAGGGTTGGAAAAAAACCATGATTTTTTTTTAAATCAAATTTATTTGATTTAAATCAGATTTCTTTGATTTTTTCTGAATACTAATTTTAATTGTTGTTTTTATGTTTTTTGCAATATACATAGAATAGTTTGTTACAAGAAGTAACATCTTATTTATCTAGTATATTCTACACACTGATTACCTAAAACTAAATATATAAATTTTAATCTAAATACATTGCATTATTTTGTAATTGGATAGTACAAACTAAATAAGATGTAAATTTAAAGAACAAATTAAATATTCTTTTAATGTAAACTATTTATTTAAAAAAATCACAATTATTTCAATATTTTTAAGCACCGAATGATGTTTCAATAAAAACACTAGCTTTGATGCTTTATCCACTCCTAATTGGTTACGAAGGCTAGAATGAACGATACCAAAAGAAGGAAACTGTCTTTCCATTCCAGCAGATGAAGCCATGGCTGTTGTTATTTGGTAGACGAACTGGATTTCAAGTTCTGTAATACTCTCCTTACCTCCCATTACATAAAATGAATTCCACCAGTCATAATCAATCATTGTACTACCCCTACTACATACTTTCTGATAACAACCCCTAAATTCTTGGAAAGCACATGCTATCTATTTACACTTATTTACTTATTGGTATTACTGTGCTGACTGATTCCCAATTCTCCTGTCTTTGGAATATATGTTTTAAAAGAAGTGAAAACAAATTATTTAAATCAATTATTTTTTCAAAAAAAAAAAAAAATCAACTGATTTAAATCATGCCAACTTTAGCCACCATGAATGAAGCAGATTTTAAATCAGCTTGAACCTCGATCTTGCAACCCTCTTATTATGAGATTTTTGTCTTTGCAGACTTAGCTATCACAGCTCATTTGAAAATATGCTAAACACATTTAAAGAGGATTATATTTTACTCTTAAAATAAAAAGATCATTTTAAAATTATCCTACAAGTGAAAACAAACATTCAATACCCTTTTACCCATGTTCTATGAAAATGTTGTTTGTTTTACAGTTTTAACCTGTGACTGCTGTTGAGTAGTCTTGTAGACATCAAATCATAAATGACCCTCTTTTCATTAGTATCTTGCAGTGTGCTGCTAAAGTAGCTTATCAAGTTTCAATTGTTTTAAATTCAGGGTCTAACACTGTTATTGAGTAATTGGTAATTTTATTTTTCTCAGAAATCTAGACATAGTTAGCATGAAATCTCCATGTTTTCTTTCAGGACAAACAAAGCATGTATAGAGTAAATATATAGAATGATTTACAATATTTACAGAGTGACTGCATCCCTGGATGTCTTTTATAGGTAACAATTTAATATCTATAAGAATAACTATAGAAAATATTTACCAGATAGGTTGCCACCAGAATTGAAAAAGCAGATCGGTTTGAGATCTGCAGCAAATCTAATGACAGCATAGGACCGGGGATTTGTTATTAAGCTTAACCAGGATGATCTGAAAATGCAATATTAGAATCAATATATGATCAATTTTAGATACATTTGAAATATTTTAAGAACTAAAGGTTTACAGATTAAAAATTGATATTATAAGAAAATATTAGACATTTAAAATATGGATAAATGCAACTGTTATTAGCTGAGTTAGATCTTCTCTGGAGAATTTACTTTAAAAAAAATTAAATAAAATGAAATTGATTTATAATTTAATCAATGCTATTATATAACAAGACAGGATTTTTTTATGTTTGTCAGGGATAGCTGCAACTACTGCACCAATCATTATCAAAACTTTGGTAATATAACCAAGAGTGCTAAGACGCATATTGCATCCTGAAAAACCGTATTTTTACATAAAAACATGAAAAGTATGTCTTTGAACTGCAACATGAACACTTTTCATAATTTATTAAGTTGTTTGCATGCATGGTGCTGGCTGACTGATAGAATACACTTTTTACACAAATGCTTACAAAAAGATATGCATTTCAATATAAAATACATTACTCATTTTACGTAATTATGTTGAATTATTAAAATTTTTATAAATTGAGAGCAATACAATCTATTACATATACTTTTAAGTGAATCAAAATTTGCATTCGGGAAACCTTTATCACCTTTATATATATATATATATATATATATATATATATATATATATATATATATATATATATATATATATATATATATATATATATATACATACATATATATACATACATATACATATATATATACATATACATACATATACATATATACATATATACACACATATACATACACACACACACACACATATACATATACATATATATATACATATATACATATATATATATACATACATATATATATACATACATATACATATACATACATATACATATATACATATATATACATACATATACATATATATACATACATATACATATATATATAGATATATATATATACATATATATATATACACACATATATATATATACACACATATATATATACACACATATATATACACACACATATATACACACACATATATATATTATATATACGTATATATATACACGATTAAATATTGTAATGTCCCTGAAATTATAAACAAAATTTCAGATCTCTAGCTAGGAAGGCATTAAAAAATTTTATTTCAAAATGCAACTGACATAAGTAAAGAAAAATATTAATTTACTTAAACATTGTTTTTAATAATTAAGTACTTCCCCTTCTCTTACACCTTAAATTACAGGACTTTTATAAAAGGAGAAATTTGAAAACATTTCAGCTTCATAAGTGGCACAACTGCAGCAGCTTAAAAAAACATAGTAAATTACTATACTAAAAAGGGTACCTATATATATTGTTGTTGCAAATAAAAGAAAAACACCTAGTAAGAAATTTAATATCTTGCTACAGGGGATTCGGCCTTTGGCCTAGGTACCCCGATAAACCTTACTACTTGGACTACTTAGATACTAAAAACACAATAGTTTTCTTAATAAATTGGCATTGACAATTTAGTGCATGATCAGTTAACATTACAACTTACTTCACTAGCTCTTCAGCACCTTTCAAAGAGAAGAGGTGGATTGTCCCTTTACTGCTAGACACACAGACATATTCAGAGTTTCTTGAAAAATTTATGCTGAAATAAACATACTTAGCACATATCTGGACTAAAACATTGGAAGTATCAACAGTAAAATAATTAAGCATTGATTTTTTTTTAGAAACCTTTAATTATAAAGCTAAAATATCCAACTTAGCATACAGCATAACAGAATATTTCTAATATCAATTTTTAAATTATTAAACCCATTCGACTGCAGAAGCTTTTGTGGTAAATTTAAATTCTTACATATAACAGCAAAAAAAATTAAATATTTTCGGATCCATGACACATTCAAACAGCAGATTTTAACATTAAGAAAATCCCTAGTAGTAAATCCTTGAAACAAATATGGATGGGATTAGATCTATAGAGTATGAATGTAGGCCACATTTCTAAGGCAGCCAAAAGAATAGATATTAAAATATCCTAAACTTTATTTTTAAATAGCAAGAAATGCCTTTTTGCATCAAAGTCCAATTTTTATACACTTTGGCTATGTTTAAATCATACCTGACATATTTGTTTGGTTCAGAGTACTAGATTATTTTTTTTGGGGGGGGGAGGGAGAAGATGCTAAACAAGGACTAATGAGACCAGGGCAGACATACTATTTAATGCCAATTACAAATGGTTATAAATATCCTTGCTAGTAGTGTGATTCTAATCCATAAACCGCAGCTTCCTAAAATTTAATCATCATATACCACATACTTTATTTAAAAATAGATTTACAATATATTAAGCTATTTTAAAAAGAATCTTTATGTATAAAATTTCAGAATAAAATTAAAACAAATTAATAGAACAAAAGCAATTTATAACTTTGATACTAAGTTGTACTGCTTTTTATCCCTTTAGATAAAATTATTTGCAATTTTAAAAGTGAGGATTTAGAGTTAACAGATATTAATCAATTGTTAAATAAAGCAAGAAGACTGCAGTTCCTAGGGATATTTTGTTACTTTTATAATAAGATATACACTTTAATGTGTTTAAAATGTGTACTTTTTTTTATGTCTAGTCAACTATATGGAATAGTCATATAAACATAAGCTTCTTATGCATGAGGCTATGTTTCGAATCTACCAGGAATCCATATTGATAATAATAGGTGGCCAAATACAATCTTGCTCACAGGCAGCTAATAGCCCAGAACTAGTCCTGTGTGTTTAACAACTGATTTGCCGTATATTAAGTCATATTACCGTAATTTCGTACATATAGTCTGCAGACTATGTTTAAAAAGTAAATTTTTTCAGCCGCAGACTATCTCTAGTTGTTCATTGCTCAAATCATCAAAATCGAAAGAAGGGGGGGAAGCAGGTTGTGCGAACAGCCGATGATCAAATATAAACAAATGCAAGACTCATGAGATGTGAAAAAAACATATACTGGTAATAAACCATGAAAAAAAAAATACAACCCATAAAGCAGAACAAATCAGTAGTAGTGCAAAATTATGGTATATAAAACCATTTTCAATTCATAATTTATCCCCTAAAGGCATCTGTAAACACAATCTATATCCTTTGATTTAATATTTTCTCAGTAATAAATTTGCCTTTAAAAATTGTTTAAAGAAACTATGGATTAGTATTTTAATGTATAGAATACATATTTTATTCAACCTAGTTTTTAGTTTCATTAAAACTTCATACAATTTTGTTAAAATTATCATTAGTTAACTAATTATATATTCATTAGCATATTTATTGTTATGATTTAGGATTCCTACTGTACTACACAAGCAATATTATATTCAAAATTAGTTTGGTCTGTAGTGGTATGGTCTACTTTTTTGCTAATCAAGGACTGATGAGCCATAGTCAATTATTTTAAGTCAATTCTAAACAGCTGTAAACAACCATACCAGCAGCAGGATCAGAATATCCAGGGTTGGTTGATTGGTTGGTTGGAGCTTAATGGCACTGAATCCTCCTGGGATATATTGTGCCAAACACAAGTACTCAGAAGTAAAAAATATATTTTAAAAATAATTTCAAAGTTTAAAACTTAACAATGAAGCGATGTTTCGACAAGAAATATGAAAAGAAATATATGTAGAATTAAAAAGGTAAATAAAGTGAGAATATCAAATATGAGGATAAAAACCAATGACTTTTAAAAAGGTAAAAAGTTCAATATGAGGCGACGCATTTAAAAGATATTTGATATCAGAGGTGGCAGAGTTAAAATAATGGAGACGATGTTGATTATAGATGGGGCAGTCCATCAGGGCATGTTTAACAGACATGTTGGTCTTACAAATTTTACATGAAGGTGCATGAATATCGAGGGAGAAACCATTTAGAAATTCCTTGAAATTCACAATTTCTTCTCTGATAAATTCACACAATTTTGTACAATTTCATTCAAATCTTTTATTAAAATTTTTTATTTAAACAAAATTTATGCCTATAGTTTAATTTTTACTATAAACAAATATAAAATCTTGATACCTTTAAAATTTAAATGTATTCTTTCCAATCTTTGAGGTGCACAGGATAATATGCAATTACCTGAAGATTGACAAATTTCATCAAAACAGTTAATTTAAAAAACTATTACAACTCTTGCAGTTGAGCCTTTTTCCCATTAAATTATGCCCCTAATATATTAATTAAAAATTGTACATTTTAAAGATTAATTTACTCCTTTATAGCATTAATTTCCTTGTTAACAAACATTTCTTTCCCAATTTCTTTCAAGCTTCATTTTTTAAAGATTCCTTTTTTCCATGTAATCTTACTGAACAGTGAATCAGTGGTGGAACAGCAGTAACAGCATTTAGGAGCAGACAAAATGCCATTTTGGAGCAATTGGAGCAGACATGGTTAGTGATTTTGGAGCATTTTGAGAAGATATAGTTAAGGCTTTTGGAGCAATTGGCAAAAGGGTGGTTAATTTTTTTTAAACATTATGCAATAAATAAAATATAAATATCAATTTGGGCTAATGAAACTTCTATCTCATGAGGCTATTCTAATAATAAAAAAAAATTTAAATTGTATTTATTTTTCGAGCTAATATGTAAAAAATGGTATATGTAAGTAGTTTTTAGTAGTTATATAGCACTTATAAAAGATATAGTAATAATTCACCTACTTCAATGTCAGATTGCAAATGTTAAAGTAGTCAGCATTTAAATATTTTTTTGTTCCTAAAAAACATGGTGCTTTAATGTAATTTTTCTACTAATAAAGATTTTAAAGTATCACATTCTTATACAATTTTTAAAAGTTATATACAATGCAGACACAGAAGTCAAAAATTTGGGAAAAAAGAAGGAAAAAAATGAGAAAAATGCAAAAAAGAGGAATTATTCACTGAATAAATATTTAAAAGGGGTAGGGGGAGCATAAAATTCTAGATTGGAAAAAAATAATACTGTTTTTTTTGTGTGTGGGGGGGGAGAATTATTTATAATTTTTTTAGAACTTTTTTGCAGAAAATTCAAATTCATTTTTTTAATGCCAAATTTCCTCATAATTCCCAGTTTTCCAGGTTGCTGTACACCCTAAGAAATCAAACCTGTAGATAATAATACTGAAAAAGTAGTACCCTACTGATTTGGTCATTAGCTGGAGTATTCAAAATAGGAAAAATTAGTTCTAGAGGGAGAAAACTCATTACAGAATGAAAATTTAAATTTGAAATATTTAAAGAAATATTGCATCAAAAAATATTTAAAAAACTTCATTACCATAGTTAAGGAAATAAAGCCGAATAAACTGCAACCACTTAAAGTTTAAATAATTTTATAATTTAAAACAGAGCTCTTAATATTCTCAGTTGACATACCATAATATGTCTGCATGTTTTACACTTCGCCTTAATTCATGTATCTTTTCCTTTGTCCTGATATTGAATACTCTTATTATTGTCCCCTGTAAATTAAAGATAAATATATTTTACACACTAGATTTTAAAATATACAATACTAGTTGCACAGAAACAATTCATTACCTTAACAGATGCTGTTGCAATTAAATCTCCCAGACTGTTCATAGCAATATACGAGACATCTGAATCATGGGCTTGTATTAAATTCACGGATTCAGCATATTTCTGTTCATTGAACTCCTGTAAAAATATTTAAAAATAGCACTGATGTCCAATTCTACATAAAATAAATCATTTTGGTTTAGAAAAGTTAATGTGCTTATTACAATATACAGTATTGGTTATATGGTCAGCTCAGCAGTCCAGAAAAATCAGACCATATAAGCAGGATATCCATATATGCGGAACAATACTACCCTATTGAATTGTGGAAGGATTATAGTCACCTATCAGAATGTAGTACTTATAAACAATTAATTATACTTTTAAGAACATTTTAAAAAATTAATTCGAGAAGTAAAAGTTACAGTAAAAATATGCAATATTTTATTGGGGAGAAATTTATTAGCTTACCTTACCAATCAAAGTACAGCACAAATACATACGTACATTTACGTTCAATGCATTTAAAAATAATCACATATACAAGTTTGTTTTCCAGGGGGAAAGAGAATTCACAGAGGTTGCAAACTCCGATAAGTCTACACAAACAAGAAAGGGGGAAAGCAGGGAAATAAAGGCTTGAATTCAGATCCTCTCTGATCCTCACTGACTTCTTAAAAAAGAGATTCTGCCTCTTATTGGAATAATCTATAAAAGGTCAACAGCAGTTTAAAATTAATATTTAAAATTAAAATCTTAAATCATTTGTAAAAGAAATATATAAGGCAACAGAAAAACCAGATTGCATTTAGCAAGCAAACATTAAAAGTTTATTAACCGGCCATTTTTGTGTTTAAGTTTCAATGTATCTGTCAATACACAATAGTCACAATTTAAAAAAAGCCCACAAACCACTACCAAAATCGGTCCATAGGAAGCAGACAAGATTCTACTTTTGAGCCAATTCTTCTGTTAGGTACCTCCTTTTTCATTTTCAACATCTTGCTCCATTCTAGACCTTGTAGTAATATACTATAAAACTTAGGATTCCAGAGCCCCCATCCCTTTCTGATCAGAAGTCAGAGACAGTTTGTACCCTTACCCTACCCTTGTTTTGTCAGAGACTGCTTGTAAATATTACAATTCATATAATGAAATTTTATTATACATACAACTATTTTTCAAAAGTTAAAGCAAAGATACTGGAAGCAAAATTTACCATGATACTGATTTCTCCTGGAGACGATTGGAATATTAGTATTTCTTTTTCATTTTCTGCAGGAGTAACGCACAGTAAACCTGAATTCAAAACAGAAATTCAAATATTAGAAGACAGCTGTTAACAAAACCACTTTCTTAAGTGCTATATTAATATCAGTGGTGGAACAGCAGTAACAGCATTTTGGAGCAGACAAAATGCCAAAAGCAGACATGGTTAATGATTTTGGAGCATTTTGAGAAGATGTAGTTAAGGCTTTTGGAGCAAATGGCGAAAGGGCAGTTAATTTTTTTTAAACATTATGCAATAAATATCAATTTGGGCTAATGAAACTTCTATCTCATGAGTCTATTCTAAAAAAAAAAAGAAAAAAAAAAAAAAAAAAAAAAAATTTCAAATTGTATTTATTTTTTAAGCTAATATGTAAAAAATGGTATATGCAAGTAGTTTTTAGTAGTTATATAGCACATATAAAAGATATAGTAATAATTCACCTACTTAAGTTAGATTGCAAATGTTAAAATAGTCAGCATTTAATTTTTTTTTTTTTTTCTTAAAAACACGGTGCAATAATGTAATTTTTCTACTAATAAAGATTTTAAAGCATCACATTCTTATACAATTTTTAAAAGTTATATACAATGCAGACACAAAAGTCAAACCAATCTATGAATATTAAATATTCATAGATTAGTTTGGTTTGGAGTGGTCTACTACGGTCTACTTTCTGCAACACGAAGGCTAATGAGATCGGGACCTACAGCTTAAAGCCCATTCCGAACAGCTATGAACATCCATGCTACAGTAGGATTTGAACCCACACACTCTAGTACCGCAGGCCAACACCCTGACCAATCGGCCATCGTTCGACAAATATTCATGGATTGATGAAAGAATTGTGTTAATTACTTTTAGTTTAAAATGGCAATGAGGGAAATAGGAGATACTACTGAGATTAATATTTTAAACTAGCAAAGTAATTCTATTAAAATATAATATGCTTGCTTTGCTTATAAAGAAATGAAAAAAAAAATATTGAAGCAAATTTTATAAAATGAGTTGGAAAATGACATGTTATGATAAATGACAAAATAAAGAAATAAAATCCACTGTCACTTTTCAATGATGTAACAATTTCAAACCTTTAAAAACCTTTTAAACATTTTATTTCTCGCCGAATTTAAACCATTAATTTCTGTGAAAACATACATAAGTACTATAGAAATCATAAAGCTTTGTTATACTGTAACAAGATACAAAATTAAAATATACTCTTTTATTAATGCCTTCTGATTTCTATTAGGATTAATACAAGTCTTAAGAGTACAGCTTTTTGAGCCATTTTATTAACCCTTTCGTGGGCCCTGGGAAGATTACTTCCCACTTGTATGATCTTACAAAATACGCTTTTGGGAAACACGAAACCCATTATAATATATTGGCCTTTGTATTATAACGATGGGAAGACTAATTCTAACTTCAATTTCCCACTTCACTTTCACTTCAGTTTTGTGCTGTTTTAAGATGTGTGAGAAATAAATGGCCCACAAAAGGATTAAAGAGTTTAAACAAATAACTAAATATATATATATATATATATATATATATATAGTTATATGTAACTATACATATATCACATCTGTATAACATGTCTGAAAAGTCTACCAGAGCTTGCTGTACCAATCTATTCTCACAAAACATGAATCTATTATATTGAAATAAGGTTGACTACTTGACCAAAAACATATGTAGTTTAATTTTAAGATTAGCATTCCAAAATAAGTACTAATTGCATACAATAAAGCAAACAAAACAAAAAGGTGGTTAAAAATGAACTTACCTTTCACATTATCACCAGTAGGAATTATTTTATATTTCCGAGGATTTTTCGAAATGAGGAAAATCCTGATCTCATTTTGAGTACATAGGTATACCCTGAAATAAATACAAATTTGATCACATAAGTTGTCTAATCCTTTCAATTTACTCTTTAGAAAAAAAGGGGGGAAATCAAGCATTAAAAAGAAATTTAGATCTATACAACAAATAGGTATCATTGAAAACATTGCATTAAAAGTGAAAATGAAAACTTAGCTTTGTAATTAAACTTTTAAACAAACAATTCATCAAAATGAACTTCAGATTTTATATTCCAATTGGCTATATTTTTAAATAAATAAAACATAAAGACTTGAAGGGAAATAACAGAAAGTATAAAGAGATTTGAACGTATAATGCACTTTGAATTATCACTAAACAAACCTAAAAATCAAAATAAAATTAATTGAACTTGAACCTTTCGATTGTTTGGCATGCAGTAACTATCCATATTCTTTGATAAAACTAATTGTAAAAGCTGAACATCTAGAAACAATAATAAGTTGCAGTCAGGTTTAAGTGAAAAATGCGATAGAATGTACTTTTAATATATTTAATACTACTACAAAAATGGTCTCTTCAATTGAATAACAATAAGATTTAACGTAAAAATAAAGGTTTATTCTTTATTGCACACATGGACATATTTCGCTATAAATCAATTGTAGTTTAAGTTCAGTTCACATACATTACTTACAGAACTTAGATCGAATTTAACAAAAAAAAAACTTTCATAAATGTATTTAAATGGCTTATTCGACTATTAGGGGAAATCTGGCATGGTGAATTTAAGTCGGCTGTAAAACAGACGTGCCTTCCCGAAAGACAAGGGTTAAGCGGAGTGCCATAGCCAGACTGCCTTACTCCAGTACCTAAATATCAATTAGAGTGGATCCTATAGATGAACAAGAAGCTAAAGGCCCCTCCCCACTATGGTCCACTGCAAGCCATCACCACCGGCTGGAGGGGGTATGGTGTATCGTAGTCGATGGCGGCAGACAATAAATAGCCTTGGCGAATAATGGCTTCCGAGGCGGTTTTTCTCCAAGATCAAGGCAGCCAGATGGACCCTATGGACGAATCCACGCGTTCGGCTCATTTAGTGGCCCATCGTGTGGATGCAACACGTGAACCATCATCAAGATAACCATCAGGAAGTGGAATCTTAACTTCCTGATATTCTACTGTGTTCATAAGTTCGACGATATATATTTATACTAAAGATTTTTTTTTATATCACGCAAGACCAGGATAGGCCAATTATTTAACCTCAATAAGAGTAAAGGAATGACGCCAATTTAAATTTTCAGAAATCTTTGTATAAAGTGCTAAACCCGCTATTCTCTTGTTCATATACCACGCATGAAAGTATTTAAAAAAATGACATAAGATCTGTGATATCAAGAAACATGTTGATCTCTGAAAAGAAAATGAAACAAATTAATAAAACATTTTGCTATTTAAATAACGATAATGATCTAGCAATATCTATTGAAAATCGTTTTTATGGAATTATAATGTTCACTTGATTAAGCTCTTTTGTTGTCATATTCGCAGAAATAGAGCCGATTTCTTTGCCTCGGGCATAATATAATATCTGTATACAATGATGGCCATCCAAAATGTAACAAAGATTAAAGCAATCAAGCAACACAAAATTTGCATCATGCGTATATTGCAATGGAATATGCGATGGAATAATGATTGCAACGCAGGAGCACATCATGGGGGAATGCTGAGCTGACAAACTGTATATAAAGGGGAAAGATTGCTGCTTTGAAGAACGTGATGTGGTCTCGTGCGATTTCTTTGTGTGTAGTTTCAGCCTATCTCGAGAATAAACACGATCATCATTCGAACATATTACGGAGTTCCACCAAAGAATATAGATACATGAAGAAGGGAAGGCGCCGTAGAGATAATGTATACAAGGAAGCGAAAAAAATGATCTCCCAGAGCCTTGGCAGAAAAACTACTTTACATGCTTCTGCTCAGATTCAGTCACTTCATTCCTCATTTAAGTTGTGATTTGATTTTGTTTTTTAAATTATCAATTTTGTAGATTTCAGGTATAGATTTAAAGAAGTTCCTTGTAGATTATATATTTGAGGTATCTGCTAATACGTACACAATGTTTAGATTAATTTTGTATTATGTTCTCGATTCAATTTTCTGTCAAACAGGTATCTGCAAATGGCGCTGATCATTAGTTCGACCGAGAGACCGAGTCTGTATCATTCTTTAGAGCAGATGGGGATTTGTAGTTGGCTTGCTGTGACGTCACTTAGTCAAGACTTAGCCAATAACAATTAAAACAGCAGCAGCTGTTGATCACACAGACGATGACTCTTGTAAGAAGGTTTCCTTACCGAACAGCCGGAGATCATTTGGGTTTTAACTTTCGAGTGCGCCTTCCTCAGTTTGGTTCAACCTAGACAGAATCGTTGCTTTCTGAGATTGCATATTATCCTTCCTAGAAATCGGTCATCGTGTCGGCTGTAAAATTGTGAGCAGTGGAAAAGACCCAGTTTAAACCCGGAAAAAAAACCGGGTTTTTTGGGAAGAGAATTTTGAAAATTTCCAAAACATCGGAATTTTGAAGTCGCCAATTCCTGTGACACAATGAGAACCACCATTTTTTTTCTGTCTTTGTTGTAGACCTCAAAAGTTCATAGTTTCACAAAATTTAACTATTATATGCTATAAAAAATTGAATAATTGGGATTAACTAACTATATTTGAAAAATATCATGTTTAGCTTGAAAGTATGAGTATATTTTTCCTTTGAGAAATATCCAATATTTTTATTATTACATAAATATTAGGCAATAATCTGTAGTGTCACAAAACCCATAAATCATTATTTTTCTTAGATAACATTTCTCTCTCTCTCTCTCTCTCTCTATATATATATATATATATATATAATGTGTGTGTGTGTGTAGGAATTGGACACAAAATGCAACAGTGTCATTTGATTATACCTTTAAATGATATATGCATTACAAAAATTAATAAACTGTCATTTTAAATTTAAAGATATTTATTTTTATACTATAAAAGGGAGGAAGTTCAGCATAAAGCAATTTACGTAATAAATAACGATAAAAAATGATGTATATAATTATTATATTAGTAATTAAAATTGAAGCAACCAGTTATGTGTTTGATAAGACTAACAGGGTAATTAGTTACATAAGTACTACTATAAAATCATTTACATG
Organism: Pardosa pseudoannulata; assembly: GCA_032207245.1. NCBI lineage: Eukaryota > Metazoa > Arthropoda > Arachnida > Araneae > Lycosidae > Pardosa > Pardosa pseudoannulata. The sequence continues at coordinate 11,462,960 of CM063507.1, read as the reverse complement.
CTCATTGCTATTATTTCTTGAATATATATATATATATATATATATATATATATATATATATATATATAGATAGATAGATAGATAGATAGATAGATAGATAGATAGATATAAATGAAATAAAAAATGTAATTTTTCATAGACAGATGAAGATTCACAGGTTAGTACATTTAGGGGTCAACGTTTAGGTCAATGCATTTAATGTTTAAAATACATAAAATGTACAAAGAATCCTTTTCATCGAATATATAAAGGATATATAAGGTAAAAAACCTCCCATATACCCCAAATAAGTCAATTATAAGGAAAAAATAAATGCTTACTTTTCTTTTCGGATTCTCACAGTCAAAACAGGTTCCGGAGCAGAAAAAGCTAATATAAACCTGTCTTCAGTAAAATTCCACACGAGAACTGAAAAAAAAGGTGATGCAATTAAAAATGCTCTTGAATTTTTTTTTTTCTTTTCAGAATTTTCTTTTAAAGTTTGAAGTAACACTAAAAATATTTCATTATCAAAAACATAGACAAAAGTTTTCAGAAGAGATTAAAAGATACTGCATTCATTTCAATATAATATTAAACCAGGTTATCATTTTATAATAAATTATTGTAAGTATTATAAATGTGAAAATCTTCGTATTATAATGAAATATTTATACTAACATTGCAAATCTCTGACATACGGCAATACTTGGTGTGAAGATCGCCGAGCCGTTGTATAAATTCACATCCAAACAGTAGATTTATTTTTTAACATTAAGGTTTGTTTTAAGACAGAGCACAAACTACTACCGGACAATTATATATACAAATATTACAATATTTACAGTAACTAATTATATCAACTCAAGGATCTATCCTAAGAGCCTCGCTTACACGTCCGGAGTCTACAATCACCTCCGACGTTCTCCCTATCTACTTACTTTCTTCCTAGGTGGCGCTCTCTGGCCGTTCACTATTACTCGCCTGTCCCTACACTTGGGTTCTACCTAAGCAACACCGTTAACTTGATAAACGAATTTAACTTTGTACCTTGAAGGGAATGTGGAAGTGGTAATTGTGGTGACACTTTTAGCCAATTTAGGTTCGCAGAAACATGATCGATATGCAAATTACTACTTTCGATTAACCAATAGAAACTGCCGTTTCGTTAAGTTTTCTCTATATATACGTGTGTATTTCGTAGCAAAATGTGTGGAATGGTGGATTTATTTTTGCTTGTATATTTTGTTTATTATTTTAGTTTAAAAAATAAATATGTTAAAAAGAATATGATGTCTCATAATGATTGCCCACCTGTTAACAGACACATCATACAATTCAAATAAAAAAATTGTGTAAAATTTAATAGGTGTTCAAAGATGTCACTTTATGTCTAATTGTAAAAATTAAGGTACATGTTATGCATGTGAAAATACGGTATAAAAACGTAACTGAGCAGTTCCCCACAGAAATATGTGATATATATTGTTTTAGCATTATACAAAACATTATATATATATATATATATATATATATATATATATATATATATATATATATATATATATATATATATACATATATATACATATATATATATATATATACATATATATATATATATATATATATATATATATATATATATATATATACATATATATACATATATATATACATATATATACATATATATATATACATATATATATATATATATATATATATATATATATATATATATATATATATATATATACATATATATATGTAATATCGTGATCCAGTGTTAAGGCGAATGGAAAAGTCTTTCTTGATAATAATAAGTTTATTAAATCATCATTTCTTCTAAAAGCAACACCTGCGCCATTTTCATTTGTTCTTGTCGGAGACACGCGTATAGTGTGTTCATAGTTCCATATCCACGCTCCAATTGACTGTTATCTGTTTTCAAGCTCATCAAATTCTTCCAAAATGCTTCCGCCTGACCGGATGATCCCAAAAGCTTACGCGAGTTTGGGACTTTTTCATTTATTTTATTATTATAAAAGAGTCCCCTTTTTAAAATCGTTTTTAACTCACGTAATTTCAACTACCCCTGTATCGGTTATATGGTCAGCTCAGAGGTCCAGAAAATTCAGACCATATAAGTAGTGTGACCATATATGCGGAACAATACGACCGTATTGTGCATATACCGTGCATTTTTAATCTATAACAGAAGAGCCTTATCCACATTCCCATAAGGTTACAAGCGCTGACGTTTTCTTGCACCGATTTCAACACTTGAGGACCAAAGTTTGGAAGCTAAACTGTTGGTTAATATCGTCCGGGTAATCGAATTTGCTTTGGCGAAAGCAGCCTTTGAAAGATTAGATTTTTTAAATTTTTCAATCCATTCATTTTCGGCAGCAAATGATCAATTCTTTCTTTACAATGCCATAATTAAAAAACGAACGTTCTTACTCGTGACGTATGATCCAAATTCAACAAAATTTTCCTTTACTTGTTTCGTCTCAATTTCAACTTATGCAGGGAGAGATAACTTCAACCAATAAACAGACAGATGTCCACCTCTTGTCAGGGGGTAAGAGAACTGAGAGAGGTGAGAAACTCCGATGATGAGTCTATACAAACAAGAAAGGGGAAAGGAAGAGAAATAATGGCTTGAATTCAAGTCCTCTCCGATTTCGCACTGATTCCTTAAAAAAATGGAATTTCGTTGAAAACATGAAACTGCCCATATAATCGGTAACAAGAAAAAGAAAATGACTGTATAAGAGGGGGAATTATCACATGTTCCCTATTAAGTTAGGTGAGACTTTAGAAAACTGACCATATAGCCGGTATTGACTGTATTATACTCGGTGTAAACTCAATAGGCACTTCAAGGTCACTGATTTTTCCCCGATGACCAACTGTAACTATGGTAACGACAGTTGGGAAAAGACTTTCCTCTTTTTTCCCACTGTGTTAAGGGGTGTCATGCATCGTGTGGGGAGGTAAACTTTCTATTCCAAAATTGCACTGTATTAATTATTTTATTATTTTACAAGAATTGAAAGAGGTCTTAATGCAATAACAATATTTTGTAAAATTTTATTATGTATTTAAAGATTTATGGTCTGTTGGCACATTTTTAGAAAGTGAAAATTTCTTTAGAAGGTACAGATTCCTAATGTTTTAGTAAGAATTCTAAATTAAAATAAATTTTTGTATTTTTACAAGAACATCTATGATTTATTATAAACTTTTTATAAATATTGTTAAACTTTTCTTTATGTAAATAGTTTTTATGCACAACTGAAAATTTTAACTTTGCTTATAATTCGTAATTTGTTGAAAAAAAAAAACTATTAAAAAAGCTTTAAAAACTAAATAAAAAATATTTCCTGTTTTTTAGTTAAACGGCATTTTAAAGGCAGAAAAGGTGACACTTTTGTCGAAATCATCTAATTCTGTTACGTGTCTTTTATGTGAAATTTTTTTTTAATATTGTCGCAGTTCTGGATCGGTACAAATTCTTTTAGAATTACCACGGGCATCAGCAGTTTCTTGTTGAGTTTGCTAAAACAATTCCAAAACTGTAGCAACTGGATTGGATTCAACAAGACCTTTAAAGTACCTGTGTACGTTAAATATCAGTATTTTGGACTGTTTTCTAACATCAAAACTAGCCATTACAGGAAATATTTTATAAAGTAAAAAATTAATAATAAAAATTAAAAATAAATATGAAGCAAAATTTAAATAAAACAATGAATTAAAAGATGAAAAACGAGAGTGTAATATCAGATAAGCGCAAAATAAATATCTACGAGAAGAAAGAAAACCAAGAACGTATTGGAATCAAATCCTCAACTGAAGTGCTGAAAATAAGTGTGAATGCACAGGCTTCTTGGTCGCTACCATAGTAACCGATGACTGGGGAAAAGAGAAAGTGTGACCTTGAAGCGCCAATAGATTTTACATGGACTTATAGAGTCGGTAGGAGTAAGAGTCTACCTCCATGATCAGAAATTTACCATTCATATTAGCCCCGTTTACATGTGCCAAAAGCAGCGTAGAATGCAGGGTAGATACGCGAATTGTATTCCCCTTTCAAGAATTATCCCTAGCTAGGGAAAAAATTGAGGGTAGAAAGAACCCACCTTTCTACCCGGGTAATAGCAGAGTTTACTCTCCTTTCCCATCATCCTTTGCGCTTACAGATGATTGACGTCCCGTATGATCACGTGACTTCTAGCGACGATCCCGGTGAAATGGAGGGTAGAAATAATTGACAATGTAAACGGGTTTCTCCGACCCTCCAAGCAAAATCCCTTTACCCGGGTAAAAAGAAGGGTACATGACTGGCACATGTAAACGGGGCTATAGATCACGCGATACTTAAAAATGTTAAAATTTGAGAGGTAGACTCTTTCGTTGTTTCACTCCGGCTCAGCATGTTCGATTATGATGTTAAGTTTGGTATCGGAAAGGCTCGACAAAAGTTGAAGCTGATATGCTTTCTAGATTACCTGTTTCTCAACACTGTGTACAGTTACTTAAGCTTGAGGAGATCATCCAACATAAAAAAGATGATAATGTTTGTGGTAAAAAATATACAGAAAATAATGATTTGATGGTAATAAAAAAGAGAAAAGGTTATAAAATTGATGTATCTAAACCTTTAAGACTGAAATTGTTAACTGAAACTGGCGAAAAATTTGGACATCCTGGTTTTCATGGTAAGGTAAATTTAATCACCCCACAGTTTTATTGGCATTACATTAGTAAAGATATTGAAATTTTTGTGAAACATTGCCATGCTCGCCAGTTAATAAAAAGAAAAAAAAGATGTGTTTTAGAATTTTACTATTACATATATATACAAGTACCTAATTTCGCACTCATAGTCCGCACCATCGTATAGTCCGTGGGCGAGATTTTTTATTTAAAAAAATTCATAAATGAGACAGTCCGCACCACTAGATAATCCGCAGACTATACGAGCAAAAATATTTATTTTGGTATGACAATATTAAATCATTTTAAGAATAAAAACCTAAGTACAGTAGAGTGCCGAAAAGTATGAATTAGACTATATGGATCCTAAAAGTATGGATTTCACGTTTAAAATTTGAAATAATTTCTTCTGCCATAGCCTCCGAGACGAATTTTAACGGAAGAAACAGAACGGCCTACAATTCTCTGTCCGAGAACCCAGCTATGTAAATCGTCTTATAATGCAGGACATTGTACACTCTTAAGCCAAAACATTATGACCACCCCTATATTTTGCAATGAACTCGCCTGGATGACATGGAATGCACGTGATCAGGTGGAAGTGGTATTTAACTGCTGCTGGAGAGTCTGAAGAATCATTCTTTCACTTACTTCTGTGTGCGATGGGAAAGGCTGCGGATCTAAGCGATTTTGATAGGTCAGAATGTAATTACTCGAAGGCTCGGAACAAGTATTTCCGAAATTGCACGACTCACGGGTTTTTCACGATCTACAGTTGTTAGTACTTATGCAAAGTGGATGAATGACGATGAAACCAGCAGTAGATGACATGGTGTTGGACGTCCACACGCTATCAAAGAAAAAGGTCGTCGGACACTGTCTCGCATGGTGAAGCAAAACCGACAAACCCGATACAATGCAGGGCCAAGTAGAATAGTATCGGAGTACATTGTTCAGCGGACACTGTTGGATATGGGGCTACGCAGCAAACGTCCCATTTGTGTGCGTTTGTTGACCAAGCGTCATCACCAACTGCGCCTACGCTGGGCCCGGGAACATCGCGACTAGTCCATGGATCAGTGGGAGAGAGTCACCTGGTCAGATGAATCACGGGTTGTCATTCATCACGCCGATGGCCGTGTCAGGATACGCCATCTTCCAGTCGAACAACTGCTCTCTGAATGTACAGTAGGCCGGCTTTGGCGGTATTATGCTTTTGGAGACGTTCTCTTGGGCATGTCTAGGACTCGTTGTTGTGGTAGAGAAGACCATGAATGCTACAGGGTATCTGAACATCATTGTGGACCAGTTGCACTTTTACATGGCCTCTGTTTTTTTTAGCTGCAAATGCAATGTTCCAACAGGACAACGACCCGTGTCGCAAGGCTAAAACTGTGTTGGAGTGGTTCCAGGAATATGAGGTTGAATTCCATTTTATGTCCTGGCCGCCTAACTCACCGGATCTCAATCCAATAGAACACATTTGTGATGTCATGAGACGACAGCTAAGAGTTCAAAGACTACCAACTTGCAATACCTCGGATTTCCGTAACCGGTGCTTAAACATCTGGTACAATCTGTCTCCGGCCATCTACCAAGGCATGATGAAACTGTGTTGCGTGCCAAAGGTGGGACAACTAGTTATTGACAGGTCATAATGTTTTGGCTCTGGAGTGTATATATATATATATATATATATATATATATATGTGTGTGTGTGTGTGTGTGTGTGTGTGTGTGTGTACAGCTAGGCTACTATAACCTATACACTCACCTTCTTCTTCGTCAATCGAAGTCTTGCATACCAAAGCCATCGAATTCGAATGTTTGTCATAGTAGCAAGATTGCACGTCATGTATTTCCGGATCATCTACAGAAAGGAAAATGTCATTATCAACTATACTTTACTGTAAATTGTGACGGTTATTTGGCAATATACTTAACAATAGGTGTCCGGCTACTGAACTTGCCGGATTCTTTTTTTTTTCTTTAGTGAAACCATTTCTACAATGAACACATGCATTGAAAAACCCCTCCAAATAAATATATCCGATTGACAGATTAAAAATCTCTCTAGACTAGTATCTTTCAAACCTCTTTGGCCCGAAAGAGGACCAAATGATAGAGCGTTGCTCTTCGGTATCGGGGTTCGAATCCCGCTGCTGACATGGTTGTTCGTAGCCGATCGAAATCGGCTTTAAGCTGTAGGTCCCGGACTCATTATCCCTCCTAACAGTGTGCAGTAGCGCTCTTAATCAAACCAAACCTTATTGGCAGTGCAACTCCACACGGGATATCGAAGCCCCGAAGCAGAATGTGCCAAAAAGTGCGAAGCACGTCACAGAACAACTGGCTACGCTGCAGAATAATGGCGGCTCGCGGAAAAACTTTTTTTTCCTTATATATATATATATATATATATATATATATATATATATATATATATATATATATATATATATATATATATATATATATATATATATATATATAGAGAGAGAGAGAGAGAGAGAGAGAGAGAGGAGGGGATGGTTTTCCGTAAGTAGGAAAGAATCGCGGAAGGTACAAGTTGAAGTGGCAGTTCCAAGCTTTATACAAACGATGAGAAATATTAAGTTTGTGACAAAATATTTCTAACGGACACTGCAAATTTGAAAGTACTAAGGTTTACTTGGAATTTCCTTTGTCTTTCCAAATTTGCAGGCAATAACCCTTTGGGAGAGTTGTCATTTCTTTGTCTTCCCTACACCCTACCACTGTGATAGATAGCTCGTGATCCGCCTATCCTAAAAACGTCCCTTGCATTAATGTTTGGGCCAAATTATCAGTCCCATTTTCATCATCGTAGTGATATCTCAAAATATCTTACATTAAAAGTAATTGAAAGGACAGTAATGCCTTGGTTTCAATACAAATATTTCTCTAAATTTCAGGTAGCACTGTTTTATTATATACAGGGTATCTGCCAAAATAAAATTTTTCAAATCCATGACTTTTCATTACTTTCCCTGATTTAGCAGATCCTTTTCCATGACTTTAAAAAGTTTTCGTTAAAGTATCTATGAATAAAACTTCTGATGTACATACAAATAAAATATATGCTTTTACAGAAATTACAGGAATTTTATCATAAAAAAAACTATAAACTTACTTTATAAGTGTTAATAAACTCACATAAAAATAAATTGTTGTATCTACATACCTAAGTTTAATCATATAGCAATTTTTCAATCAAAATGTTTCCAATTTGAATTCAGGGTACTTTGGTATTATCCGGGTGACCATGAATAACAGCCAAATATAACCCTATAATGTTTAGTTTATATACAATATCCCTAGAGATAAACTTATATTTTGTGCAAAACTCTTAACTAATTTTTATTAAAAAATAATTATTATTATTATTATATTAATAAAATTTTAATCTACAATTTAAGAAAAGAACCAGAATAATATACATTTACTCACCCATTAAGCTTTCTTGCTTTGAGTTTCCTTAGTGAACAAATTTTCCTTGGCAATAGGGTCAATAGGATAATACATAAATACCAAACTCAGTAACTTCAGCCAAATGACAAGTAAAAAAGAATTAAACAATTCAATGCATTTTTTTTAATCGGTAGTTTAACGGATCCATGACTTTCCATGACTTTTACTCATTTTACTTGAAAAATCATGACTTTCCATGACAAAATTAATCCATTGTCTAAATCCATGATTTTCCCTGACTTTCCAGGTGCGCGGAAACCATGTATATATTTTTAGTTATACATATTGGTAAAGATGAAAATGTACCACAATAGGAATAATATCGTGGGAAAGTAAATATATGATAAAATAAATATATCTCCTGCAGAACACTTTTGATTATCTGAAAGCCTGCTGCAGAACATTGAAAAGTTTTCTGCTTTGGGGCATCGAAGTTAAATGTCAATCCTAAACTTTCATAATATTTTGCATGGGAATTCGGAGTTTGGAGAATTTGAATGTTTGGAGATCAAGATAATCATGTAGATAGAATGCTTTTTTTACCTTCCATCGGGTCTAGTGACCAAATTCTAAAGCCACCAATGTATATATTTTTTCTTTTAATAAGTGCTAAATAAAAAGTAAATAAGTTAAATAACTGATAAAATTATTAAATCTTTTAAGCAAGTTAATTCATTTAAAATTGTTTAAGATATAAGCTAATATAATGTAAGTTTTAGGGCTTTTTGGCTAGATTTACTTTGATGAGTTATTAAGTTTTAACTGTTTTTTTATCTTCAGTTTCGCTATTTTTGTCTCAAATGTATTTGTTTATAAAATGCATGTATGTATGCACATATATACACACATACAAACACACACACACACACACATACACATATATATATATATATATATATATATATATATATATATATATATATATATATTCCGTACATACGTAAAAATTATGGATTAATATATAAATATTGTTCACACATATGTGAATATTGTTCTATACTTACATATATAATTTTTATATTCTAGTGTTATATTCGTTTTATCAAAAATTATTATGCATGATGTATTAGAAAGTATAGTTACTAAATATTTGTCATTAAAGTATATAATTATCTATATATATATATATATATATATAATATATATATATATATATATATATTTGTGTGTGTGTGTGTGTTTGTGTGTGTCTGTGTTGTGTATATATATTAATATATACATATATACATATATATATATATATATATATATATATATATATACATATACACACAGACATATATATATATATATATATATATATATATAGGAAGATTATATGCATATGTGCATCTATATCTTTAAATGTATATGTATGTCAATCTATACACTCGTACCTATCTACCAATTTATCTATTGTGTATATTTTTTTATATATAGACAGACTGATAGATATGTAAATAATTATTATGGGACTTTATAAAGGAATATACGTGGCTTGGAGTAAAAGTAAATCAAGGGGGCGTTCAAGTGTTAAGAATTTTACTTTCTTTACCACTTTGACAAATAGTAAACAGAGTTTCCCAAAATTAAATTTTTATCTATCAACTATTTATGTCTTTTTATAAGAATTATTATCTTGTGGAGAGGCATTTTACATATTTGTCCGGTCACTGCTATGGATCCTACCGAAGTACAGTCTGTATCGGTTATATGGTCAGTTCAGCGGTCCAGAAAAATCAAACCCTATAAGCTGGGTGACCATACATGCGAAACAATATAACCCTATTTAATTGTGGCAGGATTGTATTCACCTATCAGAATGTAGCACTCATAAACAAATAATTATACTTTTAAGAAGATTTTAAAAATTATTTCGAGAAGTAAAAACTACAGTAAAAATATGCAATATTTTTGGAGAGAAATTTATTAGCTTACCTTACTAGTAAAACTATAGCACACGTACATACGTACATTCATGTTCAATGCATTTAAAAATAATCACATATACGTGTTTGCTTCCTTTTGTTGGTCGTTAACACAACTTTTTCTAAGTTCCTTTAGCTTGTAAATGCTCATCTGCTGCTTTAGAATTAGTAAAATAACACTGGAGGTCATGTATGAGAGAGATAATTTCAACCAATAAACAGACAGATGTCACCTTCTAATCAGGAGGGGTGGCGAGAACTGAGAGAGGTGGAAAACTCCGACGGTGAGTCTACACAAACAAGAAAGGGGGAAAGGAAGGAAAATAAAGGTTTGAATTCAGGTCTTCTCCGATCTCGCACTGACTTCTTAAAAAAAATAAAATAAATAAATAAACGAAAAGAAAAACGGAAACTCGTTGAAAACATGAAACTGACCATATAACCGTTAACAAGAAAAAGAAAATGACAGTATAAGCGGTGCGCTTTAACACATGTTCCCAGTTAAGTTATACGAGACTTTAGAAAACTTACCATATAAGCCGGTGACCATAGAGCTAGTACTGACTGTACTTAGTTTATGAATTCGTTCCACCCTTTTTTAATGGTACTATCGTACCCACCGATATTTTTCGATGTGTAAATAAAATAAAATGTAAAGTTGTACCTACCTATGCGGTGCACCACTTTCAGTTCAGGCGTGTAGAGAGTGACATCAGTTTTAGAAATAGATGAAACATAACCTACGTCCAAGAGAAAAAGAAATAAAATATTATTACCAAATAAATAGATAGCTCTAATTAATTTCTTTTCTGTGTGTGCACGTGTATGTGTATGTGTATGTGTGTATGTGTATGTGTGCATTGTAACTGCTTGATTTAGCGGTGTGTCTACATCAAAGAACTTTGCTTTGAGAAATGAACTTCGCCTATGTGGAGACAAATGTGTTGTCTTCCCCGGCAACACGATGTCTAGACTTTTGTGTCCTACACTAGCGGAACAACGGACCAGACAACTGGCTGCCAGACTGACAGCCAGAAATATGACCATCGGAACTACACAGGAATGCTGCGACATTGGATCTTAGCCGACACAAATTCCAGAGACTCCCGGGTTTGCGGCCGGTGATTGTCCAACCCAGACCAATCCAGTTGGTCGAAGGTGAGGTCATCTCTAGATGATCCAATAATGAAATTGTGGGTGACGCCCCTCTCTTAGGGGCTCCTCCCCTAAAAAAGAGACGAGAGATTTTTTTAAAGAGGCTAGTTAGCTAGCAACTAGCTAATTCGGATGTCACATTGACTATTCTCTCTATCGGACAGTTTTTTTTTTTTTTTTTTTTTTTTGCTATAATCCCACCTTGGGATCTTTTCTTTTGAGAGTAGCCAGAGTCAGCTACCTCGGAGGTCGTCTTGACCAGTCTCTCCATTGGAAATTTTTCTTTTACCTAAAATTCCGCCTTGGGATATATCTCTTGTTGAGATTGAGAACGATACCCTGTGCCTTGGGTTTTCTCTTAATATAATCCTCTTCAGGATTGATTGCATATTCCTCTTAGGAACTCTAGCTGTGTTTTGATATTATTCAAAGAAAACCAGTTGTTGTTTCAACTTATCTCGTCTAATTGAGAGTACTTTCTACTTAATTTCTTCTGTGAACTTTCGAGCGAGCTACCGAATTGTTTCTTCCGTCGGATCACCAATATTTCAGCAGAGGCAGATCTTTAATATTGTACGTCTCTACTCGGGCCTACGTGTTTCGAATCACATACCTGTGATCTGAATTTTTTTTTTTTTTTTGTGTGTGTGTGTATAGAAATGATGTATATAGCAGAGGTGTAAATAAATCCATTATTCAAGAAACACCTGATTCTTCATTCTGTCACCTAACACAGGGACCGGATACGTTACAGCATGTGTGTGTGTGTGTGTGTGTGTGTGTGTGTGTGTGTGTTATACTTAAGAGGAGAAAGGGTTTATGAATGCTAGAATCCAAGGTGTGCTGGACATCCGTGACAACAATATACCGAAACCACTAGCCTGTGAAACAAGCCACCCCCATAAAAAGACCTCTTTTATGAAGTGGTGAAAAAGCCTGGAGAAATCGTACATAATTAATACTATTGGGACATTCATAAAATACGAAAATTTTCCATAGTTATTTATTACATATTATGTCAGCATAAATAATTATGTTACTGGCATATAGCCCGTCATGTGACAGAATCAGTAAAATTTGCATAAAATAGGAATATTTCCTATAGTTATATATTACATATTATGGTAACATAAATAATTATGTTACTGGCATAAAGCTCGTCATTTGACGGAATCAGTAAATTTTGCTTAAAATAGGAATATTTCCCATAGTTATTTATTACATATTATGGTAACATAAATAATTATGTTACTAGCATATAGTCCGTCATGTGACGGAATCAGTAAAATTTGCATAAAATAGGAATAGTTTCTATAGTTATTTATTACATCTTATGGTAACATAAATAATTATGTTACTAGCATATAGCCCGTCATGTAACGGAATTAGTAAAATTTGCATAAAATAGAAATATTTTCTATAGTTATTTATTAATATTATGTTAGCACAAATAATTGTTACTAGCATATAGCTCGTCATCTGACGGAATCAGTAAAATTTGCATAAAATAGGAATATTTCTTATAGTTATTTATTACATATTATGTTAACATAAATAATTATGTTACTAGCATATAGCCCGTCATGTGACGGAATCAGTAAAATTTGCATAAAATAGGAATATTTTCTATAGTTATTTATTACATATTATGTTAGCACAAATAATTGTTACTAGCATATAGTCCGTCATGTGACAGAATGAGTAAAATTTGCATATAATAAGAATATTTTCTAGAGTTATTTATTAATATTATGTTAGCATAAATAATTATGTTACTAGCATATAGCCCGTCATGTGACGGAATCAGTAAAATTTGCATAAAATAGGAATATTTCCTATAGTTATTTATTACATATTATGTTAACATAAATATTTATGTTACTAGCATATAGCCCGTCATATGACGGAATCAGTAAAATTTGAATAAAATAGGAATATTTCCTATAGTTATTTATTACATATTATGTTAACATAAATAATTATGTTACTAGCGTGACGGAATCAGAAAAATTTGCATAAAATAGGAATATTTCCTATAGTTATTTATTACATATTATGTTAACATAAATATTTATGTTACTAGCATATAGCCCGTCATGTGACGGAATCAGTAAAATTTGTATAAAATAGGAATATTTCCTATAGTTATTTATTACATATTATGGTAACATAAATAATTGTGTTACTAGCATATAGTCCGTCATGTTACGGAATCAGTAAAATTTGCATAAAATAGGAATATTTCCTATAGTTATTTATTACATATTATGTTAACATAAATAATTATGTTACTAGCATATAGCCAGTCATGTGACGAAATGAGTAAAATTTGCATAAAATAAGAATATTTCCTAGAGTTATTTATTAATATTATGTTAACATAAATAATTCTGTTACTAACATATAGCCCGTTATGTGACGGAATCAGTAAAATTTTTAATTTTCCAGACTTGTAAAGTACCTTATGAGGCAGGTAAAAAATGGTTTGTTTTTTGGCTGAGAATTACCTGGTACACGCTCAATAATTTGGTTATATTTTCTGACCGCATGTTAGTTGCCAACTTTAATTTATCTTGTCATATTACGGGATAGGATGGACAGCAGAGATTTTAATATTGACAGTGAATATTTGGCGGTATATAGAAAAGATGTCCAAACTTGAGTGAATCGATTGCAAACCGTGTGGTTATGTATAAAAAACAAACACACAAACGAACAAACTTCTTAATTTTCAAAGATATATAACTTAAAAGCTAGATATTTATTAGCCCTTGAAATAGACTCCTGGACTTTGCTGTTAATACCGGTGATAAAATTTTCATTGCAACAAAAAAATAATCGATGATTAAATTTAAAATTATCACATATGTACCTAATCTGTTACTTAAGACAAATATAAAAGAAAACTATTTACGTCATATCTAAGTTCAGTGATAAAACGTACGAAAATAATGCAGACGATTTTTAAATCATTTAAAATAAAGAAATGATTAAACGAGATGGTTAAAAGAATGACGTCATAACGCTAGACAAAAAAACAAACACACAAACGAACAAACTTCTTAATTTTCAAAGATGTATAACTTAAACGCTACATATTTATTAGTCCGTGAAATAGATTCCCAAACTTTTATGAAAAGAATTTGTTGTTAATACCTTTGATAAAATTTTCTTTGCTACAAAAACTAATCGATGATTAAATTTAAAATTATCCCATATGTACCTAATATGTTATTTAAGCCGAATATAAATTAAAATTATGTACATAATATCTAAGTTCAATGATAAAACGTATGAAAATAATGCAAACGATATTTTAAGAATTTAAAATAAAGAAATGATTAAACGAGATGGTTAAAAGAATGACGTCATAATGCTAGACATAAATGTTATTTTTATCTACTTATAATATGATAAATTGATGAATTTAATTGCCTGCTCGTAACCTGGGAAAACAGAGCTTGAAATAATGGCATTAAACGATCAAAAAGATGGGAAGGGGTGGATTTCGAACTCGTTTTGAATTTTGCTAACCCTAACTCATCAAGAATCCAATATGGATGCCTCTATCCATTCCAGGTCCAACCGATTTATATATTCCGAGGACAGACGGACACATAACTTAGGATATTATTATATATGGGATTACATATTCTAAATTAATTATATGTATGTTTATAATATGCATGACATATATATATACATATATATATAATTATAACATACATATGATACGTATTAGATACATATATCATTACATAAATTAATTTTATATGTTAAATTACTATATCTATTGCAAATTATAAATTTAGTTATTACATATATTATTGTTACATATATTAGATATCCTAACGAAATCTTGCATGGGGATTCAAGTCAGCTCTGGGAAGGTTTGGTAGATTCCAAGTTCCGGGGGCCCCGCCGCCATGTTTTTGGCTCTATTTTTGTACAAGTGATCGCCCAATTGTCGCCAAGTGATGTTTACAATTTGTGTATTAAGTTTATACCCAATTTCAAAGCATATTTTGAACAAAAAAAGGTTTGAAATTTTGTTAAGATGAATACAAATTTAAATTTGAGTTTTTAATGTATTTAAAGGCGCTTTTGTACTGTTTATTGAACTAAACAGTGCGGAATTTTTGCAATAAGTGCAAATTAAGCAAAATATAAGCATTAGTTGGTTATATTTAGGCAATTATGCTTATAAAATATTTAGTTATATTTATAAAATACGGTTGCTATTTAATGAAATTATTTTAAAACTATCAAAAGATTAAAAAGTAATAAAGTACGGTACAAATTACTTCTAGAAATTATTAGCTTAAAATGGAAATATAAGAACGGAGTAAATGTTTTAAATAAATAATAAATTTTTAGCTTAAAATTCTGGAGAAAGTAAGGGAGTGAAATGATTTTATTTATCTAAGAGAGGTAAAGGTCCCCTTGATCTTCCATAACGGTAGACGATCCTAATAAAATTACTTTTATTACTTAGCATATCATTTTTAACAATGTAATACACTATAAAATAATATAATTTAAAAATATTTCTTCATCATTTTGTATTAAATTAAGACACAATTTTGAATAAAGTTCAAAAAGCAGTAAATAAAACAATATAAATGTGAAATATAACATCACTTGCTACCCTTCGAAAATAAAGCATAAAATATAAAATAGATAAAGCCCTAACCTAATTTAAGTATCCTGAGTTGTTGGTGGATATACACGTTTGATCTGATTTAAAAAATCCTGAAAAGCATCTTGCGGATTTTCTTTCGTTTTCCTTCACATAAATTAACAAAGGTATGAATCAAATTGATTTTCACACTTGCGAACTGTGCGGAGGGATCTCTTAATTGAGCTCCACAAGCCCTCAATTGCATTGGTGTGAGCTCCTGAATTAAATTTAAAAAACGAAAAGAAAAATACCACAAGAACTCAGGCAAAATGGACAAACCTCCAGAGCACAGCCAAAATGTACAAAGACTTGAAATGGAAGCTAGAAAATCCAAATTCTGCGGTATTGGAATATTATTATTTATAGGAACAAATAAGGGTCAGATATTGAAACCACGTGTCATTTTCCTCAATACACTAAAATAAACCCCACCTTTTTTAGGGGTGGTGGTGGAAGAGGCCGAAAAGAAGAGCAAGGTTTGCCAAAAAATAGGGTTCTAGAATTTGGCAATATCTCCCATGCTTGGCGTCCCCTCTGAACTGGGTTCCGGGGACTCCGTAAACTTGGAAACAGCTGAAGGTTTTAAGTAGGCAGGTCAAATAAGGGTATGAAATTATTATTATTATTATTTTGAATAGAAAATGGTCACTCTTTTTGGATCAATTTGATTTATTTTTTTGTTAATTACTTTCTAAAATATTTTTAGTTTACTAAAAGACTTTCCATGATACCTTCGAAGATTTTGTTGAAGTGGCAGTAATTTGCAGAAACAAACTATTCCATCTCCATTTTTGAGAAAATATTTTTATCTTGCTCTGGGCAGTGTTGATTCAGCAGAAAAACAGAAATATTTCTAGAATAAGAATGCCACAATTTGCCGATAATTATAGACAAATTGCCATAATTAAACCTCTTTATTAAAGTATATACGTTATTAAATATAAACTTTTAAATTAGTTGTAACTCAAAGCAAAAAATATAACAATATATTGTGGGCTATTTTAAGTTCGAGATATATTACTGTTTGATAAATTATGTATGATCTAAAATAATTTTGTTTATTTCGGTGAAATATGAAATTTAACTTTCTAGTGCTGCCATCTGTCGTCGATAAGCAAAATTTTAATAGAAAAGGATTTATTTTATACTTTAACGCAAATGATATTCAGTATATATTGTGGAATACTTTAATTTTAGATAAATTACAGATTGTTACATTATTTATAATTTAATATGTTTTTCTTGGTAAATTATGAAATATAAGTTTATATTGTTACTATCATTTTCCGACCTGCAATATTTTAATATTAAGATGCTACTTTATACCTTAAAATATACGATATTAATTTTTTTAAAAAATGAGATTATTTTAATTTTTACATCAATCAATGTTTCTTATATTGTGAATGAGTTTACACACATTTTTCTCCTGGTAAAATAAGAAATTTAACACTAGTGCTACCATCTGTCGTCGATCACAAAGATTTAATAGAAAAGGATTTAATTTTTACTTTATCGCAAATAATATTCAGTATATATTGTAGAATACTTTAATTTTTAGATAAATTACAGATTATTACATTATTTATAATTTAATATGCTTTTTATGTTTGGAAAAATTATGAAATATAACTTTCTATTATTACTATGCTTGGTCGACCTGCAATGTTTTAATATTAAAGATTCTACTTTATATCTTAAATAAACGACATTTTTTTTTAAAAAAAGGAAGGAAATTATTTTGATTTTTATATAAATCAGTGTTTGCTACATTATGAATAAGTTTACACATATTTCTCTCCTGGTAAAATAAAAAATTTAACACTTTAGTGCTGCCATCTGCCGTCGACTGGTAACGTTAATAAAAGGTCTACTTGGGTTGGGAGGTGGTTTTTCAAAATATTTACACAATGACCTTCTTCTCGCTTTGAAAGTCAAATGTACACAATTTTATCAACATGAGAATAAATTTCTATCTCTCTATCAATAAAAAGCATACAAATGGACGTTCTGTAAATGTATATAGATTAATATTAATTTTTAAGTTGAAAACTTAAATATTTTAATATTAAAGGTTCTACTTTATACCTTAAAAAAATCGATATTTCTTTAAAAAAAAAAAAAGTAGATTATTTGATTTTTATATAAATTAATGTTTGTTACATTATGAATGAGTTCACACATATTTTTCTCCTGGTTAAATAAGAAATTTAACACTTTAGTGCTGCCATCTGTTGTCGACTGGTTACTTTAATAAAAGGTCTACTTGGGGAGGTGGTTTTTCAAACTATTATATGTACAATGACCTTTCTCTCGATTTGAAGGTCAAATATACACAATTTTATCAACATGAGAATAAATTTCTAGCTCTGTATCAATAAAAAGCATATAAATGGACGCTCTGTAAATGTATATAGATGAATATTAACTTTTAAGGTGAAAACTTAAATACAATATTATTATAATTTTTTATTATCATTCACAAGTTTATTCTTGTGTTTCACTACAGAGTGGTTATTACAGTATATGAAAGAACCCACTTTTGGCCATGCAGGAAATAACACTGATCGTCTATTACCCTTACCCATGTACCTGTATCCTAATTTAGTGGGATAATGGTGATAATCTAAATTCTATCTCCAAGATTGTAAAATACATATAATTCCTTGTAATTAAACTTTTAATCATAATTTAATCTTGGTTACTTAATCTCGTTTTTTGCATGCTCCTTGGGGTTTTTTTTATGCGAATAATTGTAAAGGTTACGAGATCAAGAAGGAGTATAAATGATCTACGTTAGCTTCCTGTTTTTTTTTGTTTGTTGTTGCTATGTATGTTGACCTGTGTTTTTGCTTCAATATAGTTTTTTCTCCATCAGGTAAACTACATAAATAGTCACTTGCAGAATGTTGAAATGCAAATTAGTTTTGTATCTGCAATTTTAAAGTTTTGTTTAACTGTTTCTTTACGTTGTTTTGAGAAAGAAAAAAATAAACTTTGATGTTTTTATACTTTTGTGTAACTTCTTTAAAGAAACCCAGTTTTCAATTAGGCCATGCTACTATGCTAAACATCAGTGGAAACTTGTTGATCGTTACTGACCAAACAAAGATTTCTGTCAATCATAGGCAAATTGATTGTCGGAATTGATCCCTTGATTGTTAAGATAATATGGTCCACTGCAACATTACCAGTCTTATTTATCTGATTGACAGACAATAAAATACTTGGCACGATTTCGTTCGGACTTTTTTCTCCAAAGATAACAGGTGCCAATAAACTCCAGTAGATTATCGAATCCATCTCATTTAGTGACCCATGCGGTGTAATCGGCAAACTTAATCATCGTCCAAGCAACATATGAAGTTGTTAGAATTGGCCATAGTTGATTGCTAGAAGTAATAGTCTAAATCTGAGTTTCCCAACCTTTTTGGGGTCATGTAGCACTTGGTTTTACATTATGCTAAATTCTACCATTTTGTAAAAATGATTGTATTTCGTGAAATTTGTCATCGGGATTGTGTTTATTTATTTACATTATACATTTTAAGATCTATCTTATTTTACTGTGACATTTAAATGTTTCCTTAGAACTCCGAAATAATTGTATCGATTATGTCGTGTCCCAAAGTTCTTGAAATTATCTTTCTATTAGTTGAACCACACTTGAATTACAAAGCTGTCTAGATTCCTGAAAGAGAGGATTGCAGATATATTAAATTTACTTGGTCGAAAATTGTTTAATATACCGACCCCGCACTGGTTTCAAGAACTTCTAGAAATCTTTGGCGTTTTTTACAATTTCCTCTGTTTTAGCACTGTGTTCCTTTTGTAAACGTTTTAGTTATCTGCTTTAAAAAAAAAAAGAAACAAAAACTTCTGAAGAGTTAGTCCAAAATTTTAAAAGAATTGCTTCTTAAATTTAAAAAATATTACAGAGCTTTTTAAAATATTGCTGATAAATATTAAGTTAATGAAAATCTATAAATTCCTATTTTTTTGGCTGTATTTTTTATTTTAAAAATATGATATAAAGTTGTGTTTAAACGGTGACCATGTATTCCCATAACATAATGAATGAAATTATATTGAAGCACGACTAAACGTCATGCAGGATTATAAAAACACTGATGTTATAAACTCAATGTCACACACACACACACACACATATATATATATATATATATATATATATATATATATATATATATATATTTGTTAAAAAAATTCATATTTATCTACTATTTTCTCATATTTCGTTTACTAACAAATGGTTTTAATAAAAACACAAAAATTACGAGATTATAAAAAACAAATAATTAATTTAACTTTACTGTACAATATTACCAATTCAAATAATGTTTATGAATTATAGAAAAAACTTTTCTATATTCTTTTATTTAATTTTAAAAAAAAATTTTATGCCGTCATGATTGATGATTTTTTTGCATACAACCAACCAGAAACTCGTGTACCATCGATGGTACGAGATACATGTACTACAGATTAGGAAATGCTGGGCTAACTAATAAAAGTTGTATAATTTTAAGGTAATCAGTTTTCAAGTGTGTTATTTTCAAGGGTACTAAAAATATCAAACAAACGAATCTACCTATCTATGATACTAAATTTACAAGAAAAGAATTTCATAAATATACAAAACATTTTCATAATGAAAAACATTATTTTTAAATATTATTATTACTGTAATAAATAATAATTAAAAAAAATAAAAAGACTCATTTAAAATATTTTAAATATCTAATAACATTTTAAAAGTGCAGTAATAAACTAATTGCATTGTTTAGGAAAAGAAAAATAAATTATAAAAGCAGAAATTTTAAATTCTGGAAGTTTATTGTGCAAAAGTTAAAACTTAAAAAAATTATAACTTTGAAATCTTCCAAAGAATTTGTGTAAATCTTTAGTAAAAGGGATAAACATTATGCACATTTCCTTATGGAGATCGTCTACTAATTTTTTTTTAATCAATACAAAACTAAACTATATTTGGAATTTATAAACAAATAAATCTTAAGTAAAATAGTCTCATTGTTTGGGTAAAAAACTTGGTAAAAGAAGAGATGTTAAATTCTGGAAATCTATTGTATAAAAAGTTAAAATTTTTTTAAAAAGTTATATCTTCTAAATCTCCTAATAAATTCATTAAAATCATTGGTGCAAGGAATAAATATTAACAATATTTTTTTTAAGAAACTAATTGTACACTAAATTGTTTACTAAATTGTTAATAAAGTCCGCCTCCACCGTTCTCCTCGTTGCTTCATCGTTCTCCTCGGGTGTACGGTTCTGTCCCCGGCGATGACAAAAATTCTAAAACTTAATCTAAATTAGTAAAAATTGTTTTTTATGTTTATTTATTACTAGCATACAGCCCGTCATATGACGGGATCAGTAAAATTTTTAATTTTCCAGAATTGTAAAGTACCTTATGTGGCAGGTAAAAAAAAAATGTTTGTTGTTTGGCTGAGAATTATCTTGCAACAAAAGTAATCGATGATTCAATTTAAAATTATCACATATGTACCTAATCTATTATTTAAGCCAATTATAAAAGAAAATTATTTACGTTATATCTAAGTTCAGTGATAAAAAGCATGAAAATAAAGCAGACGATATTTAAATAATTTAAAATAAGAAATGATTCAATGAGATGGTTAAAGGAATGACGTCATAATGCTAGAAATCACAGCCATCTAAACACAAGGCCTGCGCGCTGATTTTCCGAAAACCGGTCACGTGATCTCTAAAAGGCGGCATTCTATTAAATTCTGTTGATGCTTGTTGATTGCTTGCCTATTACTTCTTTTGAAAAAAACAAAGAAAGAAATTTATGGAAATAAAATAATGCTTCCCTTTATATGTAAGGTAAGTAGCAATTTTGCTACCGTTTCTTCTATTATTTTATGAGCTGTTTTCTAATTAAGTATATGATACGAATGATGGTAATTCTTAAGTTCGACACTTTAGAATGGTTCAAATGTTTTGTTATTAGTATGTGCTTTGTATCATATTGTATATTATAACTGTCGTTTTAAAAATAAGTTTCATTTTATTGTTAGATCTCATTAAGGAGTTTATATAATACAACATTTAATATCCGTAAGTTAAATGTATTCTAAGTTATGTTAAAGTTTCGTTTTTGCTGTGTATTGCAACTTGACTATTGTTGATAACTCACAAATTACAATTTCTGTTTTATCCTAAAGGAAAACTATTATTACCACAATAAAAGATTAATGTATCCTTACTTCATTGATTTATAATGTGTTTTTAAGGGGCTTTATTAATAAAAGTTGATGTACAACTTCTTTCCCATACTACAATAGCAACTGGGAAATTTCTATGTAGAATCAATATTATCTGCACTTTAAATTGTTTCTGATTTATCAACTTCATATTTTTTACGTTCTGAGCTCTTTTTTCAGATTTTCATATTAACTTTCTACAATTTAAAATTTTGAATGTCGAAGCGTAAAGAAGACATATATGTAATAAAAATTAAACTACCAAAAGAAAATTTATAGATGTAAGAAAAAAATTAATCTAAAGTAATCGACAGAAGCAATGTTTTTACACATTTTTATTATAAAAATATAACCTTTATTCAATGCTGTACTATTTTATAACAGGTAAGTTCTCATATAACCTCTAGAAAAGTAATTAAATAAACATGCTTAAAGTTTTTGAATAGATATGTCTAACAGCCAAAAGTAGAAAAATCCCCTCTAAATAAAATTTGCAAGCTGTTAAAATTATATAAATAAATTTTAATTAATAAATTCTTTAGGTAGAGGAACTTAAAAAAAACTGTATTTACACTTAAAGTTACATTTATGTATTCAGATATTTACAAATGTTTTATTAAAATATAACAGTAATTTTATAGCAAATGATAATCAACTCAATTTAATAATAACAGTCACTTAACCATATCTTAAAAATGTAATAGATGATATAAATAGGTCTTCTAAATTATGTTTGCATGATTGTTTACTTCACTCCAAAAATATAATTTTAACTACTTATAAAATATTTCTGAATAACTACTCTAAAAAAGTGACTGAAAAATATATTGAAGAAGTTAAGAAAAAATCCAATAAGAAAAAAATAAAAAAAATTTTTTAAATATTTCTTGTAACAACATTTTTACTTTTTTTTCTGTATACTATTGAATTATGTTTCATTGTTTATGTAGTACAAATCAGTATCAGATGTTATACGTAAATAAAACTGTAAAAATTTTGAATCAGCATAATATTTTTGTATGAGTTTGTGAAATTTGTCAGTGATAAATTGTTCTATGATTTTATACTAAGGCAGTGTTTTTTAACATTACCTTTAATATAATCCTTAAGGATTTTATTTATTTTAACTTTAATGTGATCCGTAAAGGATCATATTTTATGAATAAAGATTAAGACATTTTATTTCCATGGGACCATTTAATAAAAGGTAAGTAAAAAGAAAAAAAAAGATGCCAGTTGTGTAATTTTTTGCAAATGTAATTTCTTTGCTTAAAATTTTATCTATGTATCGTATCTGTTCTCGTGTAGTGTATGAAGTTATTTTGGTAACTAAAATTTAAATATAAATTGACACACAAATAAAATCTATAGCAAAATAATTTTCTACTAATCAATATTCAAGTTAGTGAAATAATTGAATATCCTTAGTTTATTTTTTTTTAAATATTTTGCTGAGTAGTAAAAGGCATAACACAATTTACTTGAGGATTATAGGAGGGAAACCGCCTTCGGCCGCCGCCATGTTTTTAAGCGCGCAGGCCTTCTATATAGATGGCTGTGCTAGAAATAAACGTTGTTTTTACCTATTTATTATGGGATAAATTGATAAATTTAATCGCCTGCTCTTAACCGGAGAAAATAGGAGTTGAAATAATGGCCTTAAAAGCTCGAAAAGAGGGGAAGGGGGGATTTCGAACGTTTTAAAGAAGGCAGTATTTTTCGCTGTGATATGAAGCATATTTATACCAATTTATTTTAGAATCGGATCGATAGTTTAGGAGAAGATAAACATTACTTTCTTTGAATTTTGCTAACTATGGATGCCTTTATCCATTCCGGGTCCAACCGCTTCATAAAATCGAGGACAGACGTACAGATAACTTAGGCTATTATTATATAGGGGATTATTTAGGCTCTTTTCGGATTTTTTAATGCAATTTATTTATTTTTAAAACATATATTTTTTATTTTTTCACAATTTTTAATTTTTTCGATTTTGATCATTATTATTCTATATTTTCAGCTTTTTTCGTACGGATGTCACTGGCCACAAAAATATTTTATGTTTTTCTATCCCTAAACTCTCTACTCTCTAGTTTTGTGCTATGAACTCACGAATCCACCCATATGGTCCGCTCGGTTTATATGGTCCAGTTGCCACA
Organism: Pardosa pseudoannulata; assembly: GCA_032207245.1. Lineage (NCBI taxonomy): Eukaryota > Metazoa > Arthropoda > Arachnida > Araneae > Lycosidae > Pardosa > Pardosa pseudoannulata. The sequence goes on along the minus strand of CM063507.1, from coordinate 11,438,590 downwards.
CCACCTTTAAAGCCTTTAAAGCCTTTAAATTGTTAAATGTCGTTCCCTATCAGATGATATTGGACGAAACTCCGTTTGGAGTTTATAAACAAATAAATATTTAAGTAAAGAAGTTTCATTGCTTATAGAAAGAAAAATAAGTCACTAAAGCATACATTTCTAAATCTGCAAATTAATTGTACAACAGCTTTTGATCAATACGAAACTGAAATATATTTTGGGAATGTATGAACAAATAAATCTTTAGTCTCATTGTTTGGAAAAAAAACTTGGTAAAGAAGAGATGTTAAATTCTGGAAATCTATTGTACAAAAGTTAAATTTAAAAAAATTACATCTTCTAAATCTCCTAATAAATTCATCAAGATCATTGGTGCAAGGAATAAAAATTACCGAATTTTTTTCTAAGAAACTAATTGTTTAACCGATAGAAGACTAAAATCAGTTTGCAAATTTGAAAACAAATAAATCTGTAAGTAAAGAAGTTTCATTGCTTATAGAAAGAAAAATAAATACCTAAAGCATACATTTCTAAGTCTAGAAATTAATTGTGCAAAAGTTAAATTTAAAAAAAAATTATAACTTTGAAATCTTACAATAAATTTACGAAAATCTTTAGAAAAAAAAAAAAGAAAATATTACCCACATTTTCTTTTAAATTTTTTAATCAATACGAAACTAAAAATGTATTTGGAATTTATAAACAAATAAATCTTAAGTAAACTAGCCTCGTTGTTTAGGAAAAAACTTGCTAAAAAAGACATGATAAATTCTGGAAACTTATTGTATAAAAGTTAAATTTAAAAAAAAATTACATCTTCTAAATCTCATAATAAATTTATCAAAATCAGTGGTTCAAGGAATATAAATTACCAATATTTTTTTCTAAGAAACTAATTATATACTAAATTCTTCAACCGATATGGGACTAATAACCGTTTGGAGTTTGTAAACAAATAAATCTTTAAGGAAAGAAGTTTCATTGCTTATAGAAAGAAAAATAAATCACTAAATAATAGATTTCTAAACTGTTAATTAATTATACAACAGTTGAATTTTATCATTAGTTACGACATCTAAACCTCTTGATAAATTATCCAATACCATTGTTGCACGAAAGAAAAAATACATTTCTTTCTGAAAGCTGTTTTAAAAAAGAAAAATAAGTCACTAAAGCAAGGATTTCTAAATCTGGAAATTAATTGTACAACAGTTAAATATTTTTATAAATCACAACTTCTAAATCTTTAAACAAATTCTCCAAAACCATTAGTGAACAGGAGAAAAATTACATTTCTTTCCGGTAATTCATTTAAAAAGAAAGTAATTCCTTAATGTAGGCATTTCTCAATCTGAAAATTGATTGTACAAAAGTTATTTTTTTCAGTTAAGTATTTTAATAAATTCTCCAAAACAATTAATGCACAGAAAGCAAAAATAAAATAATTTCTTTCTGGAAACTAATTTAAAAGAAAAAATAAGTCACTAAAGCAAACATTTCTAAATTTGAAAATTAATTATAAAACAGTTAAATATTTTAATAAGTAACAACTTTTACATTCTCCAAAACCATTAGGGAACAGGAGAAAAATTACAATTCTTATTGGAAACTAATATAAAAAGAAAAGTAAGTCGGTGAAGCAGACATTTCTCAATCTGGAAATTGATCGTACAGAAGTTAATTATTTTTTCAGTTAAATCTTTTATTAAATTCTCAAAAACCATTAGCGCGCATAAAAAAATCGGTTATTTTTCTCTGGAAACTAATTAGAGAATAGGAAAGGTAACTAATAGGAAAGATTAGGCACTAAAGTTAACATCTCTCAATCTGAAAATTGATTGTACATTTAAATATTTTTATATATTACAACTTCTAAATATTTAAACAAATTCTCCAAAATCATTAGTGAACAGCAGAAAAATTACATTTCTTGCTCTAAACTAATTTAAAAAGAAAAGTAAATCGTTAAAGCAGACATTTCTTAATCTGGAAATTAATTGTACAAAGTTAATTATTTTTTCAGTTAAATATTTTATTAAATTCTTCAAAACTATTAATGAACAGAAAAAATACAAGCATTTCTTTCTGGAAACTAATTTATAAGGAAAAATTAGTCACTAAAGTTAACATTTCTCAATCTGAAAATTGATTGTACAACATTTAAATATTGTTATGTATTACAATTCCTAAATATTTAAACAAATTCTCCAAAACCATTAGTGAACAGTAGAAAAATTACATTTCTTGCTCTAAACTAATTTAAAAAGAAAAGTAAATTGCTAAAGCAGACATTTCTTAATTTGAAAATTAATTGTACAAATTATTTTTTTTCAGTTAAATATTTTAATAAATTAACCAAAACAATTAGTGGACAGAAAAAAAATACAAGCATTTCTTTCTGGAAACTAATTTTAAAGGAAAAATTAGTCTCTAAAGTTGACATTTCTCAATCTGAAAATTATTTAAACAAAAGTTAATTATTTTTTTCAGTTAAATATTTTAATAAATTCTCCAAAACAATTAATGCACAGAAAAGAAAAATACAAGCATTTCTGTCTGGAAACTAATTTAAAAGGAAAAATTGGTCACTAAAGTTAACATCTCTCAATCTGAAAATTGTTTGTACATTTAAACATTTTTATATATTACAACTTCTAAATATTTAAACAAATTTTCCAAAACCATTAGTGAACAGCAAAAAAATTACATTCCTTGTTCTAAACTAATTTAAAAAGAAAAAATAAACCGCTAAAGCAGACATTTCTTAATCTGGAAATTAATTGTACAAAAGTTAATTATTTTTTCAGTTAAATCTTTTATTAAATTCTCCAAAACCACTAGTGCACATAAAAAAACACAATCATTTATCTCTGGAAACTAATTTAAAAGGAAAAATTAGTCACTAAAGTTGACAATTCTCAATCTGGAAATTAATTTACATAAGTTAATTATTGTTATAAATTACAACTTCTAAATATTTAAACAAATTCTCCAAAACCATTATTGATCAGCAGAAAAATTGTATTTCTTGCTGGAAACTAATTTAAAAAGAACTAAAGCAGACATTTCTCAATCTGGAAATTGATTGTACATAAGTTAATTATTGTTATAAATTACAACTTCTAAATATTTAAACAAATTCTCCAAAACCATTAGTGAAAAGCAGAAAAATTACATTTCTTGCTCTAAACTAATTTAAAAAGAAAAGTAAATCGCTAAAGCAGACATTTCTTAATCTGAAAATTAATTGTACAAGTTATTTTTTTCAGTTAAATATTTTAATAAATTAAACAAAACAATTAGTGCACAGAAAAAAATACAATCATTTCTCTCTGGAAACTAATTTAAAAGGAAAAATTAGTCACTGAAGTTGACAATTCTCAATCTGGAAATTAATTTACATAAGTTAATTATTGTTATAAATTACAACTTCTAAATATTTAAACAAATTCTCCAAAACCATTAGTGAACAGCAGAAAAATTGCATTTCTTGCTGGAAACTAATTTAAAAAGAACTAAAGCAGACATTTCTCAATCTGGAAATTGATTGTACAGAAGTTAATTATTTTTATAAATTACAACTTCTAAATATTAAACAAATTTTCCAAAACCATTTGTGAACAGCAGAAAATTACAATTCTTTCTGAAAGCTAATTTACAAAGAAAAATAATTAGTCGATAAAGTAGACATTTCTCATTCTGAAAATTAATTGTACAACCGTTAAGTATTTTCTTCACTTATATCTTTTAATAAATTCTCCAAAACCATTAGTGCAAAGAAAAAGAAAAAATAATGCATTTCTTTCTGGAAACTAATTTAAAAGATAAAATTAGTCGCTAAAGTAGACATTTCTGAAAATTAATTGTACAACAGTTAAGTATTTTCTTCACTTAAATATTTTAATCAATTCTCCAAAGCAATTAGTGCACAGAAAAAAAATGCAAGCATTTCTTCTGAAAACTAATTTTAAATTAGTTTCCAGAAAGAAATGCTTGTACTTTTTAACAGAAAAATAAATATAGAAAAATAAGAAACACATTAGAATTTTTTTTACAAATTTAAGTCTTTAAAGCAAACATTTCTATATATGGAAATTGCTTGTACAAAAGTTAATATTTTTTTAAAATCACAACTAAATCTTTTGATAAATTCTTCAACTAGACTAATTTAAAAAGAAAAATAAATCACTAAAGAATACATTCCAAAATTTAGAAATTTATTGTGCAGCAATTAAAAAAAAAAAATTAAGATTCAATTTCTGAAATTTTTAATAGATTTTCCAAAACTATTCGTGCACAGAAGAAAAATTACCACATTTTTTTCTAGAAACTATTTCAAAAAGAAAGACATTTCTCAATATGAAAATTGATTGTACAACAGTTACATTATTATTTTTTAATTATAACTTTTAAATCCTTCGATAAATTCACCAGAATCCTTACTGCACGGAAAAAAAATTATCCACATTTCTTTTTGGGAACGAATCTCCAAGAAAAATGATGAATCGTTAATTAAGAAAAAAAAATAAGATAAAAATTTTCCTACCAGAAAATTAACTGCACAATACATATCTAAACTTTTAATTTTTCAAAACTAACAAGCCTATTAAATAAAAAAAAGTTAGCCCTCGTGTTGCAAAAAGTAGACCGTAGCGCTCAAACCAAACCAAAATAAAAAAAGGTTTCAGTATTTACGAAATGAAAAATTATCTTGCTAAAATACACCCCTTTGCAAGCCATTGGGTTCACTGGATTGGTTTACAACTTTGGCGGGACATTTGGAAATATTCCATTAAAGATTAGGTATTGAAAACAAACACTGGAGTTAAAACTAAGATTTTAAAAAGTGTTCTTACCGTCACCCAGGGCAGTGAATATTGGCATCTTGACTAGAGATGTATTGCACAAAAGTTTAATTTAAAAAAAAAAAATTAAACTGTGACTGGCATGAAATTTCAACGAAAAATCTGAGCTCACACAGTAAAGACTGTCTCCTTTAGGACTTGAGCTAACTGACCAAACACTTTGTTTAACTATCCAACGATTTACAACAGTAGGGGTGGAATCTAGTTCTACCCCCCCCCCTTTCTTTGTCTAACAAAGGTGACAAACCTGCCTGGGCAACTACAGTTTTTGTTCGGGTCTGTACATGCACTTTCGATTTGAATTCGCGCATGCGCAGAAGTATCCCTGTACAACAGGACCTTTGTTTGTTTGGGGAAACCGTTTTCTTTACAACCACCCACTGAGGGGAGAGAGGGGGGATGGCCAAACCCCTCTGGCTTATCAGGTCACCCCCTTCGAAACAAGTGAACTTTGCTCGTATTTAGAGGTCACCTTTCTTTTTCATACTAGGTGTTTGCAGTAGCCTTGTCCTGTTATTAAAAGGGCTACTTTATCTTCTACAAACAAAGAGATGGGGGAGGGTATTTTAAAATAAAGTGTATGATCTTATAAGCGAATGCTCAGAAACAGCTTTCTAACTCTAATTGATAAAATATAACTTTTGTAATTAAAATATTTCATTTAATTAAAAAAGATTTAAAATGGGACTCATCACCTTTCAACAACCTTAAATCGAATTTTTTTTCTTGCCTTATCATATCTTTTTTTAATTGGCATCGTAAGTATATGAGATTTTCAGCCTTTATTCTCTAATTTTATTTAATTAGTTTTTCTAAATTTACTTTGTATCTAGAATATAAGAACTTTTTATATAAAGGAAAAAGTAAGATATTGTTTCAAAGCTTTTAAAGTTTTTCTGACACACTATGCGCAGACTTAAAACAACACAAGCGGAAGTTCATTATTAATTTTTGCTTTCTTGTAAACAATAATTATTAAGTATCGTTCTCAAAAGTGAGAGCTTGTCAAAGTTTTTTTGAAACACTGGGTTCAGACTTAAAACAACACTAGATGAGTTTCATTATTAATTTTTGCTTTCTTGTAAACAATATTTGAGTATCATTCGTAAAAGTGATAACTTGTGAAATATTTTAAAGTTTTTCTGACACACTATACTCAGACTAACAACACAAGCTACTATTATACAAGTTTCACTATTAATTTTTGCTTTCTTGTAAACAATTATTGAGCATCATTCTTAAAAGTGAGAACTTGTAAAATATTTTAAAGTTTTTCTAACACACTATGCACAGATTTAAAACAACACAAGCTGAGTTTCATTATTAGTTTTTGCTTTCTTAACAATAATTGAGTATCATTCTCAAAATTGAGAGCTTGTCAAAGGTTTTAAAGTTTTCTTGACACACTATGCGCAGATTTAAAACAACACAGACTGAATTTCATTATTAATTTTTGCTTTCTTGTAAACAATAATTGAGTATCATTCTCAAAATTGAGAGCTTGTCAAAGGTTTTAAAGTTTTCTTGACACACTATGCTCAGACTGAAAACAACACAAGGTAAGTTTCATTATTAATTTTTGCTTTCTTGTAAACAATAATTATTGAGTATCATTCTCAAAACTGAGAGATTGTCAAAGATTTTAATCTTTTTCTCACACACTGTGCTCAGACTTAAAACAACACATGATGAGTTTCATTATTAATTTTTGATTTCTTGTAAATATAATTATTAAGTATCGTTCTCTAAATTGAGAGTTTGTCAAAGATTTTAAAGTTTTCTTGACACAACTTTTTCAAACTTTTCTTGATTGCTTTTAGTAAACAATAATTATTGTGTATCATTCTCAAAAGTGAGTGTATTATATTCTGATACTTCCATTATATTTTCCGAAATAATATAATACGCACTTGTATTATACTATAGTTTGATAAAATTGTGGACACCTTTTATCTGTCTGTGGAACTTTCACCTGAAATCTCAACAGTAAAAGAAATCTGTGTACGCCACTAAACAAAAATATAATAAAAACGATTTTTGATTTTTTAAAAACAAATTTTTAGTTAAAAGAATTCTGTAATTAATTCTTGAACATCTAAACTGTTGATTCCTAATATGGTTAAGTTTCCCAATCTTGTTTGAGATATTGTTCGCATGTAATTTTTGATAAGTTTTAGCTCTTTAGTCTTCTTATTGTTTTTGTTTTTATTTTATTTTTTAAGAAACTTTTAGTCAAGAAAATTCTCTAATTAATTCAAAAACATTTAAACTGTTACTGAGTTTATACTCAATTCCTAATGTAGTTAAGTTTGATAATCTTGTTTGAGATGTGTTTGTTCACAAATAGTTCTTGATTACTTCCAGTTTATTATTATTAATACTGTTATTATTATTATTATTATTATTATTAATATTGTTATTACAAACTTTTAGTTTAGAGAATTCACCTAATTATTTCTGAAGCATCTAAACGATTGAAAAATTCATACTCAATTCCTAATACAGAAAAGTCTGACAATCTAGTTTGATATGTTGCTGTTTACAAATGATTCTTAATTATACTTATTATTATTATTATTATTAGTATTACAACTGTTATTTATGAAATTTTAGTTCAGATAATTATCTAATTAATTCAGACACATCTAAATTATTTCTGTGTTCATACTTATATCGTAATATAGTTAGGTATGAAAATCTTGTTTGAGATGACGTTTTTTGCAAGTAGTTCTTGATTACATTAGTTTATTATTATTATATTTTTTACGAACTTTTAGTTCAGATAGTTCTTTAATTAATTCAGAAACAAACATCTAAACTGTTGCTGATTCAAACTCAATTCCTAATACAGTTAGGTTTGACTTTCTTGTTTGAGATGTTTTTGTTAGCAAGTAGTTCTTGATTACTTTCATTTATTATTATCATTATAACTATTTTCACGAGCGTTCAGTTCAGATACGTCATTAATTAATTCAGAAACAAACATCTAAACTGTTGCTGATTTCAAACTCAATTCCTAATACAGTTAGGTGTGACAATCAATCTTGTTTGAGATGTTTTTTTTTTAGCAAGTAGTTCTTGATTACTTTCATTTATTATTATTATTATTATAACTATTTTTACGAACATTTAATTCAGATAGTTCTTTAATTAATTCAGAAACAAGCATCAAAACTGTTGCTGATTTCAAACTCAATTCCTAATACAGTTAGGTTTGACAATCTTGTTTGAGATGTTTTTGTTAGCAAGTAGTTCTTGATTGCTTTCATTTATTATTATTATTATTATAACTATTTTTGCGAACATTTAGTTCAGATAGTTCTTTAATTAATTCAGAAACAAGCATCTAAACTGTTGCTGATTTCAAACTCAATTCCTAATGCAGTTAGGTTTTGACAATCTTGTTTGAGATGTTTTTGTTAGCAAGTAGTTCTTGATTACTTTCATTTATTATTATTATAACTATTTTTACGAAAGTTTAGTTCCAAAAGTTCTTTAATTAATTCAGAAACAAACATCTAAACTGTTACTGAGTTCAAACTCAGTTCTTAATATAGCGAGATCTGATAAATCTTGTTTGAAATATTTTTGTTTGGAAGTAGTTCTTGATTACTTTTAGTTTGAAAAAACAACATTCCTTGGATGTAACGCTTATTGAAAAAGTAAGTAAAACTAATTTAATTTGATTTTTTTCCCACTTTGTTTCGGCAATTTAATGTACTTCAATTTTTATTTTACACTGTGTCTGGGCATAAGCCCAACTCTAGTTTTGTGTTTTCGTATGCTAACCCTAAAAAACATTCTTGAAACTTACTCCCGTCCCCTTAAGACTTAAAAAAAATCATTAAAAAAAGGACAAAATTATAAAAAAAACCACGTTAAACAGAAAAAAATATAACTGAATTAAGACAATAATGCTAATACTGATTTATAGTAGGTAGGCTTGAAACGCTATGATCTACTGTTTCGTTACTTTATGATAATAAAACCGGGACCTACTGTTTAAAGCCAAATCCGAACGGCTACAAGTACCCCTGCTATCAGCGGGATTCGAACTCGCAAACTCCAGTACTGTAGAGTAGCACCTTACTCGTTATTTCCGGAAAACTTATTAACACATTGTATATGGGACACGTACTAGTACCTTTTCTGACGACTGATACTTGAGCGCGGGCCACGTACTAGTACGGGTTAGCGTAACAACATGGTTTGTTTGTGGGTACAAAAATAATGGTATATACAGGAAAACGAAGCCGAGTGTTCTTGTCTACTACATAGATTCTGGAAACATTTAGACACATAAAAACTAGTTTTTACATTAGTCGATGCGGAACCACAGAACGGGAAGGTTGATTAAAAAAATCAATTTAAATTTAAAATTAACTTTTTATTTATCTTTGCGAAAATATTATATATATATATATATATATATATATATATATATATATATATATGTATAGTTCTATATATATATATATATATATATATTTGTATTTATAAATACATTGTTTATTTATATATTTGTTTATATATTTCAATATAAAAATTGAAAAGTTGATTAAAAAATGAAATAATTTTCGATCTATTGAGATTTAACTGAATAACTAAATTTACTCGCAAAACGCCGGCTCCCGGTACAATTCCTCTACGTAATGTACCCTCACATATAACCTTAGTACATTCTGTCAACTTAAACTTTATTATCTTGCCTTCCCTGAACTCGTGAACCTTAGCTTATTATAAACTAAAATTTACTTGTTATATCTCCTAACATCAATTCGATTCTTGTCCTCATTATCGTGTTGCACTATATCAGTTATGTCTCATTACATGCATTCACAGTAATCTGACTTAAAAGGCTTGGCCCAGGAAAGTCAGGTATGAGAGCTCCAGAGTGATGTTGTACACAATGTGTTAAAAACAAAATTTTGCACCCTTCTCCTTCGCGTAGAGGCACTGCTAGGCATTAATTAACATGGTTTATACAGCCCTGAATCAAAAAATACAATATGCAATAGGGATCTTGTTTAGTTTCTGCTTTTGTATCACCAAATAACTTTCCCTGCCTAACAGGCCGATCGATGGCCGAATGGTTAGGGTGCTGGCCTTCGGAACCGGAGTTCGTGGGTTCGAATCCCACTATGGCATGGATGTTCGTAGCCGTTCGGAATCGGCTTTAAGCAGTAGGTCCCGGTCTCATTAGCCCTCGTGTTGCAAAAAGTAGACCGTAGTGCTCCAGAACCAAACCCTGCCTAACAGAATAGATAGTCCCCTAGCTAATCCCTTGCATGTCTCCTCATCGCGTCAATAGATGGCGGTAATAGCCCCTATCAAAATCTTCCCGCGGTTGTTTACTATCTAATCTCCAGTCAATCCCCTCACCTAATTAATATGCAATAGGGATCTTGTTTAGTTTTTGGATTTGTATCACCAAGTAACTTTCCCTGCCTAACAGAATAGATAGTTCCCTTGCTAATCCCTTGCACGTCTCCTCATCGCGTCAATAGATGGCGGTAATAGCCCATATCAAAATCTTCCCGCGGTTGTTTACTATCTAATCTCGAGTCAATTCCCTCACCCAATTTCTTTGTAAACAAGAATTAGCACTAGTTTTTGGATTCGCTCCAGCTGGGAATAAGTAACAATAAACACAACAGACGGAATGAGAAGGTTGAACAACATAAGGTTTTAGAAGGGTTAGAGATTTACCCTCCTTAATTCTTGATTTAGAATCCCTGGAATGCTTCGAATAGTTTTCATTCTAACGATTCTACCAAAATGCTTGAAAATGGAGTGGAAATAAAGTTTGCTTTGTACAGAGAACAGATGTTTGCTGTTATGATAACAGAGTGATAAGCAAGGAAAACAACACAATTTAGGAGTGGCAAGACTTCCTGAATTAGAAAGCAATAAATAAATAACTAAACACTACGTAACAAATCTATTTTGGTAACTTGATTGCACTTTTTTATTCTCCTCTCTGTACTGCTTGGCGACTGTATTGTACGCATTCTTCTTTGAATAACGAGCTAAAATAATTAAAATTTTTCAAGCAATTTAATTAATAGGATAATGTACAAAATATGCTTTAAAATTATATTAGTTTTTTACTATTAGTTATTAGAGTAAATTATATAGATATTTTTACATCATGATTATTTTTGTAGTTTAATTGTCCCTTTTCTATGGCTTGACTAAAGAACTGGGTTCCCCCGCCAACTTGGCGATAATGGTTTAAGTATGGTCGCCTAACATTTTCTCCTGATCTCACCGTGTCCAAACAATCTGTATCTATATTATAATTTATATGATATTTGCATCCAACTCTCCTTGTATATTAAAAGTTCGCAATGCTTAAAAAAATTAGATATAACAAACCATTAATGGTTCACTATGGCTGATTTTTAATAATTTGGAGCTGTTGTGTTTGTAAATTGTTAAAGGATTAATTGCCCTTAAATATAAAAGTCCGGTTTTCAAGTCGTTTTCTTGAATTAAGTAAGAGTATATAATTATATTAAGGTAATGCACTGTGCATTAATTAAAGTAGCCAGAAAAAGCAAGAAATACAATGTTTGGGTGGATTACCTTTGTGTTTTAGTAAATATCGCCAATATTTTAGCCAAATTTTTCAAGGGAACCCAATTCTTAAGTAGCCCCTTTTCTAATATTATTTGTAGTATTTTTTCATCTTATTTTGCCATTTTTTTTCTTTAGAATGTATTTCAGTTGCCAAGGGAAATGAAACTATCGATACTAAATTAAAATTACATTACATTTCATTTGTCGCGTGATAAATATATTTACTTATTTATCTATTTTTTTATCGTATTTTAAGTAGCTTAATAAGGCAATTTGTCGCAACGTCACTACTATAATGCCCTTCCTATTCATTTTCATGTTTACAACAGCCAATAGACAAACAATAAACTGCCCTTCCGTTTGAAACTAAAGCCAGAATTGTCATAATTGGAGAATTTGCCCTACTACGTGAAATTGCCTTATTCTTGAGGTAGTGCTTTAAATATGCTTTAACACAAGTGTCACCCAAAACCTAAAAAGTGATGAGAAATGTAAAAAACATGCATTAACTCACCATTTGATGTGATCGCTTTTCGTCACCTCAAGAGAATCATTCGAGCATTTAGAAACTGTGTTAATACTAATAACTACTAAAGAAAATTAACTAGTCGACAATACTAAAGAGAAACCATCTGGAACATATTAAAGAAATTTAATATTCTGAAATTTACATCGCTATTTAGAGGATTTTTAATTTAATTATAAACGATGGCGTTAAAGTGCAACACATCGCTGTTCTCAAAAGATCCGAAAGTCAAGATTTTCTTTTTGCATTCCAGTAGAAGTGGAAGTACTTTTTCGTGACAACAAGTTTTAGGACTTTTTGACGAAATTTAATTGATGAATTATTTATTATTAGCAATTTTTATTTGATTTGTTTCTATTTACTTGAATTTTGCCATTTTTTTTTTCAAATGAAAATCTATTCCGTTGGTATAGTAACAAAGTAACCATTTGAAAAATTAAAGGTGATTATGTTTTTTTCTTTATTTTGCTACGCTTTCAGGACTGTTCTAGCGAAAGATGATTGGAGGTAACCAACGATTATTTACTATATAGATCTATCAAAACTCTGATTATCTTTGTGAGATCGAGCCTCGATATTTTTATTTATATAGGTAACTTGATTCTCTTCAAATATTTACACGAGAAATCTAATCATTTATCTTTTGTCCAAGCGGAAAGATAAATCCTCAAATAAAATGTTGAGATTATAATTGAAAATGAAAATAAAATATTATATGAGTTTGGGATAAAATTCATTTTTTTTTTTATTCTTAAAAGTAGTGGTGTAACATATTCTAAGCATTAGTTTAAATTTGGAAGTAAACTTACCCATTCATTTGGAAACATTACCCATACCAAAGGATTAGCTTGTGGTAGCACAGACTCAATGATTTATTTTTAGTTTAAAAACCGTTTGCAGTTTGTTTTTTGAAAGTTTTGGTTTTGCTATAAAGTTTTTATAAAATCGATATGAAATAAAAGTTGTTGTTTTAAGAAGACTGGAAATGTTACGCTTCTTTTAATTGGATTATATGCCTGATTAAGGGATAAGAATATAAATATAGCTCAAACTAAGTGTATAATTAATTTAATATCGTAGTAATACACGATAAGCTTGGTTTGGGAAGCTACGGTTTCACTATACGAAAGGTAATTGGACCAGGATCTACACCTTAAAATCGATTCTAAGGTGTCTGAGGATATTCATGTCTTCAGTGGGATTTGAACCCATGTACCCCAGTACCGAAAAGCAGCACCCTACCTGTTTGGTCATCGTTCGGCCTAGATCAAAAAACAAAACTAGTTGTATTTAACGCTATGGTCAACTGTTTTGCTATACGAGAACTAAATAGATCAGGATCTACTGCTTAAAGACAATTTTGTGCAGATATGAACATCCATGCCATCAGGGAGATTATAACGCATGAACTCCGGTACCGAAGAGCAGCGTCATACCTATTTGGCCCCGAATTCTGGGTATGAAAGGGCTAGTTTGATATAAAACTGTAATTTGTTCTTCAAACTTTTCGAAAGTTATCTTGTAAATGACAGGACATGAGTCAATTTATTTATTTTATTTTGGTATATATATCTTGTTTCACACAATGTATTTTTGAAATTACAAAAGTTGAATTACTTTTTAAAGTTGATATATTAATACAATTGTTATAAAATTTTTATTTAAATAAAAGCAGAATTTATTTATTTGTGGTTTAATTATATCTAAAATTCACTTTTTGGGGTGGAACAAAAGATTGCTGTGGTCCCTTAAACTTGTATGAATTCAAAATTAACTAGAAACTATGGATTTCAAGGCAGCCAAGATAGATTGCCTTAAAATTAGAGCTATTATATATTATAGCGATATACTATATATATATATATTAGTGATATATGTATTAAGTGCTATAATGTATTATTATATATTATAACAATATATCATATATATTAGCGTTTTATTAAAGTGCATATATTATATAATAATATTTATATATAATATAGTATAATATACTATATAGTATAATATATTTTATAATATAGTGATATATATATTAGTGATATATTAAAGCTCTATAATATATTATTATATATTATAACAATATACTATATATACTAGCGATGTATTAAAGCTCCATAATGTATTATTATATATTATATCAATATGTTATATATATTAGCTATATATTAAAGCGCTATAAATATATTATTATATATTATAGCATATACTATATATACTAGCGATGTATTAAAGCTCCATAATGTATTATTATATATTATATCAATATGTTATATATATTAGCTATATATTAAAGTGCTATAAATATATTATTATATATTATAGCATATACTATATATACTAGCGATGTATTAAAGCTCCATAATGTATTATTATATATTATATCAATATGTTATATGTATTAGCTATATATTAAAGCGCTATAAATATATTAATATATATTATAGAGCAATTATTACAGTGATTTCACTCAACGTCACAAACTACTTTAATGCCCTTCCCATTCATTTTCATGTCATAGCCAATAGGCAACCAATATGTTGCCCTTCCATTTTAAATGAAAGCCAGAAGCGTCATGAGTTGAGATGCGTCCTGCTGCGTCAAATCGCCCTATTTTCTAGTCTTAAATCCGTTAAAAAATCTAACTTACATATATTCATCTGAAATATTCTAATATCAGTATCGCAACGTTAATCTGTTAGATGTTAATTTGACTTGGCGAGTTGTTAGAAGCCAAAATCAGCCCACCGTTTCTTTCAAAAAGCACGGTTTGCTTTGCTGCCGTTATACTCTGACAGAGGTAGAAATAGATATACAGGCAATGAAAACCTTACGGGGACAGATCTTTAACCCTCTCGCTGCCTATCCCGCGATTTCCACGGACAACATAGTTGTAGCAAAATTTGCGCAACCCGCGTTTTCCGCGGGCATGCATTTTAGCGTCTATTTAACTGTGCAACCCGCTCTTTCCCCGTTTATTCTTTCATTTTTGCTTTACTGTGATTTTTAATTGTTTATTTAGCGGTAAACTAGCAGATGGCTTTAATTGTTCACATTTCTGTGAAATATAGAAGACTTTGTTGTAGCATTTTGAGCGCGCTTTTCATAGGTGAAAGATGTCTGGCAGGAAGCGTTTCGCGAGTGATATAACCTATACTCCTGGCGATATTTCCGACACTGATAGCACTTCTGACTCTTATTTCAAGTATATTGAAAATAGTTATAGCGAAACTGATGAGAATTTCTCTGATTCCTCTGCAGATAGTGATGAATCTGAAAATTAATTTTCTATTCAAAAGGTTCGACAGTGGTGCAAAATTGATAGGAAAATATTCCACCAGTTCCTGCTCCATTTCCTTTCCTTGGAAATCCCGGAATAAATTTCACT
>CM063507.1:11368232-11415732 GCA_032207245.1 Pardosa pseudoannulata | reverse complement strand
AGATCCATTTTTAAGGTCCCTAATAAGTCCTTAAAAAGTGCTTAGTTTTCTTTTTGTAGCCTTAAAATTTATAATTTTTTCTGAGTGCTTAAAAAGTGCTTATTTTTTTCCCCAAATATTGGTTGCTGAATTTTTATTTCCCTTGGTAATTAATCGTCAATCCATTCAACAAAGCGAAAGATAAGAAAGAAGAGTTAGACTAATTAAAAAAATGTATAGAAGAAAAGAAAAATGAACTTCAAAAGTAGACATATTCTACCCCTTCCTATATTTTTTGGTTCTCATCTTCTATTATGAATGGAAATAGTTCTTCAGTTACATTTTTAAAATAGCATTGATAATTTCTTGAATCTTGTTTTTAGTATGTCATAATTAAAACTTTTTAGTGTAGATACTGCATCTTTTCTCTCTGTCTCCCGGTGTGTGTGTGTGTGTGTGTGTGTGTGTGTGTGCGTGCGTGCGTGTGTATGTGAATATTATATTTACCTGTTTATAATACAGAAGTACTTTTTATTATATTATTTTACATCTATGTTGCTGTAAAAATACTGTTGCTATGATGTGAAACTTGTTGATCTTCCACCACAGATAGTACTTTCTTAACTTTACAAATATTTCAGATTTGTTTAGAGAAGGGGGGGGGCATTTGATCAATACGGACTATTGCTGTTCTAAAATTTGTTTGCGAAAAAAGATGTGTTAACATAAAGTATGAGATATTAACAATTGTGTTTAATAAAATTATTAAATTATCTATTTATATTATTTAATGTCATTTTACAAGTCATAAAGCTCATGAAAATCTTCAATTTTTAAGCTTTAGCTGTAGGGTGATCATAGTACAATAAAAATTTAGGTGCTTAAAAAGTGCTTAAAAGGTGCTTAAAAAGTGCTTAATTTTTTTTCTGTGGAAAGAGTCTGAACCTTGCTCTACAAGAGGCAGGCCAAGCCTGGGGGTCTTTTGCTTCTAAATTAAGGACCTACTTTGTTTATTTGTGTTGGCCTGGGAATTTATCTTGACTGCCTGTATGGTGCTCTCATAATAGAATGGTCAACAGATTTCGTGGCTTTGTGTGGGCAAATGCCTCACAGTCACATACCCCCGCGTTATTAAAAATTTAACTTATAACTTGAACAACAGATTCAATAAACGTATAATCTGATTGCTATTGTTTTAAATAAAGCTTGTTCATCATTAATTTAATATAAATCTCCTGAATATCAATTCAAAGATAGGGATTTTTTTTGTGTGTGTGCCCCCTTCCCTGTTCTCTTTTCTACTGCAGAAGGCGTGCGAAATCTTCAATTGTCTCCGGGCACTGAAAACCCTAGCTATGTCTCTGGGTTTATCTCCAGTTAGTTTGGCGATGTGTACAGCAGTGTTGCCAACCTTCAAAGGCAAAATTATGGATTCTAGGTCCTAAAATTATGGCATTGGCTTATAAGTTATCGTACATTTTTGTAATAGTTAAAAATAGTTTTAATAGATGGCACTTGTACGATATATTTTTCTCGTTATACATTTCTCTCTCCCTCACTTTTTTTTTGAGGTGGTGGAAAAAATATGTAAATATTTTAATAGGATTCATTAAATATTTTTCTATCATCCCGTATTTTACTTTAAATGAAACACTAGACATGTGATTTTTCTTTACTGATCTAAGCATAAAATTGTGTGTGTGTGTGTGTGTATATATATATATATATATATATATATATATATATATATATATATATATATATATATATATATATATATATATATATGTATATATATGTATATATATGTATATATATGTATATATATATATATATATATATATATATATATATATATATATATATATATATATATATATATATATATATACTTTTTAATAATGTTATAATTCATTATTTACTGTGTTTTTTTTTAAATATGAAATATTCAGTAATAAAACTGATTATTATTTAATAATTGGTTTAATTACTAAAAATACCATATTTTAGTGAAAACTGCAATAGAACAAGTAAAATTTAAAATTACTTCTAATTATCCATAATTACGTAATCATTAAAGAAATATCTCCAGTGTAATTGTGGCCCAATGGTTAGGGTGCTAGCCTTCGGGACTGGATTTCGTGGGTTCGAATCCCACTATGGCATGGATGTCCGTAGCCGTTCGGAATCTGCTTTAAGCAGTAGGTCCCGGTCTCATTAGCCCTCGTGTTGCAAAAAGTAGACCGTAGCGTTCAACACCAAACCAGTATAATTGCGAATTTTCAGTGATTTTCAATTTAACAATTTTATGTTTTAGACTGATTTAAATAATTTTAAATAGCTAACAGATAAAAACACTGGACATAACAATTTTTAAAATTCTTTATTTTATATTCGTTTAAAAAAATATCAAATATAAGTACCTAGGTCATATTCAATTTCACAAATATATATTTTTTTTATAATTGACATTTTCCTTTCTTTTATTACACAGTACATATGGGCTTTCTCAACCTCTGTGTCAGGATTATTTACTTTCATTTAATGAAGAAACATGCTCCTTAAGCTGCTCTAAAATCTACAATAATTATTTGATGGGAAAAAGTGATAAAAAAATTAATTAGACATTCTCTATTTTTTGTTGTTGATCTTTATAGAGTTACAGTTAAATTACCCGTTCTTTTAATTCTCCATTAGTCTAATGTTGTTTTATCGTACAAATCAGGACATTATCGTACAGTTTTTCAGAATTATGTCACATAATTTTGAGATTATTTTTCATCGTACAGCGTCCTAGGTTATCGTACATATACGATAATTATCGTCGCTTTGTTTCACTGTACTACAGTGAAACAAAGCGACGATATAAAGATGACCCTTTAACCTTTGTCAGTGATACCACTGGGATGCCCAAAAAGTAGGAGGTATCCACTGACAAAAGGCTCTATAATAAGGACTGACTGGGAAAAGGCTAGACATGTGATTCTGGTCCCTTTAATCACCCCTTGGTCATTACTACTACTGACCCTCCCCCTTCTGTAGCTGTTAACCTGTGGGAAGAAGGGGGGACATAATGGAGGGTGCTTTTCCTATGCCCTGCCCTTGGGAACTCCAAGGACACTGCTAATAACCAAAGGGCATTTGGGCGTATAACTATCTGTAAGAAAAGGGGGAGGGTGGAAAAAGACATTTGTGGTTTTGAGGAACGTCACACTTAGGGATCGCAGTACGAGAGGGAGATTCGAAAATCGAAAACCACTGAAGAACATTTTTCACTGGTTTCGATATTTTTCGTTCCACCCTGAGTGTAAAGTGTAAACAAGGCCGTAGCACCGTGGAATAGGGGAAAATGTGCAAAAGGGAGCCCCTAAAATAGGAGGATATTGATCTGAGACAGCGAGTCGCCTCGCCTCGGGTTGATCAATGCTTGCTCAGACCTGAAAACCAGCCCACTGACCTTGACCTAGTGAATGTTGTTGATCCCTCAAAGATATATAAACATTCCCCCTCTTCCCTGCTGGTACTGCACTTCCTCGTCCAAGGTCATCCTTTGTCAGTTAAAGAGCTTCAAAACAGTTTTTACTGATGATATTTTAAGAACAGATAACAAGGCAATTCAATCGTATAAATGGACAACCAATAGAACATGCAAAAATTAACGATGATATCCGAAGTAAAAATCGATGTAAATAAAAATCTACTCAATACAGTATCACCAATTTTATAAATAAGAATATATCTTTAGAGACCATAAAATAAATAAAAATAAAATACAAAACTACTGAAGCAAAATGGAAAGGTTTTAACGTATGTATAAGATAGGTATTAAAATTGTAGAATACAAAAAATTACGGATAGAGTTATTCTTAGTTCTGTTTAATATAATCAGTTCTTAATATAGAATAAATAAGAACATATCTTTAGAGACCATAAAAGAAATAAAAATAAAATACAAAACTACTGAAGCAAATTGGAAAGGTTTTAACGTATGTATACGATAGGTATTAAAATTGTAGAATACAAAAAATTACGGATAGAGTTATTCTTAGTTCTCTTTAATATACTCAGTTCTTAATATAGAATAAATAAAAATATATCTTTAGAGACCATAAAAGAAATAAAAATAAAATACAAAACTACTGAAGCAAATTGCAAAGATTTTAACGTATATATAAGATAGGTATTAAAATCGTAGATTGTAAAAAATTACGGATAGTTATTCTTAGTTCTGTTTAATATACTCAGTTCTGAATATAGAATAAATAAGAATATATCTTTAGAGACCATAAAATAAATAAAAATAAAATACAAAACTACTGAAGCAAATTGGAAAGGTTTTAGAGTATAAGATAGGTATTAAAATCGTAGAATACAAAAAATTACGGATAGAGTTATTCTTATTTCTGTTTAATATACTCAGTTCTTAATATAGAATAAATAAGAACATATCTTTAGAGACCATACAATAAAAAACTACTGAAGCAAATTGGAAAAGTTTTAACGTATGTATAAGATAGGTATTAAAATCGTAGAATACAAAAAATTACGGATAGAGTTATTCTTAGTTCTGTTTAATATACTCAGTTCTTAATATAGAATAAATGAGAACATATCTTTAATAAATAAAAATAAAATACAAAACTACTGAAGCAAATTGGAAAGGTTTTAACATATGTATAAGATAGGTATTAAAATTGTAGAATACAAAAAATTACGGATAGAGTTATTCTTAGTTCTGTTTAATATAGAATAAATAAATAAATGCCACTTTCGTCCATGCAATAAATGGTAGTATTTCTGTGAGAAAGTAGATAAATTAAAGATTAGAAAATAAAAAAAAAATATTCTGAATGTGTTAGGTATAAACGAAAATGTGCACTGATAAAATCAAAATTTCGATAAAATAGACAGATTTAAAAAAATAAAAAGGGGGAGGGATTATTTGAATTAATTTTTTTTTAATATTTGTTTCTTATTTTCTTTCTAGAAGTAATACAAATCATGAAAGAAATAAAAATATATGCTTTAATCATTTCGGGAATTTAAATGATTTATTACAGGTTTCTGTGATGTACATTATTTTGATTTTAATGGTAACATTACGGGAAATAGGAAAAATATTTAAGAGGAAATTTTGGCAGTAATTTGTCGTTTGTTTCATTTCAGCAGGTGTTTCACGTGTGTAGCTTGGTCTATTTTGTTTTTGTTAAAAAATATTCCAAAGAGATTGTTTAAACTAGCACAAGAGCGACGTTTTTTCCATTAATTCATAAATAACATTCTTCACTGCAAAATATTTCTCAGCAATAACTAATTTCGTAATAGGATTTCCAGATTACTTAGATAAATGCAAATACACTCTGATTAAATTCAATAGCTTGTTCGTAAGCTCGTAAATATTTCACAATTTTAATAAGATTAGAAAAGAACGATTAAAAAAGTAGATAAACAACTAACTTGAAAAATTAAGAACATAAGTATGAGACTTAAAATATTTAATGCATCATCTTTCAACATTATTGTGTAATAAAAAATTATTTACAGTTAATGAAATATCGAACTAAAAAGCATATAAATAACAAATGTGCTATTCGAATATTGATTTATTAACGAAGTTTGCGGTGACTCGAAAGAAAGGCGGGAAAAAGGAAAATATAAAATCTAGTAAACCTCAATAAAGAGAAGGAAGGTTTATGCCATAGAGTAATTCTGTTACTCTGAAATTTGGGCATAAAAGTGTAATAGGTAAAATGCGTAAAAGTTGGAGACATGCATTTCTTTTTACTGAAGAATAAAAATTATTAAATTGTGCAATATATTTATTTTGTGTGTTTCTTTGGTAAATTAGTGACAGGGGTTCTCAGTACAAATCTAGTTCAAAAACAGAAGAAAAAGTGATAATTTTTCAGATAAAAGTGACCTTACTTTTTATTAAAATGTGACTAAAACAGGGATATTATTTGCGTAATGGTATAGTTTAAGTGCATAATTTAAATACACTAACTGGTTAAGTTAACATGAATTCGAAGCGGAGAACTATCTATTGTTTTTATTTATTATCGAAAAATAATATACCTATGTATATATATATATATACACACACACACACCAGCAAAATTATTTACGTGTAAACCAGCATTATTTTCAACACCGGGACATTCTAATTAAATAACACAGATGTTGAATATAGTTATTGAGATTGTCATTTAAAGTTTTTCAAATTGTTTTTTCATCTAAACTCTTCTCATAATCATTAAATATGTCATAAAATATAAACTAATAGTTTCTCTTTCTGGAATATGATTCTATATTTTTCATTTTTTATAAAAGGCCGAGTCCTTTACAAAATAAATAATCGCTGAAATTTCATTCTTTTGTCCAATATTAAAATGCTTAATTTTTTTTTCTTCTTTTTAATCGCGTAAATGTTTTCTTTTAAAATTGAGTGTGGTACTGTTGAATAGGACTGGCCGATATACCGTAATATAACAGTATTTCTTTAATACCGCGGTAATGGTATTCAGGTTTCAATCCCTCTGGTATATCGTTTCAAACAGTACTTCATCCTCCTTACAAATTTTATCTTTATTTTTAAAGCAATAATGTAACTAAAAAAAAAAGTGACCACTGAACAAACACCCTATAGTAGGATTGTTCACTGTATAAAATCATGATTAGAATTAAATATTGGATAGCAGTCAAAATGGCTCATTTTAATGACTTTTCATTGTGATCACTAAATCCAGGGATAACAAGTACCGATATTTCCCCTGTTACAATTACGGGAGATTTCTCGGAATTGTGCTAAATTTTGATCCAGCAGTGGCTGTGTCCCCTCTATAGGTAGATGTTTGTAATTTTTTTTTTCATTTTTTTAAGTAAAAAAAAATTTTTTTTTCAGTAAATGGTGGCACAATTTTTCACTCAATACATCTTAGGATTTCACAACACTTTCAATTTGTGTAGTCCAAATATATATTCAAAAGCGTGCCTTCGTTACATATGCAGTGGGTGATATTTGCATTTCTTACCAAAACAGTCTATAGTAGTATGTAGCTAAGAGTTATCTATTTAAGTTCAAGAAAAACGTACGAAAAAATATCTAAATAATTTAACACACATAATTAAAAATTTCTTTTACGTTACCTTGAAACGAAAACAGAAAATGGTGACATTCATTCCCTCATAACGCTCCAAATTTTTCCCATTCCTAGTAGATTGATTTAAATTATATTGGAATTATATTAAGTTACAGCCTAATTAGCAATGAGTTCTAAACAGCAATAGTTAAACAAGCGGGATCAGTAACTTTTGAATTTAAAAACTGTATCGAACCCCAGTCGACGTTGTACTGAAGGCCGAGTTATAACGTTGGCAAATTGAGCCCAGCCAAAATGCAACCCTGAGAATTCTACCATACTTAGCAGCAATGGCGATTTTCTTTTTACCCGGTTTGAGGAATAAAATTTTAAATATCCCCAAGATATCTTGGTATTTCAACGATTTTTCAAATTCCCTGTTTTTTTCTAGCAACCCTACCAGACGAAATGGCACAGAATATTAGCTCAAATGTAATTAAAAGCAGTATACTCTCACAGCTTTTTAGAGTGATTTTAAAGTAATAAGCCCACACAAAAAATTAACTTATAGCAACGATCTTCTAAAGACAGAAATTATTCTAAAACTTAACCAGGGCTTCGAACCGGAACTCAACCGAATAAAAAAATATCGGTACGATATATCTTCAATCAATTTGTCACTGTAACAAACTTATCAATATTTTCTAGTTTAACGTCAACCATATAATTATTGTCATTACATGTACATTGTGTGGAAGGCTGATTTAATTCAGTTGAATGTTCAGCTATCAAATAAGATTTTGATAATGTATAATAATGCTAATGCTCACTAGTCATATCGTACATGCTGGCTAATTGTATCAATTCTCATAGAGCACAATTTAAAAAAAAAAAAAAAATCTAAAATTAGATAGAAACTGTATCTTTTTTTTTTTGTTTATGATAGAATTATGTATATTCTTATTTGTACTAAAAATATAAAATTACTCATTCTGAACTAAACCGAAAACCGTTATTTTTGGCGGAACGAAAAAAAAAAAAAAAAAAGTTCGAACCTCTGAATTCAACTTTATAAATTTTCTTTGTTTTGGGCTTTTCCCCAACTTACCTCGATTAATTTATAACTCCCTAACTTTTAAGGTAGCTGGGAACAATGATGTGTGCACCCCCACCCGTTTTTTATTCCTCAATATATGTGGAAAAATAAGAGAAAAGTCATAAGTTCAGACACAAATAAACCAAAAACACTCATTTATTAAAAATATATATAAAGCTGTACAGTGCACATCTAACAAATTGTGAATAATACAACAAAACTGTGCCTGCAATTGAAACCAGCTCGAATAAAAGGTGATTCATCTTGAAAGATAAACTAACAGCAATATCCATCCAATTCTCACCAACCAGCTATCAAAACTGGCCCACTAAATTTTGAAAATATGCAGGAATAGACGTTATACATGCATTCTTCCCATTCTTATACAAAATAGATTATGACTATGTACAATCAGCACAGAGTTATTAGCAATTACAATGAATCACATGCAAATTTAAAATTACTCTTTGTAACTGTAAAATTTATATTGCAGATAATCTTTGTACGAACATGCTACTTTTATTTTACAGAGGAATCTTATGTACAGGTGATGATCTGTCTGCAAGAGAATTAACAGAGATACTTAATACAAATATAGGGGCGTTTAGAATTTACAACTTTCAGTACGGCTGTACTTTTATAAGTATTTACATTATATTATTTACACTTTCAATACTTTAAATATTCTTATTGAGGCATCTATGTGGTAACATTTTCAGATTCAGGTATTCAGTATTTGAATATCACAAAATAAAAAGTTATCACTTGGATCATACAGTCACACTCAAGGCATAAAAGAAACACGTTAGCAACGACACTAGAACTTAATATTTAACCTTTCTCAGTTCAGCACTATACATGATATTCTTAGAGAAGCAGTTCACGAACAGATCTACCATTTAGTTAAAAGTAGAATATCAAAAACTTTATTCAGAAATAGCAGGTGATTAAAAATACTTAGAATATAATATTAAAATATTTATACTTTAAAACATCAAATAACAACTAATAGAAATTATACATTCAAATTTCTGTACATGATGTTTAAGTCCGTATGTACACATGTTTAAAAATAGTTTGAATAAGTATTCTAATAGAGATGATACCTAAAGGTTAAATTTTAAATACTAGAAATCTTATCTTTTAACTGTAATTACTTTTGTAAATGTCATGGATTAGAGAGATTATCATAGAGCAATGAGTAATAAAAACTTAAAATGATTAACAACCACATAATTACTATTCTTTCAAACACAAGTAATGATAAAATTTAAAACTCTTAAAAACATTCAATATACTGAAGAATTGCATTTGAGTAATAAAATATTTAGAAAAATACATACAATTTTACAAGTGGCTGAGAAATGCAATTATTAAAACTATATGACAAATTATTCATCAAAAATATTAAAGTATAATGATTCCCTGCATAATTGTAACAAAAATTTGAAAGAACACCTTTAATGAAATTGTGAATAGATTAAGATGAAAGCATATAACAATAGAAAAACAAAGTGACATGAATATTTTTAATTAAAAATGTATAGAATAATCATCTATATTTTACTTTACATCTGGAATTATATTATAGAAGCTTTTCAATCCCTCCATTAAACAAAATTTTAAATATTGTTTTGTGCCTTTTTCAAAATGTCTTAACACATTACAGCTGTAAAAATAAAAGCAGATGTTTTATCAGTTGTCTAGCCTGTAAAAATAAAGTGAATACTTCAATTCCCAAATAATCTAGATGGTCATATTTCCATAAGAGAGGGGAAGGGAGAATGGAAGCTAAATTTACGTAGAACATATTAAAATTTATATATAATGTTCAGTTTGTAGCACTTTTCAGATACAAAATTCCATTAAAATATTTTACATATTGGTAAATCAAAATAAGCAAAATTACATTGCTTACAGCCTTTTAACATTTTTTAGACAGATCACTATTAAACAATTCAACATTCAGAACTTTTCTTCATGTTAAATTATGCTGCCTAATTGCGTTTAATAGTGTCAACAGATATATAATGTCTGTAATGTTAAAGAGCTGAAAACCTGATAGAACTGTAAAATAATAAAGTTTATTGGAAGTAAACATTACCAAAATTTAATTTCATACCAGGGGAAAAAAAAAAAAAAAACCAGATTTGAATACTTGCATTAAAAAAAAAGAAGACTACAACTTAAAAAAAGGGGAGGAGGTGGTTAGACAACCTGTTCTGTTAGATACATCAATATAGTAGAGTGAAGTTACACCTTAATCACTTGGAAATTTTCAATGGAATCTGTGGTACATTTCCCCCCAAATGGTCTCATTTTACAGATTTGTGCGTTTAGGAAGAAGGAAATAATTTTTATATTACCACAGACCCCAAAACTGTAGTGTCAAGACAGTTCTTCCAGTACTGTACTTAAACAAGAACTGTTATTTAAAAACTTAAAATAATTGCAATTATTTACAGTTACACTTTTTAAAAATAATTTAAAATTTCCCTGCTATCCCAGTTTCATTAAATCAAAAATAGTAAATCTGGTGTTGCATAAAGGAAAAAATATTCATATGTGTACAAGGGGAAAAATCAACTTTCCCTTGTAAGCAGAGCTCTACTGAAAAGCATGTAAATAGAATTCTTTTTCCTAATTTATTACAAAACTGGCATTAATTCTTAGACATCTCAACAGAACTAATGCAAACGAACAAATGTTTAAAATTCCTTCCTAAATCATATATACATCTTTTATTTTTAAATTAAAATTGTAGCTCTAATTCCAGTTTAATCAATTATTTTAGGTTAAACTAAATTATAATTATTGGTAGAGTTATGCTTTGCAAAGATGAATACATTCAAAAATACTGAATTTTTATATCTATTCATTTTCTTTTAAATTTTCTCTTAGTTATAGTGTTCTAACTAAAAAGAATCATTCTGCAAAATCTTCATGTTAATATTGCAGTATATACAATAAAAGCAATTATAATTTAAGTTTTATATGGAAATAGACAGAACTCCATTTTTAGATCATTACTTAAAAAGGTCCAATTTCATTTTTTCATCTGATAAAAAGCAAAAACAATTTTACATTCTGGTTGAAAATTTCAATTCTATGTGCATTTCTTTTTACTATTTAACACAGCTAAGAATTCAACACTTTCTTCACATTACATTAAATAAAATATTACAATACATATACCACTCAATAGCTTACTGCTACAAAGTAGATTGAACACAGATCTTCAAACCATTTCAAGAAATCCTCACATATCTACATTTTAAACACATGGCACACACTTGCACACTCAGAAACTAGCTTAGTAAAAATAAAAAGCACATACCTACAATCATATTTCTGATTAAAAGAAATGAATATAAGAGCAATACATAAAGCAATCACCATGGCACTCTATCCTTTCTGTAACAATGGCACTACACTGAATTTGGAATGATAATTCAAACTTTTCAATCCAATATCACATTTGCTGTACAGAGTTCTACAAATAGTGCACATATAGCCGAGTTACACCTTCAATAAATCTACAATATTCACAAGATATGTGTTTTTAGCCACATATTTATCCATCCAATACTGCTTACCTAGCCACATGGGAAGCTACAATAATTCAACATACAATGCATACATAACAATTTTGCAATACATAACATTCAATATCATTTTTATATACAGCGGAGCTAATATCTATAAAAAGGAAAATTCAGAACTACATAAATATATAAGCCATTTTAGCTATGTCAGAATTATGACATTAGCTAAAATAGTTTATATTTAACAGCAATGGTATCCAAATATAAAATGAAAAGAGAAAAAATATTTTTATAATATTAACTTGTGCATATCATTTTCAAAGCACATTCACATTAAAATAAAACTGGCATTACCAATCCAGGTTTTAGAGAAGCTAAAACATTTAAAATTTATTAATAACAGTTTCCTTTTACCCCTTAATTATAATGGCATTAACAGCATGACATGATGCTGTATTTTTACCCAAATCAAAAAGACCTTGCAACTTCTTTAGTAATTTTTCAATGAAAACAGGCAAAAACATAGGCCTAGCTGTGACATTTAAAATATACACACCACACTTATTTATGGATATAAGATCATACCATAATTTATGAATAGAACTAAACCGAACATATAAATTAATAAAAATTTGTATACAACCTAAAATTTGAGAACCACTTGCATGGTTTTCAAAACCACTAAAATTTTAATATTTTATTCTGCTTCAAACTCAAACAGCATACATTACTTTCAGCACATTGGAAATCGGATTCATAACCAATATTTAATATCCCTACCTAATACTTATTTACTACAAATACAATTAAAATTAGAAATCTAAGACTGGGTATTTAAACTTGGGGGGAAAAAAATCAGTCAATTAACATCACATATTTTCCATTACAGCAATAATATTCCTATAAAAACAGTAACTAATTCACAGTCAAATAAAAGATTCATTGGAAAGACAATAAAAAGGAAGACTAATGTTACTTGGTTATTTGTAAAATTTTTATAAGTGTTCTACTACTATACTTGATATTTTTACTACTGTATATATATATATTTAAAGAAAAAAAGATAACTCAATATAACTCTAACAATAACTAAAAATAAACAAAACATGTTTAGTTTAAGAATAAAAATAGGAACAAAATGCTCATAATTTAGGAGCTACTAAATAATATCCTTCACAGAAATTGAAAATAAAAATAATCCTAGTACCTTAAGAGTTATTTAATTATTAAAATACTTGCAAGGAGATAAAAGATAGTGTGTGTGTGTATATATATATATATTATATATATATATATATGGCATGTTTTCAAAGTAAATACCATGTTGAGATTAAAAACATGCAAGTGAACTTGAAACTTTTTATTTTTCTTTTAAATATGAAAGCCTGTACTTTAATCTACATTTTATAACACAAATCTCACTAATAGCAATATCAAGGCACTTGGAAGATCACAGAACTAGCTTAAGAATTCCATCCTCATAGAATTTGCAGCAAGCCTACAGACTGGCTAAATGTTTGGTTTTGTGACCCCCCCCCCAGCTGTCAACATTTTTGGTTTTCAGTTTCAGCCTGTTACTCAAATTTAAAGTGTGTCAGGACCAAAAATGTGTGTGTTTTGGGGGGGGGGGGGGAGAAGCAAAAATGTTACAAATGTTCAGCCTATGTATAGTCAGGCAGCAGATTTCTATAAGGATAGAATTCAAAAGCTGTTATCACTATTCAGGTGCCTTGATATTGATAAAAAAAAGATTAAAGTAAAGGCTTAATATAAAACTAATTACATATGCATATAATATACATATATATAGATCATTATATATGCATATCGAATTAGATAGGTTACAGTACAGGATTATCAAAGACTTTAATGATGCCCCTGGCTTATAGATTAAGAATAAAAAGGTGATAAGATGATATTAAACCTTAAAAATAATAAGAGGAAGGGGGTGAGGAGTGGTTGAGAGTGGAAGAGGAATTCATTTTAAAAGTTTTAAATAAACTACAAATAAAAATTTATTGAAAACTAATAATTTAGATTTAATATTTTCATAGAAAGATAAGAACTGAAATAAAACCTTTAAGGACAAAAGACAATGTAAGTTTTCAATATTATAATTTAACTGGTGTATAGCAATTGCTGTTACTTACCAAAATATACTCGAATAAAGAATCGAATAATACCACTGACAATACTAGCTGTATGCAACAGAAAAAGAACAAAATTTTTACAACAAAAACAAAAAGAAATTTGAGTATCTGAAGATTAAAATAAATTATCCATAAAATAAAAAGCTCAGACAATACTTAAAAGAAAATTACAAGATTATACATATTGTGAAAGTATCAAGAGATTTACTTAAAAGGATATTTCAATATTTTAATGTATAATAAAGCCTACAAATTCTTCTACTGTTACTGATACAAGAGAAAAATAAACATTTTATGCTTACATGAAGTACCCAAATTATCTGCAAGTATTTAGAATAAGATTCAGGGTTCGTTCAATGGTCCGACTTCATGTATTCAATAACTTACAACAGCAGACAGGTTCCACAGAGTATACACAATGTCCAAATGATATTATGGATGTCAACAAGATATACAATGCAAAAGCACCTGTATGCCATAAGGGAAATATATTATACAATAATCCAATTGATAGCATTTTCAGCAAAATAGCTTAATTTAAAAATAAATTGTTTATATGTTGGGATAATAAGTAGCAAAGCATAATAAAATTAAAAAAAAAAGAAAAATTTTTTACTTTATATTTTCTTTTCTTATATACTAAGCATTTTACTCCCTCCTGCATTGCAACCCAAATTAATATAACACACCTGCAAACTTTTAAAAATTGACATCAGTAAAACATCTGATGAAATATCCATTGGTTAGTTAATTGACATTTAGTAGCAAAAGCCATTGCAATTAGTTATATTACTTTCCATCTCAGAAAAATTGCATTTAAAATCTATGCAATTATGTATCATAAAACATTAATTTTTTTCCAGTTAAATGATTACAGAAAAATGAAATAAATGCTTTCAAACTGGATACCTGTCAGATATGAGCAGAGAGAAATATACTGATTTTGATCAGTCATTACAATTTTAGTAAATAAAAATTATTTTCATTTATGTGGTCCTATATTTATAAAAATTGTTTAAAATTAACTACTGGTTTAAAAATGAAATCAAAACACATTATCTCGGCAAATCCCTATTCAGTAGCAATTAGGGATATTCCAAGTGTATAATTATACCACAAGATATTTATGAATTTATATTTTATCAATTAGGCAAATGTCTGCTAAAATTAAAGTTTTTTCAATTTTTACAAATTAAAAAATCCACTGCCTATTTATTCAAAGTTTCCAATTTCCTTTTCCCAGTAACAAAAAACTGTAAGCTTGTTAAATTAAACCAAAACCCATAAATTTTACACTCTTAAAAGTTAGCAGGTATGATACGATTGACATAAAATGTGAATAAATTTAAGATGAATACTTTGCATATTTTATGATTCATTAAAATCTGAGTAATTTGTAATGCGAGTATGATCATATCATCTATTCAAGAGAATAGCATGTACCTGCAATTAACAGCCAATCTTTGGAGTCATATTGCTCAAAATTTGTAATATAGTCATCCCACACTATTCAATCACACATTTCACACAAATTAAAAATGTACATAATCTAGAAATATTTTACAATAAGGCAGAGCTAAGAATATAATTTCACTCACAACATCTTCAATTATATAGGTGCAATTTCAAAATTTATTCACACATTCACACATGATTTATTGCAACTTCATTCTCCTTATTTTGTGACCTGGCATGTCCAGTTTATGTACATACATGCCTTCACAAATGATCCTTGATATAAATGCATAAATGCATGTATATATGTATTCATGCATGCACACATTCACATACATATGTATCTATATAAATACATATACATTAGTAACAAATGCAATCATAGTAGGTAGGTCAAAGTGAAATTTTCAGAGTAAAATAATGGATCTATAAATGCACTAAAAACTTAAAAATCTGGCATATATAAATCTCATTATAGTCTTAATACCAAATTTTCAGATTCTTTTGGTACATTTACTTCCTTATCTTACATGTTTAATAATTAATAGAAAAAAATAGAATTTCATAGCATAAATAAACCTGCAATCACAGTTTAAATCAACATTAAAAGAATAATCAAGGGAGTCAACTACACTTTAAAAGCATGCATAAATCATCTAAAAATGTACTCAAAAGCTTGAAAATATGGCACACAGAAAAATTAATTTTTAGTCTTAATACCAATCTTTCAAATCTTTTTGGTACATCATTTACCCAATTACCTTACATTCAAAAATTTACAGAAAAAGGTAGAATTTCCGAGTATAAACAAAACTTGCAATTCTTTAATTTGAACAAACATTAAAATTAAAATCTAGGGAGTCCACTGCAATTTAAAAGCATGCATAATTATCCTACATAAAATTTATTGATCAAAACTATAAATATTTTTATGAACTAATCACAGTAAAATCTCCATTAGACAAAAACTAAAGCAAGAAATAAATATTTTGATTTTCACAGCAGCTTTGCAAAGGCTTTATAAATAAATTACGTGTGACTAGCATCGCCTTATTATAAAACTTATATATAAAAGAATGACATCAATTCAGGACAAAAAATATACAAGCACACAGATATGCCAAACAAACAAATACTGAACATAAAAGCTATTTTGACAAACAGTTTCATAACCTAAGTATGAGTCTTTGAACATAGTTCAAATAATTTCAATTGACAGTAAACACTTTCAGAAAAATATAAAGTCTTTGACATGTAAAATATTCAGAAAACAAAATATGCTTCTGCACATATGAAATAAGTTGAATACTCATCAAATGCAATTTGCAATTTGAAAATAATAAATGACAGATATGAAAGTTTGTAATGGAAATTCCAATACTCTAAACACAAAAATACTAGTATATTTCGAATGAGATAAGAATTATACAACTGATACAACACAAATTGTATTAAGTAAATCATGCAAAAATAGATTCAAAGGAACCTTAAGAAACATCTATACAAAAACTCAGACTTTGTTTTTAAAAATATATATCAACATCTCCTACATCTACAGATGACTAAGTGTATCACACAGGTGGCTCCCAAAAAAGAAAAATAAATCAAACTTTTAATCTTCACCAAGAAACTTATTTTATCTGAAACCTGACATCAATACCTGTAAAGAAATATTTTTTAATTATTAAAAAGTTCAGCCATACAAATATAAAAGTTGACAGTTTTAAATAATTAGTAACTTAACCCTATAAATCCACCTTACAGAAAGTAAAAATCCAGAATTCTAGATAAATCTGTATTACAGTCACCCCTGGTACAAATACATGCATTGCCCCTATCCCTTCTAAATAAATGTATAAAATATGAAAATGGGGGCGAGTTCAGACATTACAACCTAAAGACAACACTTTTACACTAAATACAAAACACATGAACAGTGATGGCATCAGAAGTAAACAGTGGTTTTTAAAAATTTCTTACTCTTTGGTTACAGGTATTTAAAAATATAAAATTATCTGAAAATTTTGATATTGCAAAAAGATCAACAGACATACCAACATTCAAGCACCTCTGTCACAAGCAACATCAAGGTTTTAAAATTTAACGTAACACCCACAAAGTACATGCATATGCAATTTACATACATAAAGAAAACAAATCATACATAATTGCATATTTTATTAGCTTCTGAAAATCAAGCAAATTAAATTTAAAGTTTTATTTTTTTAACATTATGCCTGTCTGAACTCTTTTGAGCATATGATGCCTTGCAGTCCAATACAGACAAGAAATTGCCCCATTAGATGGGAGAGTCAAAAAGGAATCTGAAGAAATAACATCCTGTATGGCAAGGACAAGAAGAAAGGTGATCTCCATGCATTGGGGCTGAAGAACAAAGGAGAGTTTGGTGACCAACTTTGTACAGATAGACCTGAAGAAAATCATGTCCAGTCTCAAGGCAGAAACAGGCCACACCAATAGCTCTGGGCAAGGTACTACATATTTGCCTATCCAAAAAAGGCCATTTTTTTTCGGAAGCAATATTACTACAGTCGCATAGTCAAGCCTTACAAACATGTTCATGGATGGCCCACTTAACATTATTAACACTAAACATACCATATAACGGGTCAAATAACCCATAAGGTTTATGTAAAAAATGCGATGGGAAATGAATTTAAAATTCTTATTCTTTGTGTTTGCAATACATAAAAATTGACACTATACAATTTTGTTTAATTATAATAAAGTTTCTTTGTCTATTTCCTTCCAATTTTCATATTTCATACATTTATAATCAGAAAAAATAAAGTCTGGTCATTTGACCGGCTATGGTAGAAATAGGTATGTATTAAGTGTTGGTATGTTTAGTGTTAAATTAAAAGTAAATAAATAGTATTAAATTATAAAAGGTGAACTAGAATTTGCACATTTAACAATGCTTAAGTAGCTTTTTTTGTTCCAAAAACTTCTATTTCAGAAAATTCTTGTTGCAAAATTGGCCATGACTAAAATATTTATGTTTTCCTATCACCACGGATTCTTAGAATCTGTGATGATAGAAAAATATATTAGTAGACAATCTCTAGGATTTCTAGAGATTGTGTACTAATTTGAAAACTCTTTCACAAGCAGCAATACTGTCTGGATAAAGCATTATATTCAGCAAGACTATATATTTGATTGCTTAATTGTGATATTTTAGTAATTCAAAATTTTTGTTACTGTCTGGAGTAATCTGAGGAATTTCCAGAGTAATCAATTTCTCTCATTTCTCCGGAGCAGTTGGCATGTCTAGATAAGTTTAAAATATTGATTGACACAGTTTAACAACTAAATTTCTAAAAACACATATTAAAATATTATCTTGGACATTAGCATATTAATTTTTAGACTTAAGTAATTCTTATAAAATTTTTTAAAGTGCACACTGTTTTAGTTTTGCTAGTATGACTGCATTTGAATTATCCATTAATAAGTACCTTTAATATTTAAGAAAATTCTTAAATTACATAACCTCTTATTTGATTTCATACATCTAAAAATATTTTGCAACCAATGCTGCAATCGCAGAAGGAGGTAGTAGCTTTAATAATCCAATTTATACAGAAAAATAAAAAAGGTAAGCAGTGGAGGAAATTTAAAACAATGAACACATTAAAAAGATTGGAATAACAACATTGATTACAAAGTATCTAGGAATAAACAATCCTAAACACGAGTAAAAAACAAAGATAATGGAAAAAGAGTGAAATAAAAAACCTCTTTGGAAATATTCTAACAAAAATTAATACCGATATAAGTTTATTATATTCAGGAGTAGCTGGCGGCAAGAAATAAAATTACAAGACATTGAGAATATAAGTAATTTAGAAAGCAATTATGGACAAAATTAAAATATCAAAGTTTAATAATAAAATGATTAAAGTAATTATTTAATTAACAAGTTACATGTTTCTTGGATTACTGTTTTACAATGAATTTCAAAATCAATAGGACTTTCCCCACAACCAAATGTAGTTTGAAGGATAAAATATAATGCTTTTTTAGCATGTAACCTTTGAGCACAAAAGTCTATTCCCCATTTGAGTGTTTACAGCCTGCCTTGTCCATATATCAATTTATTCCCAATCTCAAATCTTTTACTTGAATATATCTAATTATTCATGACAGTGTCATGAACACTTAAAGCTAAAACTGCTAAAATTAAATGCACTTTCATAAATTTTAAGAAAGTTATAGAAAGATAAGATCATCTCATGACATTTATATCTTTGAGAATTTATAAACAACAACCCATGTATTTTTACTTTTTTTTAAAAAAGTAAAAAAAAATTCTTTACATTGCTTTAACTCCCATTGATATAATACTAGAAACTGATACATCAAGTGACAAGAAATTAAATTATATTAGGTATTAGTTTGGAGCACTATGTTCTACTGTTCCGCACATGAGGCAGGGTTGGAAAAAAATCATGATTTTTTTTTAAAATCATGATTTTTTTAAAAAAATCAAAAAAAAATCAGATTTGATTTAAATCAGATTTTTTTTTCTGAATACTAATTTTAATTGTTGTTTTTTGCAATATACATAGAATAGTTTGTTATAAGAAGTCACATCTTATCTATCTAGTATATTCTGCACACTGATTACCTAAACTTAAATATATAAATTTTAGACTAAATACATTCTATTATTTTGTCATTGGAGAGTGCAAACTCAATAAGATGTCAATTAAAAGAACAAATTAAATATTCTTTTAATACAAACTATTTATTTAAAAAAACAAATCACATTTAAATTTTTTTAAAGTACTGAATTATGGATTTAATTGTTTCAATAAAAACACTAGCTTTGATGATTTATCCACTCCTCATTGGTTACGAAGGATAGAATGAACGATACCAAAAGAAGGAAACTGTCTTTCCATTCCAGCAGACGAAGCCACAGCTATTGTTATTTGGTAGACAAACTGGATTTCAGTTCTCTTTACCCCCCCCCCCATTACATAAAATGAATTCAACCAGTCATAATCAATCATTGTACTACCCCTGCTACATATTTTCTGATAACAACCCCTAAATTCTTGGAAAGCACATGCTATCTATTGACACTTATTTACTTATTGGTATTACTGTGCTGACTGATTCCCAGTTCTCCTGTCTTTGGAATATAGGTTTTAAAAGAAGTGAAAAAAAAAAAAAAAATTTAAATCAATGATTAAAAAAAAAAAAAATCAACTGATTTAAATCGTGCCAACCCTGCATGAGGGCTAATGAGATCAGGACATACAGTTTAAAGCTGATTCCGAACAGCTACAAACATCTCTGCCAGCAGTGGGATTTGAACCTGCAAACTCTGTTTCAGAAGGGCAGAGCTCTACCATTTGGCCATTGTTCGGCATATTAGGTATTTAAAAAACATTTAACTCATAACCTTCCTTTTTAACATGCAGCCATTACAAAATAGTTAGTGGAAGTAATTAAACAATAAATTATAGCAAATTAAAGCATTACCTGTTAGCTATATTCACACAAATATTAAAAATTATCATCATCACACAAGTTTAGGAAAACATCATAACTTTCTCTATTGCAATACCCATCATCCGTGTAGACGTACTTGTGAAATGTTCCATCTACACATATGGCTGAAAAGTAAAGGAAAAGATAAATAAAAAGTTCATATATCAGAGATATTTATATTTCTGTAAAAAAAGAAAAACTAGGAATTAAACTTTCAAGTTTTCTGAAATAATTGCTGCATCAATAATCCTACAATTAATTTTGGATTTTAATATTTGCACTAATAAGGTACTATGGGAGTGATGAGTAAAGGTCAAATATGTATTTTCGGAACATTAATAGCTGTATGACAGAAGTTAACTGGCAATAGCAAGAAGCTAAAAACAATAATTTCAAAAAATAATTTAAAAGATAAATAGTGGAAACTTAACACTTAAAACATATTTATAATTAAAAATTAACAAAGTTCTTAAAAATGGGAAATAAGGATTCATTTATATAAAAGTGATTAATGCTTGTTAAATATAAAATTAAATTCTTATTAAACCATTTAAATAAGTTATCCATTCATTTAGTAGAGCTACAAATGTTTAAACTATTTTAAACTCATAATTTTAAAAATGGAAGAAAAAAAAACATTATCAAGGAGTAAATATAGAGAACTGTTCATATCAGAAATCCATTTAAAATAATGGATTTAAAGTATATTTCTTATATAATATATAGTGCCCCAAAAGGCTTTCAGAAAATGTTCCCCCGAGGAAAAACAGATTTTTTGCCATTTTCATGCTATTGTGTGCATTACTTTGGCAATGTTTTATCAAAAAATTGTTGTCTTGAGCTCTCTAAGACAAGATTAACCACTCTTGAGGATGGCCTTTTCAAAAGACAAATGGAGCGACTTATGAAGCTGAAAATAAAGGAATTTCATAAAAAATATTGTGTAGTATCTAGAGATCTAGGTGAGTGCTTTTTTTGGGCATGACTACATTGCCAAGTAAGCCCATGCTATTAAAAAAACATTAGCTATATTCTTCAAGGTGTGGTCAGCAATAAGAAATTTTTGTTGATTACATAAATATACAATCAGAAAACAAATTAAATTGTTTCCAATTTATAACATTATAAACTCTGGTTTTAGAGCAGCATTAATCAATACAAAGGTACTGTTATTAATTCATCTGCTAAAAATAAAAAGATATGTAAAAAGATATATACTCTTACAAGAATTTTTTCATAAATATGTCAGGAATTTTCTAAAATATAGTATTAAATATTTTATATATATTATTTACAAAGTACATGAAGAGAAAATATATGACATCAAACCTTGACAGCTGAAAATAGATCTTATATAATTTTACAAACTAATTCTGGCAAATATTAAAAGAAAACTACAAATAAATGTAATTTAAAAAAAGGTAATATATACCGTAAACTGAAGAGTTGGACCCAAAGGCACAGATGCATTTGCACTCTTGCGTTACAGTGAAAGTTGCAAAAGCCCACTGCGATTCAACATAAGAACCCACCCATTTGGCTGCATTAGAAAATCTAAAGAAATTTAAGAAAAAAAAATTTTTTTTTAATAATAATGCAGAAAGGTCTAGGGGTTAAAATTGTAGTATACTGAAAAATAAATGGTCAATTTATAGATATAGCTCTTTTGTTTCTATGAGAAAGTTTTCAGCACAGTACAGTATGTGTCAAAACATACAGTACTAAATCTCTAACATGTGGTTGTGCTTGTTGACAGGGATCTGATTAACACAGGGTATCTGCCAAAATAAAAGTTTTCAAATCCATGACTTTTTGTGATTTTCCTTGATTTAGCGGATCATTTTTCATGACTTTAAAAAGCTTTCGTTAAAGTATATATGAATAAAACTTCTGATGTACATACAAAAAAAAAATATATGCTTTTAGAGAAATTACAAGAATTTTGTCATAAAAAACTATAAACTTATAAAGTAAGTGTTAATAAACTCACATACAAATAAATTGTTGTATCTACATACCTAAGTTTAATCATATAGCAATTTTTCAATCAAAATGTTTCCAATTTGAATTCTGGGTACTTTGGTATTATCCAGGTGACCATGAATAATAGCCAAATATAACCCTATAATGTTTATATACAATATCCCTAGAGATTTTGTGCAAAAATCTTAACTAATTTTTTTTTTAAATTATTATAATAAAATTTTAATCTACAATTTAAGAAAAAACCAGAATAATATATACATTTACACACCCATTAAGCTTTCTCACTTTGAGTTTCTTTGGTGAACAAATTTTACTTGGTCAATAGGATAATACATAAATACCAAACTCAGTAACTTCAGCCAAATGACAAGTAAAAACAGAATTAAACAATTCAATGCATTTTTATTTTAATCGGTAGTTTAGCAGTTCCATGACTTTTACTCATTTTGCTTGAAAAATCAAGACTTTCCATGACAAAATTAATCCATTGTCTAAATCCATGATTTTCCAGGTGTGCGGAAACCAAGTTAATATCAAAAGAAAGATAAATGTTGAGGAAAACTACTTACGCTAGTCTTTTATTTCGATGAGAATCCTTCAGAGCGAAAATATGTATTGTCCCTTTATCACTGGATGCACACAAAAACTCAGAATCATTGCTGAAATTTATGCTGAAAGAAAACAATACACATGAGAGCTTGCCATGAGATAAACACATAATAGATATTATAATTTACAACATTGCTCTCTAACAAATCTACAACATTTAATAGTCACAACATGCACAGCCCAAGTATTTTAGCAACCTGTATAGTAACTTAAAATTGATTATCATATTAATTTATAACCAACAACAAAAAAAACTAAAGAGTTCCCACTCTTTTTCTGGAACAAAAATTAAGGACTTTCTGAGGATCAAAGTAACTTTTTATAAGGACCTACTTTACATCCACAGCATAACGACATAAACTATTTCCTGAGGAACATATTTTAATGATTCATGAACCAGACAAGGCATATTCAAATAAATGCCCTACAATATTTCAGAATTAAGTTTTTAAAAATGCCTAAAAATTAATTATTTATTATTTACAAAGAAATTTCCAATAGTGCAAATTCACATAAATAATTTCATTTTGAAAGTGTAACATTCCTTTTTTTGTTTCAGAAATTTTTTCGCTGCTCAAGTTCTGTAACTAAGTTACTTTTTCTTTTATATCTTTCTGCAAGACATTTGCCTTGATAAAAAAGGGAAATATCCTTAGCACATTCTGCTTTGTTTGATAGTATTTCAGCAGATTTTT
Organism: Pardosa pseudoannulata; assembly: GCA_032207245.1. Lineage (NCBI taxonomy): Eukaryota > Metazoa > Arthropoda > Arachnida > Araneae > Lycosidae > Pardosa > Pardosa pseudoannulata. The sequence goes on along the minus strand of CM063507.1, from coordinate 11,391,612 downwards.
CTTAAATCATAATACTACTTTCAAGACAAATCCGTTTAGATTTTAAGTAATTAAGATGATATCGTTCCAATTTAAAATCGGAGGAGTTTTTAAAGGACCTTTGATGAAAATTAAGTAGTTTTAAGGGCCCTTAAAATTAAAGCTAAAATTAAGTAGTTCTTAAGGACTTGAAAGAACTATTGGAACCCTGTATAAGTGATAAATAGATTGACAAAAGTTTTTATTAATAGTAATTAGGATTATAACCTATACAAATATTTTATTATATTTAAAAAAGGGCAAAGAATAATAGACAAACATAGCTATAATATAATAGAAACAACATCTATAAGAATACTAAACAAATATTCACAAGTTCTAAGGGGAAAAAAAAAAAAAGGAGACCTGGTTAAATAATTTTTTAAAGATATTCATGAATAAATTATATAATGAAATACATACACAGATTAGAAAAGGAAACATATACATTTGTATTATGCTTATTTTGGGAAAAAGGCTACAAAGATATTGAAACCCATTATTTTTTAAGCACTGATGTATGATATAAAGACTACAGATTATCTGTAACAGTTGATGGTTACATAATATAAATTTTACAATAGAAATTAGTCTTTATGTATATTTATAAAAAGGTAGCAATACAGAAATATAGCAAAAATTAAGTATATTTAAAAAATCATAAGATTGTAATAGAGAATTTTCTGATGATGTTGACACCCATTATTTTGTTTATGAATTAGATAAATTACAGCAGGATTTTGGGACCTCAATAACTCCAAAATACTGTAATATTATCAATCAGGACAGTGACCTTATACCATACTAATAAGAAATTGTATAAATGAAAGATATAGTATATAATTTCTATATAGTATTAATAAATAATACAGAATATAATTTCTATATGTTTAATTTTGTAGCACATCCAAGTTGAAAGTTTTATCCATTAAAAAATCCTGCAATTCATACATTTGCTTTGGAAACCTGGAAAAGACAATTTCCCGGAAAGGATATTAACTAGATGGTCATATAACATACCAATATAAGGAAGCTGGATCTGAGCCTCGTCTCAATTCAATGAGCTGCAACTTTTTATAAGTGTCAAACACTCTGATCAATGTTCCCTATAATGAATGAAATTGAAAGTTAATACTGCAATGAAAATAAAACAATGCAAACTGATCACAGATTCATGATCATATTGAAAATCCACAAGTTACCTTGATTGATGCAGTAGCTACTAATGTACCTTGGTGATTTATTGCTATGTATGCAACATCTGATTTGTGGGCATTTATAGTAACTGGAGCTGCACAACTGCCAGGGTGGATTTTGGCTAGATCCTAAAAATTTAATTACAAAAATTTACGTAAAATTTTCAACACATACTGAAACAAAACTGAAAACAATTATATACCAATCTGCTTTGCATTCTTTCTTTTCAAAAAATTTCAAGCTATATTTTGTTTATTTATATTAAATGACAATGCTACATTTAGGCTCAACTGCATTAAGATACTTGTGTAAAAACAATATTAATCAAATGTCATGTGGCTTGAAACAGGTGCAAATAGTGTTGAAGACTGTCACCAACTTGTCAAATTTGGCTTCCTGACAATAAATTAATGTAAAGGAAAAATATGTATTTGTATAAGGATGTCTGTTTATTATTTTTTTTAAATTTAACCTTCAATATTTTGATAAGTCAACTATTATTGTTTAATATACTAATAATTCTGTGTATGATATAAAGTTAATACGATATATATATCGTAATAATGGGGCACGCTGCTTAAAATATTTCAGTTTTGGTTTCAAAATTCTATATGTCAATTCTTTTAAAATGGCGGTGTTTTTCTGGTTTTGGGATTTGCACACTGTTAGTGGGATGGGTTTTTTAGAATTTGCAATTACTTTCTATGTGGCATGATTGGTTGTCTCTTGACGTCAATCTTAACTTCAGATTCCAGTTTTGAAATGTTTTTAAATGGGCAAGCACCAATGTTCGGAGGGTTGTTGTTTATTGTGATTCTGGTGGTTCGAGTTTGTTGTGTGCTTTCATTGCAATCATTTGGAACAGGAATAAATGAAGTTAGTCAAAGCTGTTGTTGCCAATGCATGCCACTCTCCACCTGTTTCATAGTGGACTACATTTGACACGACTACATTCTGTGGGATAGATGATGTGATGGCTATGAGTCGTTACATATATATATATATATACACACACACACACACACAAGATTGGGGCTAGAAGACGTGCAGGCATCAATAGAATATCTACTAGGTATAATGCACTGATAAAGGGATGCCAAAAACTTGCATAGAGGAATAGGGGGTGGCCAAATGCTACCTTGCATGCAGGCAGCAAATGTTCCAGAACCAATCCTGAATATATATATAAATATATATTATACATGTACACACACCCTCTATAAAGTAAAAATTTTATATAAGCAAAACAATTCAACTCTACCAAGTTTAAATTTAAATTAAATAATTACACAATCAATATAAATTAAAATTCTAGCTATAAAAACTTTAAATTCCAAATATGTTATGAATGTGTTAGTATTAATTTTAGAACAAGCCTTATTACAACAAATCAAAGAAATATCAAAATAGAAAAGAAAAAAACTTACAACAATCTGGATGGTTCCAGCATAATGACCAGGAAAAATAAGGAGCTGCCTTTCTGAACTTGGGAAAGGGCTGACAGCACAAAGCCCTATTAAACATAGAGAGAAAATGTTTAGCTAAATACAAAACTAAAAAAAAAAATACTAAAAATGCTATGTTAAATGCAAAACACAAGCTATGCATTTTTAACCACCCTCCCTTTCAGCTTTCATAAAGCAAACTAAAAAAAATTTTTTTTTCTAACTATCATAATCGCTACAAGTAACTTACAAATATGAAGAAAATTTTAAAATTTCATCTAAACTTTATTAAATATATTTCAGAAATAGAAACTTAAAAAAAAAAAAAAAAAATACATTTTAGAAACATTATAAATGAACATAATTAAATTATTCTAGCATTGTTAGGACAAAAAAAGTAACAATACAAAAAAAGGAAATAGAGACATAAAAATGTACCTCTTGGATTTTCACCAGTATCAAAAGTGAATAGTTTTGCTGGGTTATTTGGGAAGCTGAAGACATGAATCTGGTGTCTCTGGGTCACAAATAATCTAAAACATGATGCAATAAAAAATATTACTGCTCAGTTTTGAAAATGATAAAGAACACTAAAAAGAAATGCAATTCAGATTATTTTAACACTACATTTGCATATAGATTTATAGAAAACTATTTAAAACTTTTACAATGAGTAATTTTTAAAACAACCTTAACCATCCTTAATAACTGCTCATAGTACTACCTCATAACTGTTATTTATCTATAAGGATTTGAATGAAATAAAATTTAATTGAATTATGCTGAGAATTATAACAGCACATTACATTGATTATGATTTTTTAAATAAAACTTTTCTATTAAGTACAAAAGATAAAAAAAAAAGTAATGGTTCTAACATACCCTATGTGTTTATTTCTCGGAAGACTACAAAATATTGTTCGACCAGCTCTGTGCATGCTGAACTAACCTACAGCAGAAGTGGTCATATGTCCAAGAATGTTCTTTTGCAGTTGAGCTCCAGATTTTAAAGGAATAAGTGTGGTATTAGCCAAAATGTTTAGATGTTTCAATTTTGAATATGCTAGATTATACTCCTTTTCTAAGTGTGTATAGTTGTTAAAATAAATAATTGACACTGTGACACAGTGAAATTGGTTGCACAGAACTTCCTAGGCCTAGCCCTTTAGTTCTACAAACACTGAGATACATAGGAATTTCAACAAACAACTAATGAATATATATTGGCTATTACTGGGGCAGGAAAAATACAATAGGCAATGGATACTTTAGTTTGGGCAAGAGAAAATACAGAAAATAAAAATTAAAGTTAAACACTAGTGAAACCAGTATGTGTTTTCAGCTAGTTGAAATTACAGAATGAATCTTGAAGATTATGTTGATACAGTTAGGCTTCAAGATTAATATAGTTTTTTTCTTAAAAAAAAAAAAAAATTAAAAAAGGTATCAAAGCTACCAGGTCTAAAATGATATGTTACTCTCAAAGCAGGGCTTTGCAAGGAGATCAGATATAAATAATTGAAAGACTGGTGAATCGAAGTTCATCATACACACGCTAAACATTTTCTTGTTTCTTCTGGTGGAACTGTAGTGTGGTTGATTCATTTTGCCAATAATTCAAAAATACAATGATTTTACTAAATTCCATAAAGGTTAACAATTTTCAAAAATAAAGCGATTAATATTTAAATAAACTGAAAAAAATAATAATAAAACATACAAGGTAACACAGGATGATTAAATGTGTTTTTCTAACACACATTAAAAGTTAAACAAATTCCTCTAGTAACAAAGAAAATCATAGAATTTAAACTGAAGAAAACTGAAAAATTTGAACAAATATAATCAAAACTCACTAGATTGTTTTATTCTAATCCTGGGTTAATATATTACACATTACAAAGACTTTGCAGTAAATACAAATGTTAAGGTTAAGAAAAAGGAGCATCTAAACACACACACACATGTAAAAGTTATTAAAATATATAAAAATGAGAGCAATTCAAAAAATAAATTACCTATCCCTCCGCAACCTAAGGGACAATACTGGTGATGAAAATGTAAATTCTGATACAAATTTTCGAGCAAGATCATCCCACAAGAGGACTAAGGAAACAAATTTTTTAAAAAGGTTATTTTAGTAGAATTATATTTTCACAATACAGTAAATAAAAATATTAATATCTCCTTGAAAATTATAATAACAATGACACTAATTCAAAAACATGGATCTATACCCATACATAAATAATTTTAAACATATATGTGCTACCAAGTTTGATAAAAATCAAGATTTTTATAAAAAAAAAAAATATATAAAAGTCTGATTTTATTGATTTAAATAGGATTTTTGAGATTTAAATATATATTTAACTATAATATTTGATACAAGCAAATTAAATTGTTCAAATTTGATGTCTAAATTAATTTTTTTATATATAATAAAAAATACACAAAAATAAATATACAATATAAGAATAATTCATAAATGAGTAGAAAATAATTACTGGCAATATAGGGTTTTTTTTTTTGCTTGTTTTAATTATCTATATCATAATTTAAATAAAGGATGCTTCATGTTAATTTATACATTTTACTCCTTCAGCTATAGAATTATTAAAAAAAATGAGGAGAGACTAAAGGCTAAGTAGTCAAAATAATTTGTTTTTTAATAAAATTTTACAACCAACTTTTTATTTTGTGACAGTGATTAAATGTTGAATGATTTATAAATAAAAACAAGTTTAGCTGCTTGGTCGTTTCAGAATTAATTCCAGGTTCATAAAAATAAATAAATGAATAAAAGCAGGGAGGATAATACTTATTAAATTTTTGGGTGCATTTATATTTTTTTAGAGGCACTTAATATTTAAAAAGTCAGGGCATTATTTTCAAGGTATGATAATGAAATTTTTACTGTGTCAGTAATTTTTTAATACAAAAGACAAAAACAACATTTGACTGAGATATAAGAAAGAGACAGAGGAGAAGAAATGAATAGCAGGTAGCGAGCTATTTTAATAATATAAGGACAGGCAAGTTGCAGCAGCCTCCTGAAACCATCTGGGAGCAATTCTGGGTTGTCAATATTTTTTTTTATTGTGCTTATTACTAACAGCTTTCTTTTAAAAATTCAATCTTTAAAAATTGATTTAAATCAATGATTTAAAAAAAAATCAACTGATTTAAATTGCTCAACCCTGTGTGCTACTATAGCTATAACAAAATTTATCAGTTACTTGTCATTAATAGTTCCTTGAAAATTATATTAACAAAGGCACTAAATCAAGAATATGGATCTATACCCATACATAAATAATTTTAAATATATATGTGATACTATAGCTTTAACAAAATTTATCAGTTATTTGTCAATAACACTTCTTACCAGCATTTTCTGCAAATTTCTGCTTGCGACCACCACCAACAATAGCTAGGATATTTGTTCGATACAGCATCTCACATATGGCTACACTACCCACAACAGAGGCATCTAGAAATATATTTCACAGAGTTAAATAGAAAAATATTTCATAATTATAAAAGCATCTAATAGTAATTCAAAAAATTAAACATTACTGTATCATATTTATGCAAAGAATAAAATTACTTTAAATTCAAAAAATAGAAAATTACCCAGATGCATCTTCTCTCTCAAGGGCTCTACATTGTAGATCCTGAGACCACTATCCATGGCACAAGAAAAGCAGCCTAGATAATAGAAAGTCAGTAATTAAAACATTAGAAATTTCAGACAAAAATAATTGTTTTAAGGGGTTAATCTAGATATAAATTAGGTCTACTTTGCAGCCCTTTTACAAAATTCTGTATTATAAAATTGGTAGGACGACCAAAACTTAGATGGTTAGACTGCATTGAGAAAGACATAAGATCCTTGAAAATTTCAAATTGGAAATCCAGAGCCAAAGATAGGACTGCCTGGTATGGAATTCTAGAGAAGGCTAAGGCCCATCCTGGGCTGTCATGCCAGTGAGGAAGGAAGGAGGATAAAATTGGTTCTTTTACAACATGAAAACAAAATTTCCAATCGGTTATTTCTGCACTGTACCATACATGCTCATGTGTGGTATGTACCAGGGACGTATGCAAGAGAGGGGTTTAAACACCCCCTTGAGCTCAGACAAAATGGCAAAAATAAAAATTTTAATAGAAATTATGCAGGCTATTATTACTTTTTAGAATTATGAACCACCCCCCTTGAAAAAATTCTGCATATGCCACTGGTATGTACTAATGTATTGGCACTGTCATTGTCCCCACTGCCATCTTTTCAATTTATCCTTTTCATGAAAAACATTTAAAGGTAAGGATAGTTTTCAACATTTTGTTAAATATATATTATACTTATAATTTGCTTTTATAACAGTTTTAGAGACTTCAAATGCAATTGTGATAATTAAGATCTTTATCAAATAACAGGTTTTATTCCCCCTCAGAAAATGGAAATTCACAATAAAAGACCTGCATCAACAACAGCTTTTCTAGCAAGATTAACAAAGCACTAAATACAAATTTGACCTATCATGAACTAGTAACTTTTAGATTTTTTCCTTTAAATTCCTTATATTTTCATGCAAAGGTTTAGATAGACCTTTTCTCAACATTCCACTAATGACAATATCTTAATGATAAAGAAGTAGCCATCAAACTGTTCTAAGACAATGGAATTTTCCACTGTAAAAATGCTTTTGTTTCATCCATCAAATGATTCCTCATTTCTTATTCAATAGCAAAATGATACAGATTGCAATCATGCTGGAAATGCAATTTAAAATTAGATTCCATGCCTACATAAAAATAACTTATTTTTCTTAAATATATTTTAATTCATTAATGTTTAAGTTTCTTTTTTTGTTGTTCTTAGGTTCTGAACAATTAGAATGGTTTTTGAATTTTTTTAGTATGGAAGTCATAAAATAATTATAAGTCTTATACTGTTTAGTGTTACATATTAGAGCCTGGAACTAATGGATTAGCAGTCCATAAAAGATTTTTAAAAAATTCTGGGTAATACTAAAAGTTATTCTAAGTAAAGTAGTTTATATTGAGGCCAGCCCTGAATACTCATTCAATCAATACACAATAATCTTATTCACACTACAACAATTCAAATTAATAAATTTTCAGCACACTAATACTATGATTTTAGAAACAAAGACAGTAACAAATATACTTCAACTTTAGAACAGGAAACAAGAGTAAATGATAATTTGGAAAAAGTATTTAAGGAGTTATTGCTAAACATTGCAGTTACAATATACAACGTATTAGTAACTGTTTAAAAATTTTGTATGTGTAGAACTTTAATAGATGATATTTCAATTGAAGTATAATATCCACAATCACAGTACCTTATTTCTCCGTGAAATAATATTTAAGTAAATATTAAAAGTTATAGCAAGCTTTTTCTTTTTGCACATATTAAAGAAGCTGTAAGTTTTATTAACAAAGTTTTCTTAATTTGAAAAGGATAAAAATATTCCTAACTTTAAGCAATTTGGTACTGTGGCAAATAAATATATTTCAACCTATACTATTAAATGCAGAAATTATTTATATCTGAATACAAAAAGTTAAAAAATTTAACATGAATAGGGCTTAATGTTGAATGGGAGTGCTCTGCATTCAAGAACACGAATAACTATTCAAGGTCCAAAGATTAACAAAGACGTACGTAAACAAAGAAATAGCTAACTTATGCGCACAAAACTAGATTATTCAGTATGCTGTAGGATAACTGTAACTCTTAAAAAAACTGATATCTAACAAATTAACCCTCAAACATTTTGTAATTAAAAATCATTAGAAATAAAGCATGACGCATACACAACACAAAGACAAAGAAACAAAAACAACAACAAACAGACGTAAACTAACCATGATCCTGATTGAATCTCAGGCTTGAGATATTACCACATTCTGCTTGTACAAGATTCATATTACAGATTAAATAAAATACTTTCTAAAACTTCTGATACAAATATTCCATATCTCCCGATACCACTAGTCTTTCTCGACCCTGTTGTTATGCGTTTCTGTTAGATATGCGATTCACCCCATAGAACGTTTTAAGTTGTTTCACAACAAAAGCTTCGAGCGCCATCTTTCGGACATCTCTATAAAAAAATTCAAAAAATATGCATAATTACAATCGAAATTCTGTTTAAATGAATAATAAGTTTAAACTCTTATGCATAAAATAAATTAATAAAATTTAAGAAAAATCAACAACTTTTGATAATTTTACCCAAATTTTCAATCAAACTTTTTTGCATTATTAAATTAGGCTACATCAAAGTTCAATATTATAAAACAGAGTAATAAGCAGCGTCTTTTATAACCTGAAAAGAAGCTAATTGCTTTTATTTCTTTATTCTTATTTTCATCTTTAATTGCAACATTAGTCTAGATTTAGCTATTTAGTTCAACCTAATAGACATCTTATGGAACTCATCAAAAGATTAACTTTAGCTGTAGGCATCGTATTAACTTGTTACTCTTATATGTTCAACTCGTTTACAATAAATTTTAACAGATCTTTCCCCCAAATGAAATTTATTTTATCTCTTTTATCCCTTTGCTTAACAAAATGACGCGACTCAATCGTTTGTACTCCAGTGTTTAGTATTCATTGCTTTTAAGAATTTTTTTAACTATATAAAAGTCTAGGAGTTTGAAGAAGAAATTCATCTTAGTTTCGTATCAGAATTTTCTGAAGAAACTGTCAAGAATTTTTATTTTTCTTACAGTTGTCTTTCATGATTCCTCTTATTGATTTCAAATATCTATTACTGAAAATCACATATTGGCAACACGGAGAAACAATACGTGAAAGCATTACATATTATACTGTTGTACAATTCTTTCTTGTTAGGTTCAGTCTTTGTATCAACTAAATATCAACAGCATTAATCATTTCTGACCACAGACACAAAATTATTTATGCAGAAAGTATGTCAAATTACAAGTAACTTGTAATTCACAAATGATTAACAAGAATTTATTTAAGTTAATGAACAAGAGATGGCGCTACATAGACTATTCTTCAGTTTCGGAATATATTGGCTGTCCACAGATACAAATTAATAAAAGGCGAAAGTAATCTTAGGGCCAAAAAAGATGCAGAAAACCTTTTATGTATCATATTTTTGACTACTTATGGAATTTTTTTTCTAAAGTTATATCACATTTATAGTGCTTTATTCTTCTGGATAGTAAGTTATACATATAATGAGGTTATGCATTTCGGCAGGGGAGGGGGGAGAACTCACTGACCGTCCAAATTATTTTTTTTAATACTCTGCAAATGAAAGAATGATTTTAATTGGCTGTGTTATTTTAAATAAAAATATTAATAGTTTGTTGCACAATTTCGAGTCTTCACTAGTTTTTTTTTTCACAATTTTCCGAATGCAGTTGAGTTTAAAAAAGACATACTTTGTTGTTGAACGAACTTTTGAGTGAAACCCCTCATCCAAATCTGCTATCTGACTTCCTTATACGGAAGACATTTTTAACTTAGTGTAACTTTATAAAAATCATTGTTTTGAGATAATCTTTACTTAGTTTTGATTGTTATTTTCATTTCAAATTTTCCACTTTTACTTTATACTACTGTTGCAATACATAGTATAGAACAATTTCAAGCGACATCACAAACGATTTTAATGCCCTCTTATTCATTTTCACATTTACGATAGCCAATAGGCAATTAATGTACGATTCTTAAGTTTGAAATGAAAGCTAGACTAGCCATGAGTTGAGATGTGCGTGAAACTGCTTTATGGTTTTAATATTTCGCTGATTTGTTTGGCTAAGTATTTCATTATATGGCGCCAATAAACTTCAGTCAACCAACTCAACCAGCAATCAGAGTTGGAATTTGTATGGAGTGCCTTGGCTAAAGGCCGAATCAACAGTAGTGAAGATAATTAAATTTATTCAAGGTGTGCTTCGTTAAACGTGGGGAAAATATTATTGTCTCTAAAGAATATTTTTTCTAGAAAAAAAAAATATTTAGATAACCTGAAGTAGGATAAATTACAACCATTCACGACAGAAATTCAAACCAGCAATCATCTGGTCTGATTCGAAGTCAGACGATTTATCCATAAAGCCATACGAACAGTGAAACCAACCTGATTTTTTCTGACCATTTTATAATACCCTGATCATAAAATAATCACAGGCATTGCACTTTATTCTATGTCCCAGACTTCCCGTCTCGCTGGGATCCCTGCCTTGGACGCTTGACCCTCAGTTTCTTCAAGGTTGAAAGACAAAAGGATACGAAACAGGGGTGGAATCCGGTTTCCGAGGGGGAGAGAGACCTTGACGGACTCCATTCTTTTGTAGAGGGGTGCGACGGTGGTCGAGGCTGGATTCTGGATTATTGTTTCTTGTATTGAGGAATCTCACGCAGCTGATCATTACTCAGCTCTTGCTTTGTACAGAAGGGCAAAATATTCGTTATTTCAACAATACCGTAGTATCATACTTATAGCTTAGGAGCTGAAAAATTGTCAAAGTATTCCGAAAGCTTAAATTCTATATCTAAACTTCGGTATATTTCAAAACTTTTAATACAAGTAAAACCTAATAAATTTTATTTAATTATTTCCATATTTAATAACAAATGATAATGGGATATTTTATGTTAGACTTTGGCCAAACATAACAAATCCAGACGTTTTCAGTAATCTAGTGATGCATTAAATCAGCGGTCGGGGAACCGAGGTAAATTACCCCAAATGGGGTAAAAATGAAATTTTTGGGGGTAAAAATGAAACTTTTTTGAGTAAAAAGTATATATTTTTAATTTGCTATTTTATAAATTTGTCAGTATTTTTTTCAACTTAAACAATTTAGCGACATATGCAGGCCACGCCATCTCACTACCCATCACTAAAGTGTTCTCATAGCGCAAAGTTTAAAATGGGAAAACTATTTCTGTATCTTTGGATGGAGCTCCAGATATGCTGGGTCATATTAACGGTTTTTCGGCTTTCGTAAAAAAAAAAAAACCCAAATATTGAAGTTATTCACAGTATGATCCATCGCCAGGCCCTTATGGTCAAATATTTAGAACCTACACTGGAAGCTGTCATGCATGATGTCATCAAGATTGTAAATTTTATCAAGGGAGATGCACCAAACACGCGGCTATTTCGTGAATTTTGTCAGGACGGTGAAGCTGAATATACGGACCTACTTTATTATACAGAAGTAAGTTGGCTCTCTCACGGAAATGTACTAAATCGAGTATGGACTCTCAAAACTGAAGTCGAAATTTTTATGGTTGATCAAAAAAATATTCTCACAGATAAGTTTAAAACTCTTCCTGGGTTGCATATCTCGCATATTTAGCGGACATTTTTGAGAGTGTAAATATATTAAACAAAGAATTGCAAGGAAAGAATATCAATATTATTTCAGCGAGAGAAATAGTGTCAGCGTTTGGTTTAAAGTTGCAATATTGGAGACAAAAAGTAGAACAGAACAAGATAGCTTCTTTTTCAAGGTTAGCTTTGTTTTTGGAAGATTGCGAAAATATTACTTTTGCTGACATCAAGGTTACAATTTTAAGTCATCTTATCAAACTCAGAAAGCGGTTTTCAGATTACTTTCCAGATCTTGATACACGTACTATCAGTTGGATTGTAGATCCTTTTAAATGTGATATTGCTATGATACCAGAAGAACCTTCAGGTTTGGTAGAAGCAATTCTTGAACTTCGATCTAATACTGAAACACGTATTCAATTTGAAAGTAAATCAAATTTGACGTCTTTTTGGATTTAAAAATGTTTAGTTTTCTTTCAAAATTATCATGGGGGGGGGGCTATAATATGAAAGATGCTAAAAAGAGGAGATTTCGTTTTTCTTTTTTTTTTGCTCTTCGCCTTGGGGTAATATAAGCTTACACAAAAATATTTTGGGGGTATGATTAAAAAAGTTCCCCGACCGATGCATTAAATGATGCATTCAGCTCTAAAAGTAGTTCGGCTATGAAGTTCAACTGATACATTATTTTATATGTTGATTTCAGAACCTTGATATGTAAATTGTTCCACGACTTCAATTCTATAATTGTCTATTTCAATCAAAGAATGGCTATATTCTGATTTTACATTTTATTATTTAATGGATCCACATTTAATAGCCAATGATGACCGGATATCTGATATTAGATTTTAGTCAAACATAAGACGTTTTCAGTTATCACCTAACGAATTCATCAAATGATGCATTTAGTTCTAAAAGAAGTTCAACCGATATACTATTTTGTCTGTTGATTTCAAAACTTGGATATGTAAATTGTTCCACGACTTCAATTCCATAATTGCCTATTTCAGCAAAATGATGGCTATATTCTGATTTTAAATTTAATTATTTAATGGATCCACATTTAATAGCCGATGATGACAGGATATCTGATATTAGTATTTAGACAAACATAACAAACGTTTTCAGTTATTTAATAAATTCATCAAATGTTCAACGAGCTCATTGAGCTTTTGTTCTTCTCTAAATCTATGGAGACAACGGTCACAGTGATAAGTTTTATGCTGGCGATTTGCCAAATGCGCTAGAAGACGTGACATATTATGAATTAGACAATAATGCCGCACATCTTTTGAGATGAGTAATAAACTTATTACATCGGAACAAGGTTGTTCGGATATGTATAGAGGGAAAACTGTATGTATAGAGGATATGTATAGAGGATTTCCTTTTAGTAAGGGGTATAATTTTGAACATGGTTAGCATTACTCTGAATATTCATTTTATGAGCAAGCAAACACCAAGTGAAACATTTATTATCGTTATTCTTAACTAGCATACAGCCCGCCATATGACGCGATCAGTAAAATTTTTAGTTCTCCAGAATTGTAAAGTACCCTATAAGGCAGGTAAAAAAAATAATTTTTTTTTTGTCTGAGAATTATCTTTCAACAAAAATAATCGATTAAAATTATCACACATGTACCTAATCTATTATTGAACCCTAATATAAAAGAAAATTATTTACGTAATATCTACGTTCAATGATAAAACGTATGAAATAATGCAAACAATCTCCTATATAATAATAGCCTAAGTTATCTGTTCGCAAATTTATGAAGCGGTTGGACCTGGAATGGATAGAGGCATCCATTCAAAGCGAATAAAGTTTATCTTCTCCTAAACTATCGATCCGATTCTAAAATAAATTTGTATGAATATGCTACATATCACAGCAAAAAATACTGTCGTCTTTAAAACGGTCGAAATCTACCCCTTCGCTCCTTTTCGAGAGTTTAATGCCGTTATTTCAATCCCTATTTTCCCCGGTTAAGAACAGTCGATTAAATGTATCCATTTATCACTTAATAGGTAAAAGTAACAATTTTTTTTATCATTGTGACGTCATTCCTTTAAACATCTCATTTAATCATTTCATATTTTAAACTATTTAAACATCGTCTACACTATTATAATATCTCTTACCACTGAACTTAGATATTACGTAAATGATCTTTTATATTTGGCTTAAATAATAGAATAGGTACATATGTGATAATTTTAAATTTCATCATCGATTATTTTTTGTTGCATTGAAAATTTTATCACCGGTATTAACAATAAATTCTTTTCATATAAGTCCAGGAGTCTATTTCACGGACTAATAAATATCTAACTTTTAATTTATATATATTTGGAAATTAAGAAGTTTGTTCGTTTGTGTGTTTGTTTATTATACAGAGCCACACGGTTTGACTAAATGAATTCAACGTGATTCTAAACTGCATTACAGGATCTGGAGACTCTAGTGGAGTATGAAGATAAATAAATTATTGAGAGTGAACCAGATAGTTCTCAGCCAAAAAACAAATAATTTTTTACCTACCTCATTGGGTACTTAACAGTTCTGGAATATTAAAAATTTTACTAATCCCGTCATATGATGGGCTATATGCTAGAATTTAAATAATCTAAAATAAATGATTAAATGAGATGGTTAATGGAATGACGTCATAATGCTAGAAAGAAATGTTATTCAACTCCTCTTCTTAGCCCACTCTCCTGTTTCTAATCATGGATCTTGTTGGTGCTTCAACCACATTTGGCGAAACTGGCGTGCTTGCAGCTTGCGTGCGTGGCGTGCTTGCAGCGTGGCGTTTGAAATCTGGCGAGGGGATCGTAACTCAACAAATTGATACATAAACAAAAACAACACTGAGGAAAAATTTTACAAAAATTGAATATTTAAAATCTAATTGAATTAACAAAGAAAACACAAAGGAAACACATAACATTCATACTAAATAGACTGAAACATTCACTTAATCACAAATTAAATAAACTGAGTGTGATTTTCATCACAAATTTGTGATTTAGTGTAAATTGTAAAATTAATTTAAAACTGTATTTTAAGTGGAGGTTGAAGAGGAGTTGTAAAATTGAAAATTTTTTTTCAAATCTCTTATTTTTACCTATTTATTACGTGATAAATTGTTAAATTTAATTGCCTGTTCTTGAAATGGGGCTTGATATTAAGGCATTAAACACTCCAAAAGGGAGACGGGGTGGATTTCAAACGTTTTAAAGATGAGTATTTTTCACTTTGATACGAAGCTTATTCATACCAATTTATTTTAGAATCGTATCTATAGTTTAGGTTTAGGTTTGGTTTGGAACGCTACGGTCCACTGTTGCACACGGAGGCTAATGAGACAGGGACCTACTGTTTAAAGCCGATTCCGAACGGCTACGAACATCCATGCCATAGTGGGATTCGAATCCACGAACTCTGGTACCGACGATCAGCTCCCTAACCAATCGGCCAGCGTTCGGCCGAATTTTAAGTCGGGGACGTTCCTTTGATTAAAACATTTAAAGAATACAGTATTTTTCGCTGTGATACAAAGCTTATTCATACCAATTTATTTTAGAATCGGATCTATAGTTTAGGAAAAGATAAACATTACTCGCTTTGAATTTTGCTAACCCTAACTCATCAAAAATCCAATACGGATGCTCTATCCATTCCAAATTCAACCGCTTCATAAATTCGAGGCCAGACGGACAGATAACTTACGCTATCATTATATGACGAAAAGAAAGTGTAAGAATACAAAACATGAAATGCTTATGCGGCCAGGGACATCCGTAGAACAATAGGTGAATTTAATAAAATAAAAATAATAAAAAATCAAAAAGTTGAAAAAATAGTAAAATTTTATTTTAAAAATAAAACAACTTTAGGTATAATAATTTACAAGAAAAAACAGAATATTAAATTAGACATTTAGAAAAACTTGCCTGCGTGGGGGACAGAAACCGTCATCTCGAGAAATATGAAGATCAATTGGGCAGCACTACTGAACGTACCACGCCTACATAGGGTGAAGGAACTAATTAGAGTACATCAGTGTCGAGTAAAAACAGTCCAGTTTAAATATTATTCTCCGCCCTCACCATCCTATCAAGAATGAGTTTAGTATAGAATAAGAGGGAGAATAAGGCTTGAAATAATGGCATCAAACGCTCGAAAAGGGGGGAAGGGGTGTATTTCGAACTCGATTTGAATTTTGCTAACCCTAACTCAAAAAATCCAATATGGATGCTTGTATCCATTCCAGGTACAACCGCTTCATAAATTCGAGGACAGACAACTTAGGCTATTATTATATAGGGGATGTTTAAAACAGCTTTTTTACTCTTTAATTTAGGGGTAGAGGAATGTATGAACCTGCTCGGAGAGGAGCATATTTTGCTACACTCAACTGCAGCTTTTTTATGCCTTGTAATGTCCACCCGGAACCCCGTTGAGTAAATTCTTCAAAACTTTTTATAATTTTACAGAATCCCTCGTCAATATGTTTTGTAATTAAATCTGGAATTAGTTCGATCGTACAATTATTTCGGAAATGAGTTATATGTTCTTGCTCACCATCAACACCAGTTCGCTCCATTTCGACATCTATGGTCATATACCATTTTATACTGTGCATCATATTCATATTGGATACTAAAACTTCGTATATCTGCGGGTGTACCTCTGTAAAAAACTTATACAAATCTTCACTAACATCCCGATAAGGGTAAAATTCGTGAGTGTTAAAAACACTTTGAACATTTTTTTGATTTCTTGTCTCGTTTAGGCGAGGCAGAATGTGTGGGAGCACTTTTACGTTTAGAGGATGTACAATGTTTCCCTTGCTTATGATACTTCAGGGCAGTGTTGCCAACCATACGATAATTATCATATATGTATGATAACTTAGGATTCTGTACGATGAAAAATAATCTCAAAATTATGTGACATAATTCTGAAAAACTGAACGATAATTTCCTGATTTGTACTATAAACCAACAGTAAACTAATGGGGAATTAAAAGAACAGGTAATTTAACTGTAACTCTATAAAGAGCAACAACAAAAAATTTATATATATATATATATATATATATATATATATATATATATATATATATATATATAGTGAATTTAAATGTAGAGTTATCTTAAATATTCAATTATTAATTTTTTATACATGATCTTTACTGATAAAACTTGTAAAAGTAGTTTTTATTTACAACAGTTATAATGGTAGAGGGGTATTTTTTAATTACAAAGTTACATAATGGTAAATAATTTCTATGTTTTTCCACAATTTTAAAATCTATCTAATATTAAGAATAATTTGATTAAAAATATATCTTATTAGCGCCCTTTATTAACACTATTTTGAACTAATTATAAAAATGTACGATAATTTATAAGCCAATGCCATAATTTTAGGACCTAGAATCCATAATTTTGCCTGTGAAGGTTGGCAACACTGCTTCAGGGTTCTGTATGTAGCAAATGTTTCACCACATTCATCACATGTTGGCCGAATATGAGTATGTGTAGACATATGTTAAGCTAAGTCGTCTTTCCTTAAAAATATCTTTTTGCAATCAGAACGACTATGTAATTTCTCCCTACTGTGTATGTTTTGATGTTTCAAACTATCCACACGAGTAAAAGATTTTTGGCAGAAGTTGCATACCTATTAAAGATTAAAAATGCTACTTTCAATATTTTTTATCATAATGAAAATTCGCTATATAATAACAGCCTAAGTTATCTGTCCGTCTGTCCTCCAATTTATGAAGCGGTTGGACCTGGAATGGATAGAGGCATCCATTCAAAGCGAATAAAGTTTATCTTCTCCTAAACTATCGATCCGATTCTAAAATAAATTTGTATAAGTATGCTTCATATCACAGCAAACAATACTGTCGTCTTTAAAATGTTCGAAATCTAACCCTTCCCTCCTTTTCGAGAGTTTAATGCCAGTATTTCAAGCACTATTTTCCCTGTTTAAGAGCAGGCGATTAAATTTATCCATTTATCACTTAATAAATAGGTAAAAATAAGAGATTTGAAAAAAATTTTTCAATTTTACAACTCCTCTTCAACCTCCACTCAAAATACGTGTTCTGTAAAGATCGGTCGATTTACTTGAAAAATTGAAATAAAAAATAAGTATCTAACGTGTTCTGCAAAGATCGGTCGATTTACTTAAAAATTGGAAAAAGAATTTACCAAGTATCTAACGAGTTCTATTAAGATCGCTCTATTTACTTGGAAAATAAAGAAAAATTTATATAAAAATATACCATTCAAATTTAAAATGGTTAAACAGAAAACAGAAACTCACAAGGCTGCTCGACTTCAAAAACGTTGAGTTACGATCCCCTCGCCAGATTTCAAACGCCACGCACGCAAGCTGCAAGCACGCCAATTTCGCCAAATGTGGTTGAAGCACCAACAAGATCCATGATTAGAAACAGGAGAGTGGGCTAAGAAGAGGAGTTGAATAACAATCTTTTCTAGCATTGTGACGTCATTCCTTTAAACATCTCATTTAATCATTTCATATTTTAAACTATTTAAATATCGTCTACACTATTTTAATATCTTTTATCAATGAACTTAGATATTACGTAAATGATTTTCTTTTATATTTGGCTTAAATAATAGATTAGGTACATACGTGATAATTTTAAATTTAATCATCGATTATTTTTTGTTGCAATGAAACTTCTACCAGCGGTATTAACAATAAATTCTTTTCATATAAGTCTAAGAGTCTATTTCACGGACTAGTAAATATCTAACTTTTAATTTATATATATTTGGAAATTAAGAAGTTTGTTCTTTTGTGTGTTTGTTTAATATACATAACCACAAGGTTTGACTCAATGAATTCAATGTGATTCTAAACTGCATTACAGGATCGGGAGACTCTAGAGGAGTATGACGATAAATAAATTATTGAGAGTGAACCAGATAGTTAGTTCTCAGCCAGAAAACAAACCATTTTTTACCTGCCTCACTGGGTACTTAACAGTACTGGAATATTAAAACTTTTACTAATCCCGTCATATGATGGGCTTTATGCTAGTCTCTCAATATTATTTTCACTTAAATTTTCATTTAAAGTGAACACAAATAAGTATGGATATATACAATAATTAATCTTCAAAACAAATAAATGTATAAACACACACTTGAAATCCTATCCCCTGCTTGAAATAAAGAAAAATAAATTTACGATAATTATTTCTAAAGGAATGATCTCATATTTAAATTATTGTTTTTTTTTTTATCTGTTAGGAGTTTAAAATAGGCGTTTTCACTAAACACATATTTCTACTTGTAATCAATTTTGAATAAAACACTTATTTAAATATATGCTAACAGAAAAAAAAGATATGAATTTCAAAGACAGGCGATATCGAGATTTATACATTTTTTAAACAAAAATTAAATGCATATGTAAGAAATTCATATAACAACTATTTAACACTAGAATTACGGTGGTCTTTGAATACCTAGTATTGCAGCGGGTGTCATTTTAACCCCTTGATAAGATATCTGCATATTTATCTATATGATATAATATATTTGTAAAAAATAAATTAAAATAACGCAAATTATGACAACTGCAGTTTGTTTTTAAAATATACAGACTTTGCAGGAATGTAGGAACAATTAAACGATTTACTACGTTCTCTCCTAAACTTTGATCACTTGGTCTCATTTCTTCTTTTCCTAAATATGGAAATCCGTTTAATAAGTATTTTGTCCTAACATCTACTTCTAGCCAAAATTTTATTTGGAATTTATCGAGCATGTTAGGCATATACTGCAAAAAACGGTATCTTGTTTTTGTAGGGAATAACTGTTCATCAAACGTAATATTTTCATTTGGTTTCTAGCAAAGCTTACAGTTTTCTATAAAAGTATTCCATATCTCGGATATTAATGTAAATTTATCACACTGCAAACGTGAAGACTTTGTTAGTTTATTTTCAAAACGAAGAAATTTCATAACTTCCGGAAACCTATCTCTACTCAAAGTTTCATGAAAAAAAACTTTAGTCCTCAAGTTTTGCACCACAAACTAAGAATTGGTAAGCCCTTGTCGGCTAATGCCCCCTTACGTACAACAACGCTATGAATGCTTCCAGTTCTGCTAATAAAATAGCGAAAGAGTCATTATGAAGTTTACACTTGTCTTCAACATCAGTATATAGCCTGCCGTATTTCTATGTATAATCATTTGTTAGAGCTAAAATAAAAATACGATTTTCTTGAAATCTTTACTATTTCATAAATCACAATGATTTAGGGAAAGTCAAGAAAGGATTAAGATATTTGCAAAAAAAAAAAAAAAAAAAAAAAAAAAAAATAGAAGAGCTGTCAGAGATAAAAGTTCGCTAGGTGTCAAAATGACCCCTTTCGTAATTCTAGTGTTAAAATGCAGACTGTACTTACATGAGATGGGTTTGATATTTTTTCCCGACACACCAACCGTCCTTTTAGGGGAAATATCCCGACCTCTGCTGGGGCATGGTTGTGGAGCATAAACTTGAGTAACAGTTGAATTTTTAGCGGCTGTAGTTTCACTAGGTATAGGTTAAGAAGAGTGTAGAGGATCATCCCAAACAGGTTGCGAGTTATCCCACTCTTCAGGAATTTCCGCAGCATTTAAAATTTCATGAAGTTCATGAAATGGCAGTCCAAACTCTATAAACTATTAAAAAACGAAATCAGTCACTTGAAGAGGTAAAATAAATAGATTCTTAACTGCATACAGTTTTTAACTCGCTGTTCATTTAACTAAAATCACATCTACAGACGAAACCATCTCCTACAATTTGGACAAGATGCATTAATGTTTATCCATCTGTCTATGCATATTTCATGAAACTCATGTCCACACGGAGCTAAACAATCTGTACCTCCCCTCAAACAGATGGAGCATAATTCTTCTTCTTCATTGTAATAATCTTGTTCCGAGTTATTCTCTTCCTCCGAGTCTATAGATGACATATAATCAACTGCATTAAGCACAGTTGACGCAAGTGATATAGTATCATCCTCTTCAATATGCTCACTTAGCGATGTTATATTTAATGATATATTTTCAGATATATCATCATCATCATCTCCCATTAAATCAATAAGTAAAATTTCTTGTGACATCTACAAATATAATCAACGGTTTAAGTTTTTACCGGGATTAAATTTGTCTGGTAAATACTGGAGCATACTTAATTTGCATCTTCAATTTTTACCAGACTAATTTAAACTAAAGTAATTTTATGAATAACTAGTGGAACAAAAAACATTGAGAAAGTAATTATAACATATTCTTTTATTTTCTTTTCCAAAATTACATACCTTGTACGACATTAACATTCGAAAATAGTATGGGATAATCAGTAATTAAACTACAGTTTAAGAACATTAAATTAATTCATACGGACCCCCAACCACTTTGAGAACCAGTGACCTTATTAAACGGATTGGCAAAGCCTTTAATTCTGTATATTACCTGAGTTTGTTCAAGATTATGAAACAATCTAATATACTTTACAAAATTTTTTATCAAATTTTAGAGGCAACTTCGCCGAACAATAGCCAAGTGGTTAGGAAGTGCGTAGGTTCGAATCCCAATGTAGCATGGGTATCGTAGCCGTTCGTAATCGACTTTAAGCAGCAGGCCCCTGTCTCAAAACAGTTTGTGTTGCAAAACAGTAGACCGGGGCTCTTCAAACCAAACAAAACCTATGTTAAAACTAATTGACATCATTAATTTAAATTATCGTTTGTACAACTTTTTATTTTTCAGATGGCAACTATGTTTATCATACTACTACTGTTCTTTCTTTTTCATTGTAATGTAGCTGATGTAAATTTATTTTTGTATCCTTTAACTTTTAAAATAAAAGTCCTATAACCTAAAGATAACTGGAATACACTATCTGTCACTTCATCCTTATCCGAATTAAAAGTGTTTAACAACTTCCCGAGCTGAACTCGGGCAGGGAAATGTGACAACTTTTCTCATCCCGAGTTTGACTCGGGCTCTATGAAAATTTACACTGACAATCAGTCTGTATAGAACTAGCATATAGCCCGTCATATGACGGGATCAGTAAAATTTTTAATTTTCTAGAATTGTAAAGTGCATTATAAGGCAGGTAAAAAATGGTTTGTTCTTCGGCTGAAATTTATCTGGTACACGCTCAATAATTTGTTTATCTTTACTGACCTCATGCTAGTTGCCAACTTTAATTTATCTTGTCATATTACGTGATAGGATGGACAGCAGAGGTTTTAATATTGACAGTGATTATTTGGCGGTATATATGAATGATGTCCAAAATTGAGCGAATCGTTTGCAAACCGTGTGGTTATGTATAAAAAACAAACACACAAACGAACAAACTTCTTAATTTTGAAAGATATATAACTTAAAAGCTAGATATTTATTAGTCCGTGAAATAGACTCCTAAACTTTGCTGTTAATACCGGTGATAAAATTTTCATGGCAACAAAAAATAATCGATGATTAAATTTAAAATTATCACATATGTACCTAATCTGTTACTTAAGACAAATATAAAAGAAAATTATTTACGTCATATCTAAGTTCAGTGATAAAACGTACGAAAATAATGCAGACGATTTTTAAATCATTTAAAAAAAAAAAAAAAAATGATTAAAGGAGATGGTTAAAGGAATGACGTCATAATGCTGGAAAAAATGTTATTTTTACCTATGTATTATATGATAAATTGATAAATTTGGCCACCTGCTCTTAACAGTGGAAAATAGGACTCGAAATAACAGTATTAAATGCTCGAAAATGGGGAACGGGATGGATTTCGAATGTTTTAAAGACGACAGTATTTTTCGCTGTGATATGAAGCCTATTCATAATAATTTATTGTAGAATAGGACAGATAGTTTAGCAAAAGATAAACTTTACTCGCATTGAATTTTGTTAACCCTAACTCATCCAGAATCCAATATGGATGCCTTTATCCATTCCAGGTCCAACCTTTATATAAAATCGAGGACAGACGTACAGATAACTTAGGTTATATATAGGGTATACTTTAAAGTTACAAATGTACGAAAATAATGCAGACGATATTCAAATCATTTAAAATAAGAAAGGATTCAATGAGATGGTTAAAGCAATGACGTCATAATGCTAGAATAATATGTTATTTTGACCTATTTATTATGTGATAAATTGATGCATTTAATCGCCAGTTCATAACCGGGGACAATAGAGCTTGAAATAATGGCATTAAACTCTCGAAAGGTAGGGAAGAAGTGGATTTCGAACGTTTTCGAACTGGC
>CM063507.1:11355732-11363232 GCA_032207245.1 Pardosa pseudoannulata | reverse complement strand
TTCATAAAAATTTGGCGACCCCCACATAGGTCGCGACCCCTAGTTTGCGCACCACTGAAATAAGAGGCCGCAGGTCCGTCTCATACCATGCATCTACAGTAATCTGGCTTAGAGGGCTTGGCCCAGGAAAGCCAGATCTGAGACCTCCAGTGCGATGTCCACGCTAGCATAACGCACAAGAACAGGGTGTTATTACAAAAGTATTGGTAACTCTATTAAAAAAATCGTTTCACAGGCGATAGTTTAGGGTATGTAGAAATGGAGCAACAGGGCATTGCCACATGTACTATAGTCCGTGAAACAATTCAATTAATGCATGAGGCATTTCTTGGCAGTGTACTCCCTCGTTTCGATTATAAGAGTTGGCTTCCTACATCGCGTAATGTAATAACTTTGAATTTGTTTTTATGGAGTTATTTGAAGTCAAAAGCTCCTTGATAGTCCTAGCCTTTTTTAAATTTGAAATGTGTCTTGAGTCGTAGTTAAATAAGCATTTAAAAGGTATGCAAAAAATTAAAATTAAAATTATTATTATTATTATTATTATTATTATTATTATTATTATTATTATTATTATTATTATTATTATTATCATTATCATTATTATCATTATTATTATTATTATTATTATTATTATTATTATTATTATCATTATCATTATTCTTATAATTATCATTATCATTATCATTATCATCTTCATCATCATAATTATTATTATTATTATTTATTTTCATTAATATTATCATTATCATTATTATTATTATTATTATTATTATTATTATTATTTTTTTTTTTTTATTATTCATTTAGAAGTTCTTCGTCCTTTAATTTTCAAGGAAATTTTAGAATTGTCGATGATTTTTTTCTTTAGGGCGAATGGGATTTACAATGTGTTACACTGTTTTCATAACATCAGGATAATTTAAATATTTTGTAATGCGATGTTCTCGGTGAATTATGCAGTGAATCGGTATGAGTTAAAGAATTTGAGAATCCTCTCTTAAAAGCCCAATAAGACCAACTTTTTTACCCAGCATTGCCGGAGATCCATCCGTTGTGATAATTTTTAAAAATATAATAAAACAAAAATAAAAAGGGAATTCGGGTACATTTATCGAGAGCACAAATCATCCTTCAAAGAGCCGCAGGTTGGCCACCCCAGGTCTATAACAACAAGCTCGAATGGATTGAAGGAAGAAATTTCACGTATTATTATTACCCTATGTGTTATTCCATACACATGCATGCTGACATTCAAGCACTCATGTCAGGAGCAACAGAGCGATTTTATATGTTAACATGCTAATTACACGCGTGTGCAGTTTCCATACATAATAAAAAATACAAAATAACAAAGCAGATTATACACTGTCTACCAATAAGTATTTGGACACCTATGCAAATGACGATATCTGCGGTCCTGAGGTACGTGAAGGCCTCCGCCAGTATACATCATGTAGGAAACAGCATCGGCATTAGTCGCATGCAAGATGGTGCTCAGTTCGGAGCTCTCTGATTTCGAGAAAGGTATACTTAACGGGTATCAGAAATGTAGCTGATTCTTAAGGGACATATCTATCGATCTGAAGTACCCAAAATCGACAGTGGCCTATGTCATTAAGAAGTGGAAGATGAGCGGTGATTGTTGGAATGTGCCACGAGTCGGCAGTAAAACGAAACTGGGAGATAGAGACCGACTAGTGCTGTCCAGAGAAATTCGGAAAACCGCACCTAACCGATGGTACTCATCCGCCAGGAGTTGCATTCGGGAGTATTGTTTCAATGAATACCATCCGTAAGGAAGCACATCTGCTTGGTTTTCATGGTCGTGCTGCTGCCCATAAGCCTTTGATCACAAAGTCCAACCGCGCTGCTCGGTTAATGTGGTTCAAAGCACATCGAAATTGGACCGTAGATCAGTGGAAACGGGTTCTTTGGAGCGACGAATCAAGGTTCACCCTTTACCGTTCGGATGACAGGGTCTGGATCTGGCGTCTGCCTGGAGAACGTCTCCTGCCAGAATGCATTGTGCCAACAGTCAAGTTCGGTGGAGGTGGAATTATGGTCTGGGGGTGTTTCTCCTGGTATGGACTGGGAACCTTGGTCCCCATTCATGGTAAGCTCAACGCCGATGCCTACTGCACTATTTTGGATGACAATGTGCTTCCTACGTTGTGGCAGTTTTACGGGTTGGACCCCTGTTACTTTCAGGACGACAATGCCAGTTGTCATGTTTCGAGGCTAACCAAGGCTTGGTATGGTGCCAATGGAGTTCATCGAATGGACTGGCCTGCCCAGACCTGAACCCTATCGAGAACCTCTGGGATGAGTTGGATCGCCGAATTAAGGGGTGCACTACCCGTCCAAAATCGGTGAAGGAACTTGTATGTCTACTCCAAGCAGAGTGGAAGACAATACCACTAGCTGTAATACAAAGACTTGTGGAAAGTATGCCCCGGAGTGTTCACGCTGTAATTGCCTCTCGTGGAGGCTCTACCAACTATTGATTTTGAATAAAGTTAGTTTTTCTTTTCTATCACAGGTGTCCAAATACTTATTGGTAGACAGTGTATATAAGTACATATCTTATTACTTTCTAAATTAAAATTAAATTAAAAATAAATACATAGTAGTAACGAGTACATCAAAATTTATGCATTTAACAATATGTATGTAACTTTTTTAGCTTTAACAACTTATTTTTCAGAACAGTTTTTCTTGTAGCAACATTGATCCTTATGAAAATAATTTCATCAGGGATTCTAGAATTTGTCTACCCAAACTTGACATAAATACAGTTTGATTTTCTGCACAGTACTGAAAACTCTTTAACATGCAGCATTACTGTGTGGAAAGTATTATATATTCAGCAAGGGTGTTTCTAAATAAGAAAAATTTTCTGAACATCCTACAAATTTTTTTGAAAAAGTATACATTACTAATTTAAAATATAAAGTATATTAACACATTGCGTGCGGGTACATTTCGCAGCGGAATTGTACCGGGAGCTTACGTTTTACGCGTAAATTTAGTTATTTAATAAAATTTCAATAGATCGAAAATTATTTAATTTTTTAACCCTTTGAAGATCATGATTACAAATTCTTCGGTATTTAATGGAATTAGGTTATAAATTTTATCTATGAGCCTTATAGATTTGAAATATATGAAAAAAATATTTTTTTACATACTTTTTTTGGGGGGGGTGAGATTTAGAGAGGCTGATTTAACTGTGAAACGCTCCCCTTGTATAGCAGGAAAATATTTCTTTCTTAAAACTTTAATGAAATTTGGAGAACAATGAATACTCTTAAAATAATGTAATTAATAAATAGTTAAACAATTTATAAGTAATGTTTGGGTAAGTATTTTAATATGAGATCATGAAGAAAACCGAACTCTTATTTCTTACCTGTAAAGCAAATTCAAAAAGGTATATTTCAAAGAGAAATAAATTAATTGTAGTGATACCATGTATTGATAAAGTGTCAAAAACAAAGAATAGAAATTAATGTGTTTAAAACAGGGAAAAAGTATTAACAGATGGTTTCGCTGCGAAACCACTGTCCTGAAAAGGGTTAACCAAATTTGTGTATTTTATATTGAAATATATAAACAAATATATAAATAGAAATATATAAATAACAACAATAAGATTTTTTGTAAACAAGAAATATTTTTTAATGGATAAAATTAAAAAAGTATCGAAAAATTAAATAGAAATAGTAGTATATAGTTTTAACTTTTTCCCGTTTTGTTGTTCCGCATCGACTGGTGTAAAAATAGTTTTTACATCAATCAATGTTGTCTCAATTTTTCCAGAATCTATGTCGTAAACAAGAACATTCGACTTCGTTTTCCTGTATATACGTTATTTTTGTATCTACAAACAAACCATGTTACACTAACCCGTACTAGTATGTGACCCGAGCTCAAATATGAATCGTCAGAAAACGTATCAGTACGTGTCAAACATACAATGTGTTAACGTTAATTTCTGAATGTCAAAACTAAAGCTGAATAATATCTGAATTTTAATATTATTGGGATTTATCGCTTACCAAATATCAATATATTAATATGTTCTAATATATATCACCTTATTATAGAGCTGCAAATATAAGTGTGTTCTGTGTAAAATACAAACACTCATATATCAATGTGCGTGTTGGTTATCTAGAAAACAAAAATTCAATTTCTTAATTTGTATACATAAATTTAAGTTTTAACATATTGCTTTAAAATAGAAAAATACATAACATATTATTACTACTCAAATTTGACCCGAATTCAGTTTGGTTTTTCTTCACAGTACTGAAAACTCTTTCAGCATTTATGTGTGGAAAGTATAATATATTCAGCATGGGTGATTCTAAATAAGAAAAAATTTCTCAACATTTTACAAAATTTTCTGAAAAAGCATACGCTACTAATTTAAAATAAAAAGTACATTAACTCATTGTGTACAAGTACATTTAGCAGCGGAATTGTACCGGGAGCGGGCGTTTCACGCGTCCATTGAGTTATTCAGTGACATCTCAATAGATCGAAAATTATTTCATTTTTTAACACACTTTTCGTATTTTATATTGAAATATATAAACAAATATATAAATAGAAATATATAAATAACAACCATAAGATTTTTGTAAACAAAAAATATATTTTTAGTGCATAAATTTATAACAATATCGTAGATATGAAAAACCAAATAGAAATAGTAGTATATAGTTTAAATTTTTTCCCGTTCTGTGGTTACATCGACTGATGTAAAAACTAGTTTTTATTTGTCTAAATTTTTTTAGAATCTATGTAGTAGTCAAGAACATTCGGCTTCGTTTTCTTGTATATACCTTTATTTTTGTACCCACAAAAAAACCATGTTGTTACACTAACCCGAATCTAGTACATGACCCGCGCTCAAGTACCACTCGTCAGAAAACGTACTAGTACGTGTCCCGCATACAATGTGTTAAGGTTAATTTCTGATTGTCAAAACTAAAGCAGGATGATATCTAGATTTTAATATTGTGATTTATCATTAACCAAATATAAATATATTAATATGTTCTAATATATATATATATCAAATTATTATAAAGTTGCAAATATAAGTGTGTTCTGTATGAAATAATACAAACACTCATATATCAATGTCTGTGTTTGTTATCTAGAAAACAAAAATTCAATTTCTTGATTTGTATACATAAATTTAAGTTTTAATCTATTGCTTTAAAATAGAAAAATACATAACATATTATTATTACTCTAATTTGATCTGAATTCAGTTTGGTTTTTCTGCACAGTACTGAAAACTCTTTCAGTATTTATATGTGGAAAGTATAATACATTTAGCATGGGTGATTCTAATTAAGGAAAAATTTTCTGAACATCCTTCAAAATTTTCTGAAAAAGAATACGCTACTAATTTAAAATAAAAAGTACATTAACTCATTGTGTACAAGTACAATTAGCAGCGGAATTGTACCGGGAACGAGCGTTTTGCACGTAAATTTAGTTATTCAGTTAAATCTCAATAGATCGAAAATTATTTAAATTTTTAACCAACTTTTCGTATTTTATATTGAAATATATAAAAAAATATATAAATAGAAATATATAAATAACAACCATAAGATTTTTGTAAACAAAAATATATTTTTTAGTGGATAAATTTATAATAGTATCGTAAATATGAAAAACCAAATAGAAATAGTAGTATATAGTTTTAATTTTTTCCCTTTCTGTGGTTCCGTATCGACTGATGTAAAAACTAGTTTTTGTCTCAATTTTTCCAGAATATATGTAGTAGACAAGAACATTCAGCTTCGTTATTTTTGTACCCACAAACATACGATGTTGTTACACTAACCCGTACTAGTACATGACCCGCGTTCAAGTATCAATCGTCAGAAAACGTACTAGTACGTGTCCCGCATACAATGTGTTAAGGTTAATTTCTGATTGTCAAAACTAAAGCAGGATGATATCTTAAATTTAATATTGTGATTAATCGTTTACCAAATATCAATATATTAATATGTTCTAATATATATCACCATAATATAGAGCTGCAAATATAATTGTGTTCTGTGTAAAATAATACAAACACACATATATAAATGTGTGTTGGTCATATAGAAAACAAAAATTCCATTTCTTAATCCTAAATTTAAATTTTAACTATAGCTTTAAAAAAGAAAATCACATAACATATTATTATTACTCTAATTTGATCTGAATTCAGTTTGGTTTTTCTGCACAGTACTGAAAACTCTTTCAGTATTTATATGTGGAAAGTATAATACATTTAGCATGGGTTTTTAATTTTTTTCTGAACTGTTTCAAAATTTTTTTTTTTTTGTGTTTTTTTACAATTTGTGTTTTTATGGATAAAGTAATAATTTTTTTTTAATTTTTAATTTATTTTAGTTTTATTTTTTATATTTTTATTTTATTTATATATAAATAAATATATATTATAAATATATAAATAACAGCCATTTTTATATTTTTTATTTAGTTTTTTAATCGTAAATATATAAAATGAAAGATAGTTATATTTTTTTTTTCTGTGGTCTTTTGTAATTTTTTTATTCGTCTAATTTTTCCAGATTCATTTCAGATATTATTTTTTTGTTATTATTTTGTATGTTGTTACTATGTTTAGTAGTATTTCATCGTGCTATGTGTCCTTTGGTTAATATGTACGTGATGTTTAAAATTTATTATTATTGTGATTTATTGTTTTATCATATTAATATTATAATATATCACCTTATATATAACTTGCAAATATAAGTAAGTTTTGTATAATGTATAATTGTCAATGTCTTATCTAAAAAACAAAAATTCATATCTGTATACATAAAATTTAAGTATATTGCTTTAAAAAGAGAATAATATACATAAAATAACCATAACCACAGTGAAAACAAGCATTACAGTGTGAAAGAGTAATATACATGGGTTTCAGCTTTTTTAATTCATTTTACAGTGTATTTATGTATGTATGTATAAGACTTGTGTATTGCATTTCATGGGTGATTCTAACTAAGAAAAATTTTCTGAACATCCTTCAAAATTTTTTATAAAAGTATACGGTACTAATTAAAAATATAAACTATATTAAGTTTCTTCTGGATGATGACAAAACTACAAGTGGATGGTATCTGAATTTTAATATTGTGATATATCGTTTACCAAACATCCATATATTAATATGTTCTAATATACACTGAAGAGCCAAACCATTATGGCCACCTGTCAATAACAAGTTGGCCCACCTTTTACGCGGAATACAGCTTCAACCCGCCTTGGCATGAATGCCACAACTCCTTGGTAGATGACCGGAGACAGATTGTACCAGATGTTTAAGCAAAGGTTGCGCAAATCCAAGATATTGCGAATGGATGGTCTTTGAACTTTGAGCTATCTTCCCATGACATCCTAAATGTGTTCTATCGCATTGAGATCCGGTGAGTTAAGCGGCCAGGACAT
>CM063507.1:11340732-11343232 GCA_032207245.1 Pardosa pseudoannulata | reverse complement strand
CAACAGTGTAGCATTGGCCAAATCTTTTTTGCACTTTTCAAATTGATGGATAGCTTCTTCTGTCCATGGTACTTTCCTTTTATCCTTTTTCTTTGCTCCTTTCAGCATCTCATGGAGCAGTGCTTGAGTTTGGGCTGCATCTTTCAAATACCGGCGATAAAAATTCAACATGCCCAAAAATATACGCAAATCATGCAGTGTTGTTGGCAACTTGTACTCCAAGATGACTTGAACTTTAGCTGGCAGTGGATATGATCCTTCAGCTGTAATAAGATATCCTAAGAATTCAAGTTGATTAACACCCAACACAGATTTAGACACATTCATGCGCAGACCATATTCATTTAATCTTTCAAAGACCAACTTAAGATGTTGTCTGTGTTCATCTTCTGAAGTTGAAGCAACTAACACATCATCTAAGTATGGAAACAGGAAATCTAGACCACGAAAATTTCATTGATAAACCGTTGAAATGTTGAGGGTGCGTTCCGGAGTCCGAAACTCATAACGTTAAACTCGAACAGTCCAAATGGGGTAATAATTGCAGTCTTTGGCTTATCCTCTTCATCGATAGGAATTTGGTAATAAGCCTTAACTAAGTCAATTTTTGAGAATATAATTTTGTTTTGCAATATTATTGAAAGTCTTCAATTCTAGGAATTGGATATCGATCAGGTACAGTCTGTGCATTCAGGCATCTATAATCACCACAGGGTCTAAGAGTGCCATCCTTTCTATTTACTAAATGCAGGGAACTTGCCCACTGAGATTTTGATGGATGGATGATATTATTTTCCAACATAAATTGGAATTCCTGTTTGGCTAACGATAGCTTTTTAGGGTCTAATGGATGGGCTCTGGAGTGTACCGGCTGTCCTTTAGTGGTGATATAGTGCTTGACATCATGCTTAATTGGGATATTTGCAATACTAGGTTTAGTGATGTCAAGAAATAACCTTAATAAATCACAAAACTGGGAAGCATGATCAAATGTACTGACAGTCTTCATCAGATACAGTCAATATATCACTGTGCACAGAAAGTTGGGTGATACTATCAATTAATTTTCGATTATGTATGTCAATCAATAAATGAAATTTGTTTAAAAAATCTGCACCAATGATGCCCTTACTCACCTTAGCTACGATGAAAGGCCATTGAAATGCACGTCGTAATCCCAGGTCCAATGAGAGAGTTTTCACACCATATGTTGGTATTTCAGTACCATTGGCTGCATATAGCACATAAGAACCGGGCTTGTCAGCTTTCAAATTTGCAGGAATTAATGATACATCTGCTCCACTATCCACTAAAAACCGTAATCCCGTTTTTTTGTCTTTAACAAATAGGCGGAATTTGCGGCAATCTGGTTGTACAGCAGTAGGGTTAGCCGCTGATTCTACTGCTGTTCGGAGTTTCCCGGAAGATTCCAACTGCATGGCTGTTTGCATTTTTCTGGAAAACACTTTTTCCCAAACTTGTAATGGAAGTAACAATATTTCCCATTGGGGTCATAACGTTTCCTGGATCGGGATCTGCTCCGACGTCTAGCATGGCCACCAACTGGACTGCGACCTCGGGAGTGTACTGTAAGGCTAGCTATCTGCTGCTCTAAAGATGAAATCCTCGTCAGCAACAGATCATATGGTGCTGGTTGTGGCTCCTTTATACCTGCTAGCTCCACTCTAGGGTTCATTTCTAGGATTTTATCTGCCATGGCTGCCAACTTTTCCGTGCTCTCATCACTCACGACCAGAATATTTTTTATCTGGTTTGGCATTTTATCCATCCAGAGTGTCCGGAGAACTTTATCTGAAATGTCCTTCGCATCCCCGAGTAAACGCATCTTTCGAAGGAGTTGACTGGGCTTCATGTCACCCAGCTCCAACCCCGTCAACAACCACTGGATACGTTTTGCCTCACTCTCCCGAAATGTACCTAGGAGTCGTTCCTTTGCCGCTGAGTACTTGTTTGGATCCGAGCTTTGAACAATGTCCCAGATATTTTCTAAGAATTCCGGATCTAGCTGCGATACCAAATAATTGAATCGTGTTTCTTCCGCAGTTATACCACTAATTTTAAACTGGGCTTCCACTGTGAAGAACCACATCTCGGGTTTTTCGATCCAGAACGGCGGAATTTTTATGCTTACTTTGCTGGCTTCGAACGTCGAATCCTCTTGCTTCGTGTCTGGCATCTTTCTAGAATGCTATAGTTTTACTAATAAAACAGTCCGATAGTCACCAATTGTTATTGCACGTGTTCACGTAGTAAGTAATCAGACATCAGGCTGGAGTTCGACAGACAAAACCACGTTTTTATTTCATACTAACTGTTTTCCCATGCTGGATATAACAACAACAGTTACAGGCACTGTTGCAGTTAGACAGTTAATTTATAAAATATTTGCAGTGAATAATTGTACAAAAAATATTGAAAAAAATATAAAACAAATAAAATAAATTAATACAAACATAGAACAATTTACAGAGCAGAAATA
>CM063507.1:11322142-11325632 GCA_032207245.1 Pardosa pseudoannulata | reverse complement strand
TTTCATCATGCACGGAGAGCCCACACGATGCATGACACCCCTTAACACAGTGGGAAAAAAAAGTAAAATCATTCCCCAACTGTCGTTACCATAGTTACAGTTGGTCATCGGGGAAAAATCAGTGACCTTGAAGTGCCTATTGAGTTTACACCGAGTATAGTACGTGTCCCGCATACAATGTGTTAAGAATTTCTGACTAATGAACTAACCCATCTTTCTTCTTTATTAGTCAAAATAAGCTTGAAATATTCAAAAGGTTCCATGTTTAGAGGTAAATAATTAAAAGAATATGAATATCGGGATTGGGGATTTTAAAAGTGTCCCTTATTTGGACTTGAACTCTATGCAGGTTTTGCTGCATTTATTTTAACCCTATGATGTCTATCGGGACATATGTTACCCATGTATTATTTTCTTTTCAAGAGAACAGTGCTTTATGTGTCCCACCTAAAATGTCAGATGAGACACCTATATGCCTGCTCTTAGCATGAAAATAGCGGAACCTACATTCATAAAATTGTCATTTATTGGTGTTAGTATCCACATTTAAATTAAATTTGATTTCAAGCGTAACAAGCAAACGAAGAATAAATCTGACTTTAAAGAATTAAAATTTAAACTAGTTCTCCGAATATTAGTATGAAACAAAGTTAAACATATTACTTCTCTATACAGGGTGCAAAGCAAGTAGTGAAGTGGGCAAAACATTTATATACATATACATACATACACTCACTACATATATTATATATATATATATATATTATATATATACAAATTATACATAAACAAGCATAAATATAATATATATATATATATATAAATATATATATACAAATATATAACATATATATACATACATATATATACATATATATATATATATATAAATTTATATATCTATATATATTATATAATATATATAAATATACAAATATATATACATATATATATATATATATATACATATATATATATATTTATATATAAAAAAATATATATATATATATATATATATATACATATAGTAGTGAGAGATAGAGATTATAGTAGTGAGAGAATCCTTATCCCTTATCACCTCGATTGGGATAAGTTTCTCCAACACCTCAAACGGGAACGCCAGAATCAGGATATCATCTTTGCTACATGAGCAATGCCTAAGCAAAGAGCCGCTTGTAGCTAACGAGCAGATCTGCCAACTGAGCTTGAGGAATGCAATATGTCCAATATCCAACCACTTTAATTCGCCAATGATCTATTTTATTAATATAGAATGACTATAGAGGAGTGGTTTCGGAACTTCTTTGCCTACGGGACCTCATGATTTTGTTGCCTCAAAGCAAACACTTGAACATCTCAAACTGTCATGAAGTTCAAGGTGAAATAAAACTATACTATTATTTAATACTCAGCCTTTCATCCCTTCAGTGAGTAGAGAAACAGAGGAAAAAGCATGCTTGGGAACTAATCATTGGAAGTTCTGCGTAAGGCTGACCACCTTACCGGAACATACGCTTCGCAACCCAACCCTTGGTCTAGAAAACGGAGATTGGCACCGTAGGTCTTGGCCCTCTACTGTTCGCCGAGGAGTTTAGTTTAGTTTATTATTTAATAACGAAATTACAATTTTAACTTGGATGTTTTAACATAACGTAAGAACAAACAGTAATAAAACATTAACCCCTTATAATAACAGCCTAAGTTATCTGTCAGTCTGTCCTGAAATTTATGAAGCGGTTAGACCTGGAATAGATAGAGGCATCCATATTGGATTCTTTTTGAGTTAGGGTTAGCAAAATTTAAAGCTAGTACAGTTTATCTTCTAAATTATCTATCCAATTATAAATACATTGGTATAAATATGCTTCATATTACAGCGAAAAATACTGTCGTCTTTAAAACGTTCGAAATCCCCCCTTTTCGAGCATTTAATGCCATTATTTCAAGCTCTATAGTTCTAGGTTTAGAATAGGAAATTAAATTTATCAATTTATCACATAATAAACAGGTGAAAATAAAAAAAAATTCTAGCATTATGACATCATTGCTTTAACCATCTCATTTAATCAATTCTCATTTTAAATTATTTAAATATCGTCTACATTATTTTCATACGTTATATCACTGATCTTAAATATTACGTGAATAATTTTCTTTTATATTTGGCTTAACAATAGATTACGTAGACTTGCACAATTCTCTTTTATATTTGGTTTAAATAATAGATTAGGTACATATGTGATAATTTTAAATTTAATCAATGATTATTTTTTGTTCCAACTAAAATTTTATTACAGGCATTAACAACAAATTCTATCTACTTACAGTGTGTAGTGTAAATGATAGTTTCATTTCCTTTATTTTCATTAATTCCTGTGGCAAAAAAAATGGGATAAACGTAACGATAATTTCGACGTAGCTAAGAAAACTTTGAATTATCTTTCTAAATGAATTCAACGTGATTCTAAACTGCATTCACAGTATCGGAAGACTTTAGAGGAATATGAAGATAAACAAATTATTGAGCTTGTACCAGTTAATTCTCAGCCAAAAAAAAAACCTAACCATTTTTTTTACCTGCCTCATAAAGTACTTTACAATTCTGAAAAATTAAAAATTTTACTGATCCCGTCATATAACCGGCTATATGCTAGTTTATAATAAAGAGAAAATTGAACCGATGTTGAACATTAGAACTGAAGATGTATTAGAATCATAGGAGTACAGACCCTAATAATGTTAGCTCCCCCCCCCTCTCATGACGGAAACTGACATTGAAATATGCCATTCGTTTAATCATCGTTAGATCAGATTTGATCAACATATTTCACCGTTTAATCAATTAATCAAAAAGCGATATTTAAAAAAACTGTAGGCTAAATTAGGGATTTTTTAAAATTATCGTATAAACATGAACGATACATTATTCGAAAGAGCATCGTTCGATCAGATTTATCAACCACTTTTGGCGTTTGATCAGCACCGGAAAGTGCCCCGAAATTGCCCCCAAAGGTGCCCCAAAACCATAAAGTTAGACATGTCAGAAATTTTGGGACCATTTTAGTGTCATTCGAAAGAGCATCGTTAGATCAGATTTGATCAACCATTTTTTGATTTTCATCAGCACCGGAAGTGAAAAATCTGATGTAACGATGCTCTTTGAAATGACATTAAATTTGTCTCAAAATTCCAACATGGGTGGGGCTAACTTTTATAGTTTTGGGGCACCTTTGATTTTAGGGCACTTCCGGTGCTGATCAAATACTAAAAATGGTTTATCAAATCTGATCTAAATGATCTTTCAAATGATGTATCGTTCATGTTTATACGAGAATTTTAAAAAATTCAAAAAGTTAGCCCCCCACAGTCTTTTTAAATACCTTTTTTTTATAATTGATCAAACGATGAAATATGATGATCAAATCTGATATAACGAATGTCATATTTTGAATGTCAGTTTCCATCATGGGGGGTAACTTTATTAGGGTGG
>CM063507.1:11304642-11314642 GCA_032207245.1 Pardosa pseudoannulata | reverse complement strand
ATGGGAAAGGCTGCGGATCTAAGCGATTTTGATAGGGGGCAGATTGTAATGGCTTGAAGGCTTAGAACAAGTATTTCCGAAACTGCACGACTCGTGGGTTGTTCGTGACCTACATTTGTTAATACTTATGCAAAGTGGATGAATGACGGTGAAACCAGTAGTAGACTACATGGTGTCGGACGTTCACACACGCCCTCAAAGAAAAAGGTCGTCGAAGACTGTCTCGCATGGTGAAGCAAAACCGGAGCCAGACAATGGCTCAGCTGACAACCCAATACAATGTAGGGCCAAGTAGAATAGTTTCGGAGTACACTGTTCTGCGGACACTTTTGGATATGGGGCTACGCAGCAAACGTCCCATTCGTGTGCCTTTGCTGACCAAACGTCATCGCCAACTGTGCCTACGCTGGGCCTGGGAACATCGTGACTGGTCCAGGATCAGTGAGTGAAAGTTGTCTGGTCATCACGCCGATGGTCGTGTAAGGATACGCCGTCTTCAAAGCGATCAGTTGCTCCCTCAATGTACATTAGGTCATACACATGCTGGTGGTAGCGGTATTATGCTTTGGAGGACGTTCTCTTGGGCGTCTCTGGACCCGTTGTTGTGGTAGAGCAGACCATAAAAGCTCCAGGGTATCTGAACATCATTGAGGACCAGTTGCACCCTTATATGGCCTCTGTTTTTCCAACTGGAAATAGAACGTTCCAGCCAGACAACGCTCCATGTCAGAAGACTAAAATTGCGTTGGAGGGGTTCTAAGAACATGATGCTGACTACCAATTAATGTCCTGGCCGCCTAACTCAGCGGATCTCAATCCGACAAAACACATTTGAAAAGGTTTGGTTTGGTTTGGTTTGGAGCGCTAAGGTCTACTTTTTGCAACACTAGGGCTAATGAGACCGGGACCTACTGCTTAAATCCTATTCTGAACGGCTACAAACATCCATTCCATAGTGGGATTCGAACCCACGAACTCCGGATTCGAAGGCCAGCACCTTAACCAATCGGCCATCGTTCGGCCACATTTGAGATGTCATGGACGGCAACTCAGAGTTGAAAGACCACCCATTTCAATATCTGGGATTTGCGTAACCGCTGCTTAAACATCTGGTAAAATCTGTCTTAGGCCATCTACCAAGGACTTGTGGCATCCATGCCAAGGCAAGTTGAAGTTGTGTTGCGAGCCAAAGGTGGACAAAGTTCTTCTTGACAAGTGGTCATAATGTTTTGGCTCTTGAGTGTATATTAGAACATATTAATATATAGAAGTTTGGTAAACGATATATCACAATATTAAAATTCAGATACCATCCACTTGTAGTTTTGACATCCAGAAGAACCTTAGTATAGTTTATATTTTTAATTAGTAGCGTATACTTTTTTAGAAAATTTTGAAGGATGTTCAGAAAATTTTTTCTTAGTTAGAATCACCCGTGCTGAATATATTTCTCTTTCCACACTGTAATGCTGCATATGAAAGAGTTTTCAGTACTGTGCAGAAAAACCAAACTGAATTCAGGTCAAATCTAAGTAGTAATGATATGTTATGTGATTTTCTTTTTTAAAGCAATATGTTAAAACTTAAATTTATGTATACATATTAAGAAATTGAATTTTTGTTTTCTAGATAACCAAAGCACACATTATATGTGTGTGTCTCTATTATTTTATACAAAACTCACTTATATTTGCAAATCTATAATAAGGTGATATATATTAGAACATTTTAATATATTGATATTTGGTAAGCGATAAATCACAATAATATTAAAATTCAGATATTATCCAGCTTTAGTTTTGAGTGGTATTTAACCTCTGCTGGAGAGCTGAAGAATCATTCTTTCTCTTACTTCTGTGTGGAATTGGGAAAGGCTGCGGATCTAAGGGATTTTGATAGAGTGCAGATTGTAATGGCTCGAAGGCTTTGAACAAGTATTTCCGAAACTGCACGACTCGTATATTGTGCGTGATCTACAATTGTTAGTACGTATGCAAAGTGGATGAATGACGGTGAAACCAGAAGTAGACGACATGGTGTTAGATGTCCACACGCTATCAAAGAAAAAGGTCGTCGGAGACTGTCTCGCATGGTGAAGCAAAACCGGAGCCAGACAGTGGCTCAGCTGACAACCCAATACAATGCAGGGCCAAGTAGAATAGTATCGGAGCACGCTGTTCAGCGGACATTGTTGGATAAGGGGCTACGCAGCAAACGTCCCACTCATGTGCTTTTGCTGACCAGACGTCATCGCCAACTGCGCCTACGCTGGGCCCGGGAAAATCGGAACTGGTCCACGGATCAGTGGGTGAGAGTTGTCTGGTCATCACGCCGACGGCTGTGTTAGGATACGCCGTTTTCCTGGCGAGCAGTTGCTCCCTCCATGTACAGTAGGTCATACACAGACCGGTGGTGGCGGTATTATGATTTGGGGGACGTTCTCTTGGGCGTCTCTGGGACCCGCGGTTGTGGTAGAGCAGACCATGAATGCTACAGGGTATCTGAATATCATTGCGGACCAGTTGCACCCTTACATGGCCTCTGTTTTTCCAGCTGGAAATGGAATGTTCCAAAAGGACAACGCTCCATGTCACAAGGCTAAAATTATGTTGGAGTGGTTCCAGGAACATGATGCTGAATTCCAGTTAATGTCCTGGCCGCTTAACTCACCGGATCTCAATCCGATAGAACACATTTGGGATGTCATGGGACGGCAGCTCAGAGTTCAAAGACAACCCATTCGCAATATCTCGGATTTGCGTAACCGTTGCTTAAACATCTGGTACAATCTGTCTCCGGCCATCTACCAAGGACTTGTGGCATCCATGCCAAGGCGGTTTGAAGCTGTGCTGCGCGCCAAAGGTGGGCCAACTTGTTATTGACAGGTGGCCATAATGTTTTGGCTCTTAAGTGTATATTAGAACATATTAATATATGGATGTTTGGTAAACGATATATCACAATATTAAAATTCAGATACCATCCACTTGTAGTTTTGTCATCCAGAAGAAACTTAATATAGTTTATATTTTTAATTAGTACCGTATACTTTTATAAAAAATTTTGAAGGATGTTCAGAAAATATTTTCTTAGTTAGAATCACCCATGAAATGCACATACACAAGTCTTATACATACATACATAAATACACTGTAAAATGAATTAAAAGAGCTGAAACCCATGCTGAATATATTACTCTTTCCACACTGTAATGCTACATATGAAAGAGTTTTCAGTACTGTGCAGAAAAACCAAACTGAATTCAGGTCAAATCTGAGTAGTAATGATATGTTATGTGATTTTCTTTTTTAAAGCAATATGTTAAAACTTAGATTTATGTATACAGATTAAGAAATTGAATTTTTGTTTTTTAGATAACCAAAGCACACATTGACATATGTGTGTTTCTATTATTTTATACAAAACTTACTTATATTTGCAATTCTATGATAAGATGATATATATTAGAACATATTAATATATTGATATTTGGTAAACAATAAATCACAATTCAGATATTTAGCTCTAGTTTTGATATTCAGAAATTAACACATTGTATGCGGGCCACGTACTAGTACGTTTTCTGACGATTGATACTTGAGCGCAGGACGCATACTAGTACGCCTTCTGACGATTGATACTTGAGCGCGGGTCACGTACTAGTACGAGTTAGTGTAACAACATGGTTTGTTTCTGGGTACAAAAATAACGGTATATACAGGAAAAAGAAGACGAATAGTCTTGTCTACTACATAGATTCTGGAAAAATTTAGACAAATAAAAACTAGTTTTTACATCAGTCTATGTGGAACCACAGAACGGGAAAAAATTAAAACTATATACTACTATTTCTCTTTGATTTTTCATATTTACGATACTATTATAAATTTATCCACTAAAAATATATTTTTGTTTATAAAATCTTATGGCTGTTATTTATATATTTCTATTTATATATTTGTTTATATATTTCAATATAAAATACGAAAAGTTGGTTAAAAATGTTAAATAATTTTTTATCTATTGAGGTTTAACTGAATAATTAAATTTACGCTCAAAACGCCCGCTCCTGGTACAATTCCGCTGCGAAATGTACTTGTACACAATGTGTTAATGTACTTTTTATTTTAAATTAGTAGCGTATTCTTTTTCAGAAAATTTTACATGATGTTCAGAAAATTTTTCCTTAATTAGAATCACCCATGCTAAATGTATTATACTTTCCACATATAAATACTGAAAGAGTTTTCAGTACTGTGCAGAAAAACCAAACTGAATTCAGATCAAATTAGAGTAATAATAATATGTTATGTATTTTTCTATTTTAAAGCAATAGATTAAAACTTAAATTTATGTATACAAATCAAGAAATTGAATTTTTGTTTTCTAGGTAAACAACACACACATTGATATATGTGTGTTTGTATTATTTTACACAGAACACACTTATATTTGCAGCTCTATGATAATGTGATATGTATTAGAACATATTAATATATTGATATTTGGTTAACGATAAATCAAAATATTAAAATCTAGATATCATCCTGCTTTAGTTTTGACAATCAGAAATTAACCTTAACACATTGTATGCGGGACACGTACTAGTACGTTTTCTAACGTTTGATACTTGAGCGCGTGTCACGTACTAGTACAGGTTAGTGTAACAAGTTTGTTTGTGGGTACAAAAATAACGGTATATACAGCAAAATGAAGACGAATGTTCGTGTCTACTACATAGGTTCTGGAAAATTTAGACAAAAACTAATTTTTACATCAGTCGATACGGAACCACAGAAAGGGAAAAAATTAAAACTATATACTACTATTTCTATTTGGTTTTTCATATTTACGATACTATTATAAATTTATCCACTAAAAAATATATTGTTTACAAAAATCTTATGGTTGTTATTTATATATTTCTATTTATATATTTTTTTTATATATTTCAATATAAAATACGAAAAGTTGGTTAAAAAAATGAAATAATTTTCGATCTATTGAGATTTAACTGAATAACTAAATTGACGTGCAAAACGCCCGCTCCCGGTACAATTCCGCTGCTAATTGTACTTGTACACAATGAGTTAATGTACTTTTTATTTTAAATTAGTAGCGTATTCTTTTTCAGAAAATTTTGAAGGATGTTCAGAAAATTTTTCCTTAATTAGAATCACCCATGCTAAATGTATTATACTTTCCACATATAAATACTGAAAGAGTTTTCAGTACTGTGCAGAAAAACCAAACTGAATTCAGATCAAATTAGAGTAATAATAATATGTTATGTATTTTTCTATTTTAAAGCAATAGATTAAAACTTAAATTTATGTATACAAATCAAGAAATTGAATTTTTGTTTTCTAGATAACAAACACAGACATTGATATATGAGTGTTTGTATTATTTTACACAGAACACACTTATATTTGCAACTCTATGATAATGTGATATGTATTAGAACATATTAATATATTGATATTTGGTTAACGATAAATCAAAATATTAAAATCTAGATATCATCCTGCTTTAGTTTTGACAATCAGAAATTAACCTTAACACATTGTATGCGGGACACGTACTAGTACGTTTTTCTGACGATTGATACTTGATCGCGGGTCACGTACTAGTACGGTTTAGTGCTATAACATGGTTTGTTTGTGGGTACAAAAATAACGGTATATGCAAGAAAACGAAGCCGAATGTTCTTGTCTACAACATAGATTCTGGAAAAAATGAGACAAAACTAGTTTTTACACCAGTCGATGTGTGACCACAGAACGGGAAAAATTTAAACTATATACTAATATTTCTATTTGATTTTTCATATTTACGATGATACTATTATAAATTTGTCCACTAAAAATATATTTTTTGTTTAAAAAAATTTATGGTTGTTATTTATATATTTCTATTTATATATTTGTTTATATATTTCAATATAAAATACGAAAAGTGTGTTAAAAAATGAAATAATTTTCGATCTATTGAGATTTAACTGAATAACTAAATGGACGCACCAAACGCCCGCTCCCGGTACAATTCCGCTGTGAAATGTACCCACGCACAACGTGTTAAAATTAGTAGCGTATGCTTTTTCAGAAAATTTTGTAAAATGTTGAGAAATTTTTTCTTATTTAGAATCACCCATGCTGAATATATTATACTTTCCACACATAAATGCTGAAAGAGTTTTCAGTACTGTGAAGAAAAACCAAACTGAATTCGGGTCAAATTTGAGTAGTAATAATATGTTATGTATTTTTCTTTTTTAAAGAAATATGTTAAAATTTACATTTATGTATTAATATTAAGAGATTGAATTTTTGTTTTCTAGATAACCAACTCACACATTGATATATGCGTGTTTGCATTATTTTATACATAACACACTTATATTTGCAACTCTATGATAAGGTGATATTTATTAGAACATATTAATATATTCATATTTGGTAAACGATAAATCACAATATTGAAATTCAGATATTATTCAGCTTTAGTTTTGACATTCAGAAATTAACGTTAACACATTGTATGCTGGGCACGTACTAGTACGTTTTCTGACGATTCATATTTGAGCGCGGGACACGTACTAGTACGGGTTAGTGTAACATGGTTTGTGGGTACAAAAATAACGGTATATACAGGAAAACGAAGCCGAATGTTCATGTCTACTACATAGATTCTGGAAAAATTGAGACAACATTGATTGATGTAAAAACTATTTTTACACCAGTCGATGCGGAACAACAAAACGGGAAAAAATTTAAACTATATACTACTATTTCTATTTGGTTTTTCGATACTTTTTTAATTTTATCCACTAAAAAATATACTTCTTGTTTACAAAAATCTTATTGTTGTTATTTATATATTTCTATTTATATATTTGTTTATATATTTCAATATAAAATACACAAATTTGGTTAACCCTTTTCAGGACAGTGGTTTCGCAGCGAAACCACCTATTAATACTTTTTCCCCGTTTTAAATACATTAATTTTTCTTTGTTTTTGAAACTTTAAACTATAAATAGATGGTATCACTACAATTAATTTATTTCTATTTGAAATATACTTTTTTGAATTTTCTTTAAGTGGAAGAATCAAGAGTTCGATTTTCTTCATGATCTCATATTAAAATACTTACCCAAACATTACTTATAAATTGTTTAACTATTTATTAATTACATTATTTTAAGAGTATTCATTGTTCTCCAAATTTCATTAAAGTTTTAAGAAAGAAATATTTTCTTGCTTTACAAGGGGAGCGTTTCACAGTTAAATCAGCCTCTCTAAATCTCCTCCTCCTAAAGAAGTTAAAAAATTTTTTTTTCATATATTTCAAATTTATATGGTTTTTTGATAACATTTATAACCTAATTCCATTAAATAGCAAAGAACTTTGTAATCATGATCTTCAAAGGGTTTAAAAAATGAAATAATTTTTGATCTATTGAGATTTAACTGAATAACTAAGTTTACGCGCAAAACGCTCGCTCCCGGTGCAATTCCGCTGCGAAATGTACCCGCACACAATGTGTTAATATACTTTATATTTTAAATTAGTAATGTATACTTTTTTCAAAAAAATTTGTAGGATGTTCAGAAAATTTTTCTTATTTAGAAACACCCTTGCTGAATATATAATACTTTCCACACAGTAATGCTGTATGTGAAAGAGTTTTCAGTACTGTGCAGAAAATCCAAACTGAATTCAGGTCAAATTTGAGTAGACAAATTCTAGAATCCCTGATGAAATTATTTTCATAAGGATCAATGTTGCTACAAGAAAAACTGTTCTGAAAAATAAGTTGTTAAAGCTAAAAAAGTTACATACATATTGTTAAATGCATAAATTTTGATGTACTCGTTACTACTATGTATTTATTTTTAATTTAATTTTAATTTAGAAAGTAATAAGATATGTACTTATATACACTGTCTACCAATAAGTATTTGG
The DNA here is from genome assembly GCA_032207245.1 of Pardosa pseudoannulata. Classification (NCBI taxonomy): domain Eukaryota; kingdom Metazoa; phylum Arthropoda; class Arachnida; order Araneae; family Lycosidae; genus Pardosa; species Pardosa pseudoannulata. The sequence continues at coordinate 11,306,674 of CM063507.1, read as the reverse complement.
ACACCTGTGATAGAAAAAAAAACTAACTTTATTCAAAATCAATAGTTGATAGAGCCTCCACGAGAGGCAATTACAGCGTGAACACTCCGGGGCATACTTTCCACAAGTCTTTGTATTACAGCTAGTGGTATTGTCTTCCACTCTGCTTGGAGTAGACATACAAGTTCCTTCACCGATTTTGGACAGATAGTGCACCCCCTTAATTCGGCGATCCAACTCATCCCAGAGGTTCTCGATAGGGTTCAGGTCTGGGCAGGCCAGTCCATTCGATGAACTCCATTGGCACCATACCAAGCCTTGGTTAACCTCGAAACATGACAACTGGCATTGTCGTCCTGAAAGTAACAGGGGTCCAACCCGTAAAACTGCCACAACGTAGGAAGCACATTGTCATCCAAAATAGTGCAGTAGTCATCGGCGTTGAGCTTACCATGAATGGGAACCAAGGTTAACAGTCCATACCAGGAGAAACACCCCCAGACAATAATTCCACCTCCACCGAACTTGACTGTTGGCACAATGCATTCTGGCAGGAGACGTTCTCCAGGCAGACGCCAGATCCAGACCCTGTCATCCGAACGGTAAAGGGTGAATCTTGATTCTTAGCTCCAAAGAACCTGTTTCCAATGGTCTGCGGTCCAATATCGATGTGCTTTGAACCACATCAACCGAGCATCGCGATTGGACTTTGTGATCAAAGGCTTATGGGCAGCAGCACAACCCTGAAAACCAAGCAGATGTGCTTCCTTACGGATGGTATTCATTGAAACAATACTCCCGGATACCTGTTGAAAATCCTCTTGGATGAGGGCCATCGGCTGTGTGCGGTTCTTCCCAATTTCTCTGGACGCACTAGTCGGTCTCTATCTCCAATTTTAGTGTATCTGCCGGCTCGGGGCACATTCACCAATCACCGCTCACTTTCCACTTCTGAATCACACAAGCTACTGTAGATATTGGGTATTTCAGATCTGTAGATATGTTTCTTAAGGATCGGCCACATTTGTGATACCCGATAATTATACCTTTCTCGAAATCAGAGAGCTCCGAACTGCACAGCATCTTGCATGCGACTAATGCCGACGCTGTTTCCTACACGATGTATACCGGCGGAGCCTGTGACGTAAGGATCGCAGATAACGTCATTTGCATAGGTGTCCAAATACTTATTGCTAGACAGTGTATATGCTTTGTTATTTTGTATTTTTTATTATGTATGGAAACTGCACACGCTTGTAATTAGCATGTTAACATATAAAATCCGCTCTGTTGCTCCTGACATGAGTGCTTGAATGTCAGCATGCATGTGTATGGAATAACACATAGGGTAATAATAATACGTGAAATTTCTTCCTTCAATCCATTCGAGCTTGTTGTTATAGACCTGGGGTGGCCAACCTGCGGCTCTTTTAAGGATTATTTGTGGCTCTCGATAAATGTACCCGAATTCCCTTTTTATTTTTGTTTTATTATATTTTTAAAAATTATCACAACGGATGGATCTCCGGCAATGCTGGGTAAAAAAGTTGGTCTTATTGGGCTTTTAAGAGAGGATTCTCAAGTTATACAATTCATACCGATTAACTGCATAATTCACCGAGAGCATCTCATTACGAAATATTTAAAACATCCTGATGTTATGAAAACAGTGTAACACATTGTAAATTACATTCGCACCAAAAGCAAAAAATCATAGACGATTCAAAATTTTTCCTTGAAAAATTAAAGGACGAAGAACTTCTAAATGAATAATAAAAAAAAAAAAAAAATAATAATAATAATAATAATAATAATAATAATAATAATAATAATGATAATGATAATATTAATAATAATAATAATAATAATAATAATAATAATAATAAAGATAATGATAATGATAATGATAATGATAATAATAATAATAATAATAATGATAATAATAATAATAATAATAATAATAATAATAATAATAATGATAATAATGATAATGATAATAATAATAATAATAATAATAATAATAATAATAATAATAATAGTAATAATTTTAATT
>CM063507.1:11284642-11297142 GCA_032207245.1 Pardosa pseudoannulata | reverse complement strand
TCACTGGTTCTCAAAGTGGTTGGGGGTCCGTATGAATTAATTTAATGTTCTTAAACTGTAGTTTAATTACTGATTATCCCATACTATTTTCGAATGTTAATGTCGTACAAGGTATGTAATTTTGGAAAAGAAAATAAAAGAATATGTTATAATTACTTTCTCAATGTTTTTTGTTCCACTAGTTATTCATAAAATTACTTTAGTTTAAATTAGTCTGGTAAAAATTGAAGATGCAAATTAAGTATGCTCCAGTATTTACCAGGCAAATTTAATCCCGGTAAAAACTTAAACCGTTGATTATATTTGTAGATGTCACAAGAAATTTTACTTATTGATTTAATGGGAGATGATGATGATGATATATCTGAAAATATATCATTAAATATAACATCGCTAAGTGAGCATATTGAAGAGGATGATACTATATCACTTGCGTCAACTGTGCTTAATGCAGTTGATTATATGTCATCTATAGACTCGGAGGAAGAGAATAACTCGGAACAAGATTATTACAATGAAGAAGAAGAATTATGCTCCATCTATTTGTGGGGAGGTACAGATTGTTTAGCTCCGTGTGGACATGAGTTTCATGAAATATGCATAGACAGATGGATAAACATTAATGCATCTTGTCCAAATTGTAGGAGATGGTTTCGTCTGTAGATGTGATTTTAGTTAAATGAACAGCGAGTTAAAAACTGTATGCAGTTAAGAATCTATTTATTTTACCTCTTCAAGTGACTGATTTCGTTTTTTAATAGTTTATAGAGTTTGGACTGCCATTTCATGAACTTCATGAAATTTTAAATGCTGCGGAAATTCCTGAAGAGTGGGATAACTCGCAACCTGTTTGGGATGATCCTCTACACTCTTCTTAACCTATACCTAGTGAAACTACAGCCGCTAAAAATTCAACTGTTACTCAAGTTTATGCTCCACAACCATGCCCCAGCAGAGGTCGGGATATTTCCCCTAAAAGGACGGTTGGTGTGTCGGGAAAAAATATCAAACCCATCTCATGTAAGTACAGTCTGCATTTTAACACTAGAATTACGAAAGGGGTCATTTTGACACCTAGCGAACTTTTATCTCTGACAGCTCTTCTATTTTTTTTTTTTTTTTTTTTTTTTTTTTTTTTTTTTTTTTTTTTTTTTGCAAATATCTTAATCCTTTCTTGACTTTCCCTAAATCATTGTGATTTATGAAATAGTAAAGATTTCAAGAAAATCGTATTTTTATTTTAGCTCTAACAAATGATTATACATAGAAATACGGCAGGCTATATACTGATGTTGAAGACAAGTGTAAACTTCATAATGACTCTTTCGCTATTTTATTAGCAGAACTGGAAGCATTCATAGCGTTGTTGTACGTAAGGGGGCATTAGCCGACAAGGGCTTACCAATTCTTAGTTTGTGGTGCAAAACTTGAGGACTAAAGTTTTTTTTCATGAAACTTTGAGTAGAGATAGGTTTCCGGAAGTTATGAAATTTCTTCGTTTTTAAAATAAACTAACAAAGTCTTCACGTTTGCAGTGTGATAAATTTACATTAATATCCGAGATATGGAATACTTTTATAGAAAACTGTAAGCTTTGCTAGAAACCAAATGAAAATATTACGTTTGATGAACAGTTATTCCCTACAAAAACAAGATACCGTTTTTTGCAGTATATGCCTAACATGCTCGATAAATTCCAAATAAAATTTTGGCTAGAAGTAGATGTTAGGACAAAATACTTATTAAACGGATTTCCATATTTAGGAAAAGAAGAAATGAGACCAAGTGATCAAAGTTTAGGAGAGAACGTAGTAAATCGTTTAATTGTTCCTACATTCCTGCAAAGTCTGTATATTTTAAAAACAAACTGCAGTTGTCATAATTTGCGTTATTTTAATTTATTTTTTACAAATATTATATCATATAGATAAATATGCAGATATCTTATCAAGGGGTTAAAATGACACCCGCTGCAATACTAGGTATTCAAAGACCACCGTAATTCTAGTGTTAAATAGTTGTTATATGAATTTCTTACATATGCATTTAATTTTTGTTTAAAAAATGTATAAATCTCGATATCGCCTGTCTTTGAAATTCATATCTTTTTTTTCTGTTAGCATATATTTAAATAAGTGTTTTATTCAAAATTGATTACAAGTAGAAATATGTGTTTAGTGAAAACGCCTATTTTAAACTCCTAACAGATAAAAAAAAAAACAATATTCCTTTAGAAATAATTATCGTAAATTTATTTTTCTTTATTTCAAGCAGGGGATAGGATTTCAAGTGTGTGTTTATACATTTATTTGTTTTGAAGATTAATTATTGTATATATCCATACTTATTTGTGTTCACTTTAAATGAAAATTTAAGTGAAAATAATATTGAGAGACTAGCATAAAGCCCATCATATGACGGGATTAGTAAAAGTTTTAATATTCCAGTACTGTTAAGTACCCAGTGAGGCAGGTAAAAAATGGTTTGTTTTCTGGCTGAGAACTAACTATCTGGTTCACTCTCAATAATTTATTTATCGTCATACTCCTCTAGAGTCTCCCGATCCTGTAATGCAGTTTAGAATCACATTGAATTCATTGAGTCAAACCTTGTGGTTATGTATAATAAACACACAAAAAAAAACAAACTTCTTAATTTCCAAATATATATAAATTAAAAGTTAGATATTTATTAGTCCGTGAAATAGACTCCTAGACTTATATGAAAAGAATTTATTGTTAATACCGCTGGTAGAAGTTTCATTGCAACAAAAAATAATCGATGATTAAATTTAAAATTATCACGTATGTACCTAATCTATTATTTAAGCCAAATATAAAAGAAAATCATTTACGTAATATCTAAGTTCATTGATAAAAGATATTAAAATAGTGTAGACGATATTTAAATAGTTTAAAATATGAAATGATTAAATGAGATGTTTAAAGGAATGACGTCACAATGCTAGAAAAGATTGTTATTTTTACCTCTTTTGTGTTAATCATGGATCTTGTTGGTGCTTCAACCACATTTGGCGAAATTGGTGGCTTGCAGCTTGCGTGGCGTTTGAAATCTGGCGAGGGGATCGTAACTCAACGTTTTTGAAGTCGAGCAGTATTTTTCTGTTTGATTAACATATTTTATAAAAATTTATTTTAGAATTCATCGATAGAATAGAGCAGATAAACTTTATTCTCTTAATGGATCTTTTTCCAGGTAAATCGACCATAAATTGCAGAACAGTTAGATACTTATATTTTTATAATTTTTCATTATGATAAAAAAATATTGAAAGTCATTTTTAATTTTAAAGGATGCAATTTGAAAATCTTTACTCGATAGTTTACTAAAACATAATATGGAGAAATTACATATTTTGTTTGCAAAAAGATATTTTAAGGAAAAGATAGATTAAATATGTCTAAATACTCATATTCCAAAAGGATAATTGGAAAACTTACATAGCGACATTTTAATTAACAAAATTATGATAATAAAATAGGCACTTATACTTATCGCATTTTTATAGATCAAATAGAAATAAAGGGCGAAAAAATATATTTTTAACAAATTATTTTAAATAGAATATTTTAAAATTTGGTGGAAAAACATAAAATGGCAGAATTTTTATTATTTAATATGGATTTGTAATTAAAAATATCACATTATAATGTTGTAATAAAAATATATTTTTAAAATTTTATATAAAGATATGTATAAAAAAATTATAAATGAATTTTAAAATAACTCTACATTTAAATTAAAAAAATATATTTTAAAATATATATATAATTATATTATATATATAAAATTTTTGTTGTTGCCTTTATAGAGTTACAGTTAAATTACCTGTTCTTTTAATTTATTAGTTTACTGTTGGTTTATATACAAAACAGGAAATTATCGTTCAGTTTTTCAGAATTATGTCACATATTTTGAGATATTTTTCATCGTACAGAATCCTAAGTTATCATACATATATGATAATTATCGTATGGTTGCAACACTGCCCTGAAGTATCATAAGCAAGGGAAACATTGTACATCCTCTAAACGTAAAAGTGTTCCACACATTCTGCTCGCTAAACGAGACAAGAAATCAAAAGATGTTCAAAGTGTTTATCACACTCACGAATTTTACCCTAATCGGGATGTTAGTGAAGATTTGCATAAGTTTTTCACAGAAGTACACCCGCAGATATAGGAAGTTTTAGTATCCAATATGACTATGATGCACAGTATACCATTTTGGTATATGACCACAGATGTCGAAATGGAGCGAACTGGTGTTGATGGTGATCAAGAACATATTATAACTCATTCCCGAAATAATTCTACAATCGAACTAATTCCAAATATCATTACAAAATATACTGACGAGGGATTCTCTAAAATTATGAAAAGTTTTGAAGAATTTACTCAATAGATGGGTGGATATTACAAGGCATAAAAAAGCTACAGTTGAGTATAGCAAAATATTTTCCTCTCCGAGGAAGTTCATACATTCCTCTAACCCCTAAATTAGAGTGAAAAAAGAGATTTGAATAAATTTCAATACACTCCCTTATATCAAAATACAGTCTTTTTAAATTAATTTTACAATTTACACAGAATGTGATGAAAATCACATATTATAATTTTGATTAAGTGAATGTTTCAGTCTATAAAGTATAAATATGTGTTTCCTTTGTGTTTTCGAATTCAATAGATTTTAAATATTCAATTTTTTAAAATTTTTCCTCAAATGTGTTTTTGTTTATGTATCAATTTGTGAAACGATTTCGCCATTTCACGCCACGCTGCAAGCACGATGCACGCAAGCTGCAAGCACGCCAATTCGCCAAATGTGGTTGAAGCACCCAAGTTTCTGATTAGAAACAGAATTAAAAGAGGATTAAAAAAGCTGTTTTTAAACATCCCCTTATAAATAATACTAAGTTGTCTGTCAGCGAATTTATGAAGTGGTTGTACCTGGAATGGATGCAGTAATCCATATTTGATTTTTTATGAGTTAGGGTTAGCAAAATTCAAATCGAGTTCGAAATACATTTTTTCGAGCGTTTGATGCCATTATTTCAAGCCTTATTCTCCCTCTTATTCTATACTAAACTCATTCTTGATAGGATGGCGACGGAGAATATATTTAAACTGACTGTTACTCGACACTGATATACTCTAATTAGTTCCTTCACCCATGTAGGCAACGTTCAGTAGAGTGCTGCCCATTGATCATATTTCTCGAGTTAACGGTTCTAAGCCAAGTTCTAAATGTCTAATTAATTTAATATTTTCTGCTTTTTCTTTTAAATTCTTATTCCTAAGTTTTATTATTTTTAAAATAAAATTTTACTATTTTTTCACCTTTTTATGATTTTTATTATTATTTATTAAATTCACCTATTGTTCTACGGATGTCCCTGGCCGCATAAGCATTTCATGTTTTGTATTCTTACACTTTCATTTCGTCATATAATGATAGCGTAAGTTACTGTCCGTCTGACCTCGAATTTATGAAGCGGTTGAATTTGGAATGGATAGAGCATCCGTATTGGATTTTTGATGAGTTAGGGTTAGCAAAATTCAAAGCGAGTAATGTTTATCTTTTCCTAAACTATAGATCCGATTCTAAAATAAATTGGTATGAATAAGCTTCGTATCACAGCAAAAAATACTGTCATCTTTAAATTGTAACTACATACAAGAACAGGATTTATATAAAACATTTTATCCAATAAACAAAATTATAAAAAATTGATAGATTTTCAGTCTTAACAAAAAAAAATGTTTACAAACATTCACATCATCTCCATTGGTTATATTGTAGATTTTTAATATGAATGTTTCTATCTGTAGGTTTCATTAGCCTATGCAAAACAGTGGACCGTACAAACCAAAACCTAAACTATAGATAGATTCTAAAATAAATTTATATGAATAAGCTTCGTATCACAGTGAAAAATACTCATCTTTAAAACGTTTGAAATCAGTCTCCCTTTTGAGTGTTTAATGCCTTAATATCAAGCCCCATTTTAAGAACAGGCAATTAAATTTAACAATTTATCACGTAATAAATAGGTAAAAATAACATTTCTTTCTACAATGACGTCATTCTTTTAACCATCTCATTTAATCATTTATTTTAGATTATTTAAAAAAGCATATAGCCCATCATATGACGGGATTAAAAAATTTTTAATAATCAGAACTGTTAACAACAATGAGGTATAAAAAATTATTTGTTTTGGCTAAGAATATCTGGTTCACTCTCATAATTTATTTATCTCATACTCCACTAGTCTCCAGATCCTGTAATAAGTTTAGAATCACAATGAATATTTAGTCAAACCGTGTGGTTATTATAATAATAAACAAACACACAAACGAACAAACTTCTTAATTTCCAAATATATATAAATTAAAAGTTAGATATTTATTAGTCCGTGAAATAGACTCCTGACTTATATGAAAAAATTTATTGTTAATACCGGATAAATTTTCAATGCAACAAAAAATAATCGATGATGAAATTTAAAATTATCACATATGTACCTAATCTATTATTTAAGCCAAATATAAAAGATCATTTACGTAATATCTAAGTTCAGTGGTAAGAGATATTATAAAGTGTAGACGATATTTAAATAGTTTAAAATATGAAATGATTAATGAGATGTTTAAAAGGAATGACGTCACAATGCTAAAAAATTGTTATTTTTACCTATTTATTAATTGATAAAATATAAATTAATCGCCTGCTCTTAACCGGGGAAAATAGGGCTTGAAATAATGGCATTAAAATCTCGAAAAAGGGTTAAGGGGTGGATTTCGAACGTTTTAAAGACGACAGTATGTTTTGCTGTGATATGTAGTATATTCATACAAATTTATTTTAGAATCGGATCGATAGTTTAGGAGAAGATAACTTTATTCGCTTTGAATGGATGCCTCTATCCATTCCAGGTCCAACCGCTTCATAAATTTGCGGACAGATAACTTAGGCTATTATTATATAGGAGATCATTTGCATTATTTTCACACGTTATATCACTGAATTTAGATATTACGTAAATAATTTTCTTTTATACTTGGGTTAAATAATAGATTAGGTACATATGTGATAATTTTAATCAATTATTTTTGTTGAAAGATAATTCTCAGACAAAAATATTATTTTTTTATCTGCCTTATAGGGTACTTTACAATTCTGAAAAACTAAAAATTTTACTGATCCCGTCATATGATGGACTATATATATGCTAGTAAGAATAACGATAATAAATGTTTCATTTGGTGTTTGCTTACTCATAAAATGAATATTCAGAGTAATGCTAACCGTGTTCAAAATTATACCCCTTACGAAAAGGAAATCAAAATAGATGTCGAGTGTTCTGTTCCTGTATGCAAAGTCCCAGTAATTGAAAAACTTAATAATATACGCATTGATATCTATGAAGATGAAGTTTTCCCTCTATACATATCCGAACAACTTTGTTCCGATGAATAAGTTATTACTCATCTAAAGAAGATGTGCGCCATTACTGTGTAATGAGGAATTTGCACATGTATTCGAACAACTTAGTGTTTTTCTGATAATTTCAGACTCGTAGATTCCAAAAATGTTCTCAAAAATGTAAAAAAATGGGTCCATCATTTAAAAAATTAATTTTAAAGTTAAGCGAAAATCACGTGACATCAAAACGCTCCGTGATTGGTTGTGATGTCATCGTTCATGCAGACCAATATTTTTGTATTGCTTTTAAGCGCGCATATTTTCCGATTTTGTTTTTGCAAGTCAAAATTAGCTATCAATTAAAAATTAGCAATATCTATCAAAATTTATTTTTATTAAACCTGAAGGTTATTTTATCGATCTAGATAGCTTAGTTATCTCAATTTGCCATAAATGTCCTTCTATATTTATAAAGGACATTAGACAATAATTATAGCATGTCAATGTTTTCCTTCTTGGTAAAAAAAATTTTATGGGAGGATAATACGATAAATTATAAACCCAAATATGTAAAATATATATTTTTTTATATATAACATTGTAACGATCCGTTACATGACCCCAAAACGAACAAGGAGCCCAAAAGGTGACCTTTCGTCGTGGACTCACGATTAGCCGATAATAGAACCAGGTGGTCTAAAAACCCGTAATTGAAAAACGGTGCGTCGACGGCTCCGAACCGTCTGAACATTGTAACCTGTTGAATGGACCTTTACTGTGTACATAATTGAGTGCACCTTGCCGCCCATTAGCGGTTACAAAAAGGCCATTAAGTTGGTTAAGTTAATGAATCTGAGAATTGCTACATCTGGAACCAGGACAGCTGATCGGAGACTTGGGAGTGACCGCAAGATTGCGTCACCCTGGCTCGGGAAGTTTCTCGAAGAACCGAGAAGCGGAAGGAGTGCTTAGTATAAATGGAACAGGACCGGACTAGAACGGGGGCTTTTGCTTTGTTCTTCTCTCGAGGCTTCTACCTGCTAGAGCCTGGTCGATCGAGGACCGCTCTTATCTCCGTGTCTGGAGTTTGTTTTTTTTGAGACCGCCAGCGTCTCCGTTGCTAGATAGTCGAACATTCGACTTGGGAATTCCTTCCCCGTTATTGCTGATTGATAGTTAACTTCTTGCATAGAAGTAGTCAGCCTAGAGTGACTTTGCACTCTAATTTTGGATCGACTTGCATCCTGTGTTTTCTTCACGAATCCCAGCGTGATACGCACTCGGAACCTCCGAACCTGCTGTGAAAGCCAACCGCGCTAATCGACTGACGGAGTGATCGAGTCAACATTAGTCCCGGCACGAATTAGTTTCCAGCTATTGTGTTTTAAAGCCCTAGCCATACTGTTCCGGTATCCCACGCATCCTTGTATGTGCATATTATCTCTGTACGAGATCCCTGAATGTTATCGTTTATTGAATTTGTACATATCTGTACATAGTTTATTCTAGTGAATAAAATATTTAGTCAAGAATACCTAAATTTCTAGCTGTTTCATTGAAGGCCTCGCCTACCTATTTTCCAGTACGTTACAGGCTAGTGGTATTCTAAATATTGGTGGCAGCGCTGTTACGGTAAACAGTGAAGGCTAGGTGAAGAAATTTTCGCGGGTGAAATTGTGCAGCCAGACATCAGATGAGAAATTTTGCGTTCCGAATCTGAACCTGCATTAGTGAAATTTTTTTGTGATCCTGTGATATTGAGAGTCAACTGTGAGACCCTTTTTTTTGTGATCCTGTGATATTGAGAGTCAACTGTGAGACTTTTTGTGTGATCCTGTGATATTGAGAGTCAACTGTGAGACTTTTTGTGTGACCCTGTGATTTGAGAGTCAACAGTGAGATTTGGTGTTCAACCGTAAGACGACGCTAGAGACTGATGAAACAAGCATCAAAAATCGTGAGTAACCAATTCTGTTCTCTTGTATCGAACCAACAGTACATTGAGTATAGGTTGTGCTAGGAATTTAGATAGATCAGAGTATAGTAAATTGTGTTGCATTGTGTTTAAATTAGATGTATATCAATTGAAAGAAATCTTAAATTGGTATGCAAATATTTTGTAGAGTGATAGAAAATAATTTCAAAGATAAGAATTATTGACTAAGGTATATTAAAGTTTTGAATTAAGAGTAAAGTTGAATTAAGGAATTTTGTGTAATAGTATTGTGCATAAATTTGAATTTTAAAAGTGTGTATAAATTATAATTGTAATTGAATATTAATTGGAATTTAACTGTTCATAAATAAGATTTTTAAAACTGTGTATAAATCAGAATATTATATAATGAATATAATTTGGAAATTTGAAATTGCATAAATTGAAAATTTAAATTGTGTATGATGGTGTTTGATTTAAATTGTTAATAAGATAAGGAAAATTAGTGTGTTGAGAACATTGCTTAAATTAAATATATTAGTTATTTAATTATCATAATTTGAACTTAAGAAAACTGTTAGCACATTATAAGAGAATATTGCAAGTATTTATTTTGTATTGTGTGCATTTGTGCTAGGAAAATTCATATTGTTTATTGTTTTGGTTTTCAAGTGATTATTGTTGTGTTAATTTGAAATTTTGGAAATTGGGTTAAACGTTCTAAAAATCGAGTAGTAATTGTATTGTGTTAGTATTGTATTTCACGAATTGGTTGAGTAGTCGTAAGTTATTATTGTGAAAATTGAGTAGTAAGTTATTAAGGATATTATCTCATCATGAGTTATTTAAGTAAAGGGCGTAAGGCAGATCTCGTCGAGTTAGCCAAGGAAATTATAGGTGGAATAGACGAAACCTTAACTATGAATCAAATAAGGAAATTAATTGAGACATCGGAGGATTACGATCCAGCTTTTGTAGAAGGATGTCTAGATACTATTATTGAGGCCCGGTTAGAGAAAGAGCGCCTAGAAAGGGCGGATCGCGATAGTGAGAGAGAAAGAGAGAACAGGCAAATAGAAATAGAGAGAGAGAGAGAGAAGAGAGAGAAAGAGAGAGAGCGTTCGAATTAGAGAGAGAGAGGAGCACTGATGAACGGATAGAGGTGCCAAGACCCTCAGGGGCATCTTTGCGGAACCGGATGCCACAATTTAATCCGGATGAGACGGACATAAATTTGTACCTTTGTCTATTCGAAAGACAAGCTGAATACTTGAAAGTACCTGAAATTGAGATGGCAGGGGAACTTATTTCATTATTACCGCTTTCAGTGTCAAATATTATTTTAAGGGAAAAGGCAGAAGAAACGCGGGATTATAAATTTGTAAAGAAACTCCTCTTAGAACGCTATAAATTATCGGCGGAAGCCATGCGACAAAAATTTGTACAACATGTACGGAAATCAGGAAATCTATGGAAGGATTACCTTTTTGAGATACGCACCTATTTAGAAGGTTGGGTATCCAGTTTAGGAGTTACAACATATGAAGGTCTACTGGATTTAATGCTAGTAGACCAGCTTAAACGGAAAATGGGGAGCGAATTCAAGGAATTCCATCTCAAAGAATGGGAAAGTTTTGTTTCACCCGATATCGTAGCGGACTTAGGAGACAAGTATGAATTACTTAAGAAACCCGGGAGGTCCCAAACGCAAGGAAAAAAATTTCCGGATTCTCGCACCCCTGATTTTCACAAATATTCAGTACCATTCAAGGCAGAAAATATCAGACCCCCTCCCCGGGAAAAGGTTGAAGTTAAGAATGAAAGGCCAAAAACGCCGAGTGTAAATGAACTTAAACATCGGGATTGGCGAAATGATCGGGAGTTTGAAAGGAAAAGGCACAGAGACATTATTTGTTTCCAGTGTGGAGTCTCTGGGCACATTAGACCTGATTGCCCGGAATTAAAACGTAAGGAGGAATTAAATGCTATCCATACGGAAAGTGAGGTAGTAGATCTGCTAGCACCGTACGTTAGTTTGGGCACTGTAAACAATAAACCGTCTGAAATTTTAAGAGACAGTGGAGCTAGCTATGACTTCATCTGTAGGCGATATGTTAGGCCGCAAGATTTTACAGGCGACACGGTATGGGTAACTCAGCCCTTAGATACTCACGCTATAAAATTACCTGTAGCAAGAGTTTCGCTATGTACTACATATGGGAATATCGATACGAAGGCTTGCGTCATTTCTGATTTTTCGAATCAACAACGATATATTCTGGGAAATTTGACGGCTGCATTATTAGAAGAACAACGAAAAATACAGGTAACTGAGCAAATTAACGCTCAAGCGAAGTTACAAACCCGAACTACTCTAGGGAACGGGAATTCCAGTCCGACAAATGAAAAATCCAGTGCAGGTGGGGAGAAGGTAAATAAACATACCTGGGAACAAAAGACCATTTCCACGAATCGCCCCCCTCCCCTCGTTGCAACCAAAACCAGTCTGGGAGTAAGTGCGGACGGAAATGTGGACAAAAGTACAATAGGGAGAGGTTTTTCGCGTAACGGACACTCCGGTTTTACGTCAGAGAGATGAAGCGCGAACCGGGGAAAAAACAAACTGAGGGTTTCGAAATTCCCGCGCTTGGAAAAGGATCCTCTGATTCTGACTATAATGAAGTAGTGCGCGAGAATGAAGTAATATCTCGTCTAACTACTGACCAACAGTCGATATCAAAGAGACTATTAGGTAAAAATGCGATTACTAGGTTGCAGTCGGAAGCCCTCGAGGTAAGCGGGAACTCTAATACGGACGAATTTAACAACCCCCTAAGCGCAGAGGAGGGACCCGCATTGTTACACGACACGAGCGGAGAAACTGAATATGAGCTTCCAATTGTCAACTTGACCGACGCAGAACGGGGTCTTGTGAATATAACCCCAGAGGAATTTGCGGTCAGCCAGGACAATTGCTCTGAGACTAGGGAAGTGAGAGAACTGTTAGTTAATGTAACCGATGGAGTTGCGCATAAAAGTTTCGTACAAAAACATGAATTGTTATGCAAAATTCAGGTAAACCATTTAGGAGAGGAAAATTGTGATTTGGTGGTAC
>CM063507.1:11281694-11284542 GCA_032207245.1 Pardosa pseudoannulata | reverse complement strand
TAAAGCAAGTCTGAACGTATTGGAATCAAATTCTCAACTGAAGTGCTGAAAATAAGTGTGAATGCACAGGCTTCTTGGTCGCTACCATAGTAACCGATGACTGAAGAAACGAGAAAGTGTGACCTTGAAGCGCCAATAGATTTTAAATGGACTATAGCATACAGCCCGTCATATAACGGGATGAGTAAAATTTTCAATTTTCCAGAATTGTAAAGTACCCTATGAGGCAGGTAAAAAAATGGCTTGTTTTTTGGCTGAGAATTATTTTGCAACAAAATATTATTCTAAGAAAATTATTTACTTAATATCTAAGTTTAGTGATAAAACGTATGGAAATAATGCAGAAGATATTTAAATAATCTAAAATAAATGATTAAATGAGATAGTTAAAGGAATGACGTCATAATGCTAGAAAAAAATTGTTATTTTTACCTATTTATTATGTGATAAATTGATACATTTAATCGCCTGCTCTTAAAATGGGGTTTGATATAATAATGGTAATACGTGAATTTAATAAAATAAAAATCATAAAAATTTTAAAAATGGTAAAAATTTATTTTTAAAATAATAGAACACTTTTAGGAGTAAGAATTCAAAAGAAAAAGTAGAAATTATTAAATTAATTAAACATTTAGAATAATTCGGCTTCTTCGGGGGCAGAACCATCCATCTGAGAAGTACGACGGTCAAAGGGGCAGACACTCTACCCCATGTGCCAACTTACAAGTGGTAAAGGCGATGGTTAGAATATATAAAGGGCAAGTAAAAACAGTCCAGAAATTTAAATATTGCGCTCCGCCCTCGCCATCCTATCAGTAATGAATTTAGGGTAGAATAAGTGGGAGAATAAGGCTTGAAATAGTAGAATTAAACGCTCGAAAAGGGGGGTATGAGATGGATTTTGAACTCGCTTTGAATTTTGCTAACCCTAACTCATAAAAAACCCAATATGGATTCCTGTATCCATTCCAGGTACAACCGCTTCATAAATTCGCGGTCATACAGACAGACAGCTTAGGCTGTTATTATATAGGGGACTAGCATATAGCCCGTCATATGACGGGATCAGTAAAATTTTTAATTTTCCAGAATTGTAAAGTACCCTATGAGGCAGGTAAAAAAAATGGATTGTTTTTTGGCTGAGAACTATCTGGTACACGCTCAATAATTTGTTTATCTTTACTGACCACATGTTAGTTGCCAAGCTTAATTTATCTTGTCATATTACGTGAAACGATAAACAGCAGAGGTTCTAATATTGACAGTGATTATTTGGCGGTATATATGAATGATGTCCAAAATTTAGCGAATCGATTGAAAACTTTATGGTTATGTATAAAAGACAAACACACAAACTTCTTAATTTTCAAACATATATAACTTAAACGCTAGATATTTATTAGTCCGTGAAATAGACTCCTAGACTTTTGTGAAAAGAATTTGTTGTTCATACGGGTGATAAAATTTTCATTGCAACAAAAAATAATCGATGATTAAATTTAAAATGATCACATATGTGTACCTAATCTATTATTTAAGCCAAATATAAAAGAAAATTATTTACGTAATATCTAAGTTCCGTAATAAAATGTATAAAAATAATGCAGACGATATTTAAATAATTTAAAATAAGAAATGATTATAGTTGCCAAGCTTAATTTATATTGTCATATTACGTAACAGGATAAACAGCAGCGCTTCTAATATTGACAGTGATTATTTGGCGGTATATATGAATGATGTCCAAAATTTAAAGAATCGATTGCAAACTGTGTGGTTATGTATAAAAGACAAACACACAAACTTCTTAATTTTCAAACATATATAACTTAAACGCTAGATATTTATTAGTCCGTGAAATAGACTCCTAGACTTTTGTGAAAAGAATTTGTTGTTCATACGGGTGATAAAATTTTCATTGCAACAAAAAATAATCGATGATTAAATTTAAAATTATCACATATGTGTACCTAATCTATTATTTAAGCCAAATATAAAAGAAAATTATTTACGTAATATCTAAGTTCCGTAATAAAATGTATAAAAATAATGCAGACGATATTTAAATAATTTAAAATAAGAAATGATTAAACGAGATGGTTAAAGGAATGACGTCATAATGCTAGAAAAAGATGCTTTTTTTCATCTACTTGTAATGGGGTAAATTGGAATTTAATCATCGCCTGCTTTTAACTGAGGAAAATAAGGCTTGAAATAATGGCATTAAACGATCGAAAAAGGGAGAAAGGGGTCGATTTCAAACGTTTTTGAACTCGCTTTGAATTTTGCTAACTCTAACTCATGAAGAATCCAATATGGCGTCTATCCATTCCAGGTCCAACCGCTTCAAAAATCCGAGGACAGACGGACAGATAACTTAGGCTATTATTATATAGGAGATTCTCGTTTGAGGGGGTGATATTTATCTATACGAATTTCCTTGTCTTCAAAATTTACAATTGAAAAAAATAACTGAATGTGTTAGCTTCTTAAATAACTAAGTACAACATGGCTGCTCTGCCCGTCAACATTTAACTCAGAAAATTTAATTTTTGGGTTCGCAGGCAACATTTCGGGGCCTACTAAAGATTTAATGCAAAGCAAAATAATTGTGACCCATTTTCACTTTTATGGAAGTTAAAACAAATATATTGGTATATTGATATATATTAGTGAATATATTTGTATCCATACTTTTAAGCTGTTCCCAAAAAGAGAGTATATTTTTCTTGCTTATTGTCAACACAAAGCACAAAATTTAATTTTTGTGTGAGCTGGCAACATTTGGGGGCCTTCTAAACATTTAATGCAAAGCAAAATAATTGTGACCCATTTTCACTTTTAT
>CM063507.1:11259194-11266694 GCA_032207245.1 Pardosa pseudoannulata | reverse complement strand
ACTTATCAAAAATCCAATATGGATTCTCTATCCATACCAGGTCCAACCGCTTCATAAATTCGAGGACAGATAACTTAGGCTATTATTACATTACGAGAAGAAAGTTTAAGTCATAAAAAGTTGAAAAAAAAAAAATAAACATTTATTTTAGAAATAATAAAACAATTTTTGAAAATAATAAAACAACTTTAGGAATAAGAATTTAAAAGAAAAAGCAGAAAATATTAAATTAATTAGACATTTAGAAAAGTTTGGCTGAGTAGGGGACTGAACGGTCAACCTGAGAAGTACGATGATGAAATGGGCAGACCCTCTACCGAACGTGCTAGGCATATACATGGTGAACGAACTAATTAGAGTATATAAGGGTTGAGTAAAAACAGTCCAGCAATTTAAGTATTACGCTCCACCCTCGCTGCTCCCTCTTATTCTATACTAAATTCGCATCAAGAATTAATTAAGTATAGAATAAGATGGAGAATAATGCTTGAAATAATAGCATTAAACGCTCGAAAAGGGGTGATGGGGTGGATTTAGAACTTGCTTTGAATTTTGCTAACCCTAACTCATAAAGAATCCAATATGGATGCCTGTATCCGTTCCAGGTACAACCGCTTCATAAATTCGCTGACAGACAACTTAGGCTATTATTATATAGGGGATACTAAATTCATATCAAGAATGAATTTAGTATAGAATAAGACTTGAAATAATAGCATTAAACGCTCGAAAAGGGGGGATGGGGTGGATTTCGAACTCGCTTTGAATTTTGCTAACCCTAACTCATAAAAAATCCAATATGGATGCTGTATCCATTCCAGGTACAACCGCTTCATAAATTCGAGGACAGACAACTTAGGATATTATTATATAGGGGATATGTATATATATATATATATATATATATATATATATATATGTATATATATGTATATATATATGTATATATATATATATGTATATATATATATATATATATATGTATATATATATATGCATATATATATATATATATATATATATATATATATATATATATATATATATATATATATATATATATATATATATATATATATATATATATATATATATATATATATACAGAGACGTAACCAGGGAGTTGCAAAGGGACTTATGCAACCCCCAAGATTTTTTGTCGAAACTGAAAAAGGGATGAGAGGAAAAGATATTTTAAATTTTGCCTTCCTTTTTTTAAAGTTTAGAAATATCATAATACTACAAGAACATTATCTTGAAATATTTCGGCTTTGTGAAAAAGATCCTGGGGTGTAAACTGCTACAGAAGTTTTACAAGAGTACAATGCAGAAATTTTCCCTAATATCCATACACTTTTAAAAATTTTAGTCACTTTGCCAGTCACAACATGCACAGCTGAAAGATCACTTTCAACTATGAAATATGTAAAAAATTATTTGAGAAACCGAACATCAGAAAAGCTTTTGAATGGACTCTGCTTGATGCATATCTATAAAAATATTCCTTAACTGATGCAAAGTTCTAAAAAATTTAGAAAAACTAAAGCTGAGAATAAATATAAATTTGTAAAAACTAATATGAATAGATTTTTTTTCATTGCATTGTAATGGAATCTTTTTAACCTTTTTTTTTAAAAATTGCATTTGCTTTTTTATTGATCATTAAATGATAATTTATCAATTTTCAATGATACAGGATCGTATCAATTCTGGTAAGTAAAACATTTTGTTTTCATACTATCTCTATTATTTTTCTTTAACGCCATACTTTTCTAATTTTTATAACTTGGTAAAAATTACATGGATAATTTTACAACGGAGAAATTAGATTGATATAATGTATTCTTTAGTTTTTATATAATGATAATACTAAATTAAAGAAGTCTATTTTTTCATGCCAATTATAGGCTCCTATGTGAGAGAATTTAGGATGGGGTGGGGGTTGAGATAAAAATGTGTGTATGCATGTGTTGTAATTATATGTTATAGATTAAATTTAGTTTAAAGGATGGACTTTACAAAATGGGGGGGGGGTACTCAAGCACCTTCTGCACTTTCCGTATGGGTATCCTTATTGCCAATGACAATAAGCATCCCCCCAAAAAATATTATCTGGGTACGCCATTGTATATATATATATATATATATATATATATATATATATAAATATATAAATATATATATATATATATATATATATATATATATATATATATATATATATAATATATATATACATATATATATATACATATATATATATATATATATATATATGTACATATATATATATATATATATATATATATATATATATATATATATATATATATATATATATATGGGTTATTCCATGGGAAATCAACACAATTTTAGAACAAATTCTACCTGACCACCTCCAATTTTGATTAAATTTGGTATAGTAAGTGAATTCATGGTAATAAAGAAAATCCCCAAATCTTATGTTCAAATAATAATTGGTTTGGGAGTTATAAGGGTTTAAAGTTGCCAGATTTGTTTAAAAAATACACTTTCAGCATACTTTAAATTACACTTGTTACTCACCTAATTAAGCTAGAGATATGTGCAAGGTGTTATTTTAAACCTTTTTTAATGGGCTTTCATATGATATACAACACATGATGACTTGAAATTATTTTTTAAAAATTTAAATTTAAATTTAAAATTTAAATTTCTCAAAAAGCCAAGTTTTTAAAATTTTGAAAAAAATCTCAAAAATTGCTCATATTATTGTTAATTAATCCTCAAAGTTTCATGTTGGGATCATAATGGGATCCCAAGCTACAAAAGGTTTTTGTTTGATATATTTACTATTGGAATAACGAAAATGAGAACATGCATTCATTACTTTTAATCTAACTCAGCTGTATAGGATGGCATTAATGTTTACACACTACCTTATCGACATATACTCTAGTAAATAGTACATTTAACATTTGTGAAGATTTTAGAATGAAGAAAAATCATTAAAGTGCATTACTTTTGATGGATGGTGCTACTTATTTAGTTGAAACTGGTAGAAAGCTTTATGTGTTTTGAGAATTTCTACTTCAGAAAGAATATACATTGGTCCTGTTGGAGTTAAAGGATTCACCTTACACATAACATCTGAAATTGGAATCCATAGTACATCTGGCCTATAAAGATATAAAAAAGATGGTGATGTCCAGATGAGTGAAGGAATGTCACTTTTAACTCTACTTTCTCTAACATGAATGTAAGCTTCCAGTTGCTTTTATAAACAGCAGTAATATAGAAATTTATATCAGCAAATAGAAGCTTTTCTCGTGATGCTATCGCAGTTTGCATCAATAAATCTGTGGGTATAAGAGTATGATATTTCAGAGTCCCATGGATTGCATGAGCTTTTATAAATCGGTCATCTAGAAATAAAGCTGTAGAAATGTGTTCTTGTGTTGAAAAAGTAAAATGTATACCTCTGATGTTTTCCGGATTCCAGTTAGAAATATGTCATGGTGTAAGTATTTCATTTTTATATGGTCGTTGTAGGCTTGCTCGAGCCACTAACTCTTGAATGTACCTTCTACCTCATCAAAAGATCCTTTACCATGAGCAGTTGCCCAAAAATGCCTTCTGCCTCAATGCCAAAATCTTCCTTATGTAAGCATAAATTGGCAAAGTTTTTCTTATTTATATATTGTGGAGATGACCCATCTGAGAAATAAAATATTTTCCTTGCACTTTTTTAAAATTCTGTCTTAAAAAAAGTAATAAGCTTCTTTTGAAAACAGTAAACTGCTACTGTATTGTGCTCCAAACAGTCTTAAATTACAATGTATGTAAAGTGGTCAATTCCAAACTTTCCTTTGTAATATACAACAAATGGGTGAGTTGTAGATTGAACATTAGTCCAGTGGCAGCTCTGGGCCTCATCCTGTATAACAAATAAGTAATTTTCAGCAAAATCAAGAACTACAAACTCTGAATCTTTTAAATTTTCTTTTATATTGTTTATAAATGAATTTTGTTGTTTCACCACAAAGTCATGATAAACTAATACAGACATTTTTTCACAAAATAAGTCAATAAATTCTGATGCTGACTTTTGTATTGTTTCTAAAGAGCTCCTATCAACAGAAATCCACTGATTGAAAATTACCTTTTCCACCATATTTTCATCGAATGTTTCACCAAGTATGGTTTTTAATTCTGTAGTCCCAGAACATGATGTACACTCTCCCATGTGGCGGCTGACTGATGCTGGATTACAAATCATCATAGAAAGGCAGTCCTTGTATGTGTTAATTTTTCCATGTGTTAATGGAAGCTAATTTGGTATTTTATAGCTTGTGATCCCATTATGATCTGAATGTACTATGTCACAATGTATGAAGCCAGATGTACTATGGATTCCAATTTCAGATGTTATGTGTAAGGTGAATCCTTTAACTCCAACAGGACCAATGTATATTCTTTCTGAAGTAGAAATTCTCAAAACACATAAAGCTTTCTACCAGTTTCAACTAAATAAGTAGCACCATCCATCAAAAGTAATGCACTTTAATGATTTTTCTTCATTCTAAAATCTTCACAAATGTTAAATGTACTATTTACTAGAGTATATGTCGATAAGGTAGTGTGTAAACATTAATGCCATCCTATACAGCTGAGTTAGATTAAAAGTAATGAATGCAAAATCTCATTTTCGTTATTCCAATAGTAAATATATCAAACAAAAAACTTTTGTAGCTTTGGATCCCATTATGATCCCAACATGAAACTTTGAGGATTAATTAACAATAATATAAGCAATTTTTGAGATTTTTTTCAAAATTTTAAAAACTTGGCTTTTTGAGAAATTTAAAATATTAATTTTAATTTAAATTTTTAAAAAAAAATTTAAGTCATCATGTGTTGCATATCATATGAAAGCCCATTAAAAAAGGTTTAAAATAACACCTTGCACATATCTCTAGCTTAATTAGGTGAGTAGCAAGTGTAATTTAAAGGTATGCCGATAGTGTATTTTTTAGACAAATCTGGCAACTTTAAAGCCTTATAACTCCCAAACCAATTATTATTTGAACATAAGATTTAGGGATTTTCTTTATTACCATGAAGTCACTTACTATACCAAATTTAATCAAAATTGGAGGGGGTCAGGTAGAAACCTTGTGTTGATTTGGTATGGAATTACCCATATATATATATATATATATATATATATATATATATATACATATATATAGACATATATATACATATTTACATATATATATATATATGTATATATGTATATATATACATATATATATATATATGTATATGTATATATACATATATATATATATATAAATATATAATATATATATATACATATATATATGTATATGTATATATATATGCATATACATATAATATATATATTCGTATATATATGTATATATATATGTATATATATATGAATATATGCATTTGTATATATATATATATATATATATTTGTATATATATATATGTATATATATATTATATATATATATTTAATATATATATATATATATATGTATATATATATATATATAAAGTATATATATATATATATATATATGTATATATATATATATATATATATATATATATATATATATATATATATATATATATATATATATATATATATATATAATATATATATATATATATATATATATATATATATATATATATATATATATATATATATATATATATGTATATATTATATATAATATATATATATATATATATATATATATATATATTATATATATATATATATAATATATATATATATATATATATATATATATATATATATATATATATATATATATATATATATATGTATATATATATATATATATATATATATATATATATATATAATATTATATATATATATATATATATATATATATATATATATATATATATATATATATATATATATATATATATATATATATATATATATATGTATATATATATGTATATATATATATATATATATATATATATATATATATATATGTATATATATATATAGATATATATATATATATATATATATATATATATATATATATATATATATATGTATATAAATATATATATATAATATATAAATATATACAATATAAAATATATATATACACAAATAGATATACACCACATAACACATAACACACATCATACAAATATATATAATTACAATACAATACATATATATATAATAAATATATATAATACAATATATATATAAATAAATATAAAATATATACAGAATACTAATATATATAGTAATATAAAATATAAAATAAAATATACATAAACAAATATACATATATAATACATATTATAACATATAATACATACACACAATATATATATATATATACAAAATTATATACAATATACATAAATAATAATTATATACACACATATATATATACAATATACATACATTAAATAATATAATACAACATATATATACACATACAATAAAAAAATAAACACACACACAATACAAACATCCAAACCCCAAAACACAAAAAATTCCTAATTAATGCATTTCAAAACACAACTCCAACATAAACACAAATTTATGTAGCAAAAAAGCAATCGTCTGTAACATCTGTAGCAAGAACGAATTATGTAGCAGCCAAAAACCAGATATTTTAGCAGCATAGTGTTTTTAGCAGTACAATTTAAAGGATAAAGTAGTTTTTGTGGAGTCTGCCTACTAATTTAGAACGATGGTAGCAAAGGAGCAGCCAAATATTCAATAATTGCTGATATGGTTTGTTTGTTTGGTACATGCAATATATAGTACGTAATTGCTATAGTACGTTGAGCCAATCGGAATGGAAGTGAATCAGTATGCGTAGTCATATCTCCGCCAGAGTACATCTCAGCGAAAACACACGGTAAAAGATGCTGATTTCGACTAGGATTGCAACCCCCCCCATTTTCCAATCACGATTTCTCGATGGATTTGCATCGATCTCAGAAACAGTCCTAAAGGCTGTCAAAAAAGCGGATTTCCGATTAAAAGCGGAAAACTTTCATGCCTGATATATATATATATACATATATAAATGTGTGTATATATATATATATATGCATATACATATGTATATATATATATATATATATATATATATATATATATATATATATATATATATATATATATATATATATATATATATATATATATATATATATATATATATAATGTCCCGTCTAATTTAATAGGGAACATGTGTTAAAGCGCTAAAGCGCACAGCTTAAAATTATATATTTTCAATGAGTTTCCTTTTTTTTTTAAGAAGTCAACGCTAAATTGGAGAGGACCTGAATTGAAGCCTTTATTTTTTTCCATTTCCCACTTTCTTGCTTATATAGACTCATCGTCGGAGTTTTCCACCTCTCTCAGATCTCAACCCGCCCCCCTGATAACAAGTTGACATCTGTG
>CM063507.1:11239194-11251694 GCA_032207245.1 Pardosa pseudoannulata | reverse complement strand
CTAGTTATTTAAAATTATTTAAATAACTCTTATCCTTAAATACACAAAATTGCTAAATGCAAAATTACTGAATATTCACGATTATACTGGAGATATTTCTTTAATGATTCCATAATTATGGATAATTAGAAGTAATTTTGCATTTTACTTATTCTATTGAAGTTTTCACTAAAATATGGTATTTATAGTAATTAAACCGATTATTAAATAATAATCGGCTACAAAGTTACATAATGGTAAATAATAAAAATTCTGCCATTTCTATGTTTTTCCACAATTTTAAAATCTATCTGATATTAAGATTCAATTGATTAAAAATATATCGCACAAGCGCCCTCTATTAATACTAATTTGAACTATTAGAAAAATGTACGATAATTTATAAGCTAATGCCATAATTTTAGGACCTAGAATCCATAATTTTGGTTGTGAAGGTTGGCAACACTGGTCGCCGTTATTGTGTACCGTTGCAGAAATGTCAGTGCTGCTCCTAAGCGTTGAATTTTGTGTTCGGGTGTCAGTTTCGGCTCACAGACCTGACAGAGTTGACGAGGAATTTCAATTGGAGCAATACTTTGTGCATTCAAGATCACAGGCCGAACATTGCAGGCGGCTGGAGAAGGAATTAAAGTTTCCATTTTTGACCACTACTACCTCACTATTGGCATGAATCCGAACTTGTCCAGCTGGCATATGATTAATACGTCATAGATCTGTTACGCATGCGCAATTGACACGGCTAATTACAATTACTTTAAAGGGGAAAACATCGGGAAACTTACTTTCTGGATGCTCTTCGTATTATACTGCATTTTAGCATCAAAATAAAAGTATATTTTCAAATATAATTTTTTGAACTACGTACTTAAATCTAAATTTAGTTTTTGAATAAAATTTGAATGTCTTAACATTCCACCAATTAATTTAATTTCAATATTTTTGATTCACATTGCTTTATGTATTTACTAAAGCACATAAAAAAGCATTATACGTTTACTTTCGAATTTGCTTATATAATAATAAATTAATAGAATATAACAATAATAAAAAACAAAAACACATTGTTTAACTGACAATTTAGGAGGTGACGAAATTGGATTTATATTAAAGACAGTTTAAAATTATTTAAGTAGAGATAATTTTAGTGCAAAATAATTTATAACAGTTTAAAAAAAAAAGGATTGTAATTTGAAGCTTCGTTATAGTGATCATAAATAGATTAACATATAATGATTATGGTATTTAATCTCCTTTTACTAAAGCAGAAAGTATCACTGATCTGCTATAACTATATACACATACAACATTATATATAAATATATATATACATATATATACATATATATATACACACACACACATACACACTATCATACCTGCAAACTTTTAATTCGAATTAATAGAATCTTTATTAACTCATTACATTTAATAAGACGGTTAATTTTTTTCAAATAAATTTGATTCTAGAAAATCATAAACCATTAATATTATTTATTAAAATAAATTATCTTAATTATTAATTTAATTTACTCGTTATTTAGATACACAGATCATTATACTGATTATCAATATTGATCATAAGATTAATTATAGTTATTTATTTATCTTATTTTAATGTTATTTATTAATAATAGATAAAGAGTGAATATTATATTGATAATTTTATCAATTTTGATCATACTTATTGGAATCTTAATAAGTAAGTTTAATTATAGTTAATTATTAATTTTATTTATTAATTATATATTGAGACAGATAATTATACTGATCATAAATAATGATTTGATCATACTTATTGGAATTTTAATAAATAAGTTTAATTATATTTAATTCTTAATTTTATTAAAAAAGTTAAAATAAATTATTATCTAATTTATAAAATAGTGATGATTATTGTTATTTATTAAAAGAGACAGATCATTATATTGATTATTTTATTGATTTTGATAATACTTATTAGAATATTAATAAATAAGCTTATTATAGATAATTATTAATCTTATTTCTTAAAAGAAATTATCTTATTTATGAAAATTGTCTTATAGTTTGAAATAATTTTAATTACTAATTTTATTTATTAATTATAGATAGAGACAAATAACTATACTGATTATGAATAATGATTTTGATCATACTTATTGGAATTTTAATAAATAGGTTTAAATATAGTTAATTATTAATCTTATTTATTAATTATAAAAACAGATATTGATAATTTTATTGATTTTGATCATACTTATTGGAATTTTAATAAGTAAGTTTAATTATAGTTAATTGATTTTGTTTATTAAAACAAATTATCTTATTTATGAAAATTGTCTTACAGTTAAAAATAATTTTAGTTATCAATTTTATTTACTAATTATAGATAGTATAATATTATTATATTGATTATTAATAATGATTTTGATCATACTTATTGGAATTTTAATAAATAGGTTTAAATTTAGTTAATTATTATTCTTATTTATTAATTGTAGATATAAACAGTTCATTATATTGATAATTTTAATAATTTTGATTGTACTTATTTGATAAGTTTAATTATACTTAATTATTAAGATAATTCTAATTATTGATCTTATAATTTAATTAGATAGACATCGTTATACTACTTATTAATTTTGAATTTGGTAATACTTATTGGAATATTAATAAATTAGGTTAATTATTAATCATATTTATCAGAATAAATTATTATTATCCTATTTATCAAAGATTTTTTAATATTTACAAAATACCAACTATATATTGTCTTTTCTTTTTTGAAAATTTTAAAACCTAAAACCTAAAATTTATAATTATTATTTAATTTGTAAAAGTTGGCAGGCATGTACGAATAAAATTTAAAAAAAGGGCTACCACAAAAGAACTCACTTATACGAAGACCAGGAGTCGAGATAATTCTTCGTATAACTGAATGCTTCGTTTATGTGAATAGCAGACAAAAAACATACTGGGCTATTTTCCTGTTTTTCATTAACGCAAAATTATCTTTAAACTTACTTTAGAGGTAAAAAGATATTATATTCATATCTGTAAACGAAAAAAAAAACAACGAAATAATTTTTTGTAGAATATATATTCAACATAGCAAATATTTGTATTCACATACTTTTTGGTACTTTTCCATTTCGGCGGCGAAGGCAATAATTTCCACAAATATCACATCCAACGCCAAACTGAA
Organism: Pardosa pseudoannulata; assembly: GCA_032207245.1. NCBI lineage: Eukaryota > Metazoa > Arthropoda > Arachnida > Araneae > Lycosidae > Pardosa > Pardosa pseudoannulata. The sequence continues at coordinate 11,248,507 of CM063507.1, read as the reverse complement.
TATCACAGCTTATATTCCGTTTGGCCACATTTAATCACACATTTAATTTTTAATGTTATTTCCGCTTTTACCACATTTTCAAAACGAGCCACGGCAATTTCTTATCAGTCATGCCGTTTTCCAAATACGTAATTATACGATTGGCGACAAACAATGATAATGATTGTCTGTTGCTAATAAACAGAACTTGGCGAGATTTGAGCCGGCAAAGAACAAAATTAGAATGTAATACTTGTTCATATCGCTACTGCAAGCGGTACAAGCGAAAGCAAACTGTATTATCCTCTCTGGTAATGTTTCACCGCCACTTTTTCAAAAGAAGTCGCTACCGTTTCTTCTCAGTCACATCTTTTTCTTAATACGTTTTAATATTATTGGCGACAAATAATAGCTGTTTATCGCCAATAAAGTCTGATTGGCGAGATAAAGTCTGCTTGCCGCAGGCGTTAAGACGCCAAAAATGAAAACAAACTCCAAGAGCTATTGGATAATCTTTTACGACCACATTTTCAAAGCCAATCGTGACTATTACTTATTACTCATGTCTTTTTCCTAATACGTAATAATAATAATATTGGCGATAGAGAATAATAATGAATTTTTAAGGTCAATAAAGTCTGCTTGGCGAGATCTACGTCGGCGAAATAGAAAAGTGCCAACTTTTAAAAAAACATTTAAAACCAACAATGGAAAGTTGAAAGAAAAAGAAAATAGAAATTTAAACTCTCCCCGCGCTTTAAATAAAAATGCAAAACAATTATGTAAAAAAAAAGGAAGAAAAGCAAACGTAGCTGTTAATATGCATAGTAAAAGTCTGTTTTAGAAAATTTTTTGCTATCATCGTATAACTACGTTTAAAAGTTAATGTTTCGTATAATTACATATTAGTGTAAAAAATTATTTTTTTTGTACACATAGGAGTTTCGTAAAAGTGAGAAAAGTACCGACCTTATATGTATGTATGTATATGTATATATACATATATATATACATATATATATACATATATATATATATATAATATATATACATATATATATACATATATATATATATATATATACATATATATATATACATATATATATATATATACATATATATATATATACATACATACACATAGACACGTTACTCCTTCCCGATCTTTCACTAACATACTTCTACATTAAATTGCTGAGATATTTTGGCAATGTATTCATGAACTAGCTCTTAATCAAGGCTAGTTTAGCAAGGTCATCTCCATTTTGTATCACTTGAGAAAATGAAAATCGGACACCAGAGGAAAATATGTTATACTAGCTAGTAAAAAGTAAGGTTTCATGATGAGAAATAAGGATCTTTTAGAGCCTTATTTTTATATTATAAGTATGGGTACCTTGTCTATGATTTTATCCGCGATTTTCTATTGTTTAGACTATGTAGTTCCAAATTATACTAAAGAATTCAATTAAAAAAATCAGGTGTACCAAAGGGAAGAATTCTTGATAGAGGTAGAAAAACAGGAATAAAGGGATATGTATTATTTCTATATATGCATCCACTTACATTACTTTGACTTGTAGAAGGTTGTGGTTCTGGCTCTGAAACAGCTGGACTTGATGCTTGAATGTGTCCACTTGCAGCTTCCGATGTAACAGGAGGTGCGTTCCAAGGATATGTTCCTGGCCACTTGCAATAATAGTCGAATGGATTACTACTAGGTATATTGTAGCTTTGTTGAACAGTGGGTGTCAGACTAGGTTCTGTATACTAAGAAAAAAATATGGGAATTAGTCATTAAAAAATACCAAAAAAGTTAAAATATCTTTAAAAATTTACAATAACATAATAATATATCTATCTGTATCCTTTTCTGAACAAAGTTTCATATTTTTTTAGCCTTTTCCAAATCATTTTCGAATTTTAGTTTACGTTTTCGCAAATAGATGGCGGTACTAGTTTCGGCAATTGGAATTCTAAACACTCTCAACAGATTTTTGCATTTATGAGACTAATATTTTTTTCTCCAATCTAACTTTCTATGATAGAATATTTTATTGTTAACGGAAATGCACTTATATGCAAAATTTCCGATCTCTAACTAGTCAGGAAGCCAGTTAAAAATCGATTACAAAATTCGACCCCAACACAAGTGAAGTTAAATGATTAAAAACTGAAGGAGTGATACAATGATGGCACAGTGCACCAGCAGTGCCGTATCATGTTCCTGTTCTATCCTAACGTAGTCAAAAGTCGATTACAAAATTCGACCCCAACACAAGTGAAGTTAAATGATTAAAAACTGAAGGAGTGATACAATGATGGCACAGTGCACCATATGACGTATCATGTTCCTGTTCTATCCTAACGTAGTCAAAAATTGATTACAAAATTCGACCCCAACACAAGTGAAGTTAAAGGATTAAAAACTGAAGGAGTGATACAATGATGGCACAGTGCACCAACAGTGCTGTATCATGTTCCTGTTCTATCCTAACGTAGTTAAAAATTGATTACAAAATTCGACCCCAACACAAGTGAAGTTAAATGATTAAAAACTGAAGGAGTGATACAATGATGGCACAGTGCACCAGCAGTGACGTATCATGTTCCTGTTCTATCCTAACGTAGTTAAAAATTGATTACAAAATTCGACCCCAACACAAGTGAAGTTAAATGATTAAAAACTGAAGGAGTGATACAATGATGGCACAGTGCACCAGCAGTTTACATTGAAATAAAAATAAGCTTTTAAATATAAAATCTTTTATACATTATCAAATTTTAATTTTTAAATACAACTTTCAGTTTTAACAATTCTTATCAACTTTTCGAATTTTAATGTTTTTTCTCTAAATTCTTTTATACAGTTTAAGCACATTACACAAAATTATGTATGGGCTTTACAATGATTCGGTTTGCTACATTTCCCAAACCCTGTGCTTTCCTTGTTCTGTTTTTTTTTTAAATAGATTAGCAGGTAACATGCAGTCATGCACATATAGTATTTTAAGTTCTTACGAATGCTGAATTCCTTCTTTTTTTTCGTGGTAAGAAATTTTAAAAAGTCTCAATTTTGAAATAGTACAAAACATAGTAAAATATCTTTAAACACACACACATATGTATGTATATATATATATATATATGCATATATATATATATGTATATATATATGTATGTATATATATATATATCGGCAACGTAGGCGGTTCCAATTTTAAAAGCGTTTGTAACACTGCATTCTAACTATTGGGTAAATATGTTTCTAGTAAGACTTAAGATAAATAAAGGATAAATTTCATAAAAGCTTTTCAAAATCTTTATTCACTTACAGTAGGATCGATTGGAAAACTGCCGTAATATTCATCTGGAGTTCCTGGACGGTTTTGATCACTTCTGATCCAGTCTTCAGGAGTATTTGGGACGGAATACCAAGCCAATTTTGCCGGCCACATGTCGTAGAACTCTTGTGTTTTATATCTATGAGGCTTGTCTTTGAATAAAACGTCGGGGTGTTGGTACTAAAATAAATAAAGAAAATGAAAATTAGTCATATAAAAAATTTAATTGAAGAGTGTTTAAGGGTATTTTCAAGGTATCTTCCCGAAATTTTTGATTTCATCTTCCAGGAACCAAAAAAGTCCGTAAAATTAAACCCAAAATTATAAATTATAGGGATAATTCAATTTGGTTAATTAGACATTAAAAAAAATTTTCAACTTTTGCATATGTTCCTTTCTTTTTTTCCGAAATTTTCGATTTCATCTTCCCTGTAAACAAAACCTTAAAGTTTATCTGTTTATCTGTAAGTCCGTAAAACTAAACCCAAAATTATAAATTCTAGGGATAATTCATTTAAATTAATTAGTTATTTAAAAAAAATTTCAACTTTTGCATATGTTCCTTTCTTTTTTTTCCGAAATTTTCGATTTTATCTTCCCGGTACCCAAAACCTTAAAGTTTATCTGTTTATCTGTAAGTCCGTAATACTAAACCCAAAATTATAAATTCTAGGGATAATTAAGTTAATTAGGCATTTAAAAAAAATTTCAACTTTTGCATATGTTCCTTTCTTTTTTTTCCGAAATTTTCGATTTCATCGTCCCGGTACCCAAAATCTTAAAGTTTATCTGTTTATCTGTAAGTCCGTAAAATTAAAACCAAAATTATAAATTATAGTGATAATTCAATTAAGTTAATTAGGCATTTAAAAAAATTTCAACTTTTGCATATGTTCCTTTCTTTTTTTTTCCGAAATTTTCGATTTCATCTTCCCGGTACCCAAAACCTTAAAGTTTAACTGTTTATCTGTAAGTCCGTAAAATTATACATAAAATTTATAAATTCTAGGGATAATTCATTTAAGTTGGTAAGCATATGTTTTTAAATGTTTTAAATCGAAATTGATAAGATACAAAGAGTGAACTGCATAAAAGACTATCAAAATCTACTTACATGATATTGGGGTACTGTTGATGTTCCCTTTGGAAGTGGGATCGGACCTGAGGGTCGATTCAGTCCATTGTTTACTCCAGAATTAACAGGAATTTTGTCCCAGCCCACTCTAGCAGCTTGCATATAATACGATTCTTCTTGATTAAGACTTGGAGGATTTCCTCTGTATAGATCACTGGTGTCTCTGGCCTAAAAAAATAAACAGAAGGAAATTAATTAGTCATTTGGTAAAGAAAATTAGCTGAGAGCGTATTAAGGTCTTTTAAACCAAAAGAAGTGCATGTTTAATACACAAGGTCAGTGTAAATTTAGATAAATACAGAAAATAAAATTATACAAAAATTAGTGAAGCATTTAAGGCAACTTCCAACTTTTACGAAATGAGAAAGTAATTTGTCAAAGTTTACTTTAATAATAATGTAAAACAATCAGTATATTCGAACTTCAAAAAGTCATATTGCAGTTCCGATGATAAGTCGATTTATAATATATACTTTAATTTTAAATTACATAGATTATGGTATTGAAACTGTTCTCTAAAATATTTTTCTCCCTTCGTATTATTGAATATTCGTATTAGTGAGTGATTTATTACAGACTTTATTCGAGTTTCTGTGGTAAACGAGTAGTCCTTCGTATAACTGAATATTTGTCCTAGTAGTTTATTACATCGACCCTATAGAAGTTTTTCTGGGAATCCTTCGTATAAGTGAGAAATTTATTACATAAACATTACTGGAGTTTCTCTGGTAAACCAGTAGTCCTTCGTATAGCTCAATATTGGTCCTAGTAATTTATTACATCAACCTTATATGAGTTTTTCAGGAATCCTTTGTATAACTGAATATTCATATAAAGAGAAATTTATTACATAAACCTTAGTGGAGTTTCTCTGATAAACGAGTAGTCCGTATAACTGAATATTTGTCCTAGTAATTTATTACATATACCCTAAAGGAGTTTATCTGGGAATCCTTTGTATAACTGAATATTCGTATAAAGAGAAATTTATTACATAAACCTTAGTGGAGTTTCTCTGGTAAACGAGTAGTCCGTATAACTGAATATTTTCCTAGGAATTTATTACAAAACCTTATAGAAGTTTTTCAAGGAAACAATTAGTCCTGCGTATAACTGAAGATTCGTGTCAGTGAGTAATTTATTACATAATTAACATTTTCCATCAGCTTTGAATATTTCTGCTAATATTAAAAATATTTTTAATTTTTCGAAATTACTGAAGTAATAAATAATATGTTCTGTTTTTCGAAATTTTCAATTTCATCTTTCCAGTAACCAAAACTTTAAAATTTTCCCGTTTATCTGTAAGTCCGTAAAACTAAACTCAAAATCATAAATTCTAGGGACAATTAAAGTTGGTAAGCATGACATGTTTTTAAATGTTTTAAATCGAAATTGATAAAATACAAACTGGGAACTTCATAAAAAACTATCAAAATCTCCTTACATAAAAATGAGGTACTGTTGATGGTACCATTGGAATGTGTAATTGACTTGTTGGTTCATTCTGTCCACTATATAATCCACTGTTTGCTGGAGATGCATCTGGAACCCAGGGTACTTTAGCATTCTCCTTATAGTACGAGTCAGCTTGATAAAGACTTGGAGAATATTCTCTATATAGATGATCGATTCCACTGACCTAACAAAAATAAATAAAAGGAAATTAATTAGTCATTTGGAAAAGAAAATTAGATGAAAGCGTGTCAAGGATTATAAGTCTTTAAAACCAAAAGTAGTGCATGTTTAATAGACAAAAATCTTCTTAATAAAATTATACAAAAATTAGTGAAGCATTTAAAATAACTTCCGAATTTTATAAAATCAAGTAATTTGTCAAAGTTTATTTTAATAATAATGTAAAACAATCAGTATATTTGAACTTCGAAAACATAATTTATGTTATATTACAGTAACCATGATAATAGCCTAAGTTATCTGTCTCCAAATTTATGAAGCGGTTGGACCTGGTATGGATAGAGCATTCATATTGGATTTTTGATGAGTTAGGGTTAGCATCACAGTGAAAAATACTGTCATATTTAAAACTTTTGAAATCCATCTCGTTCCCCTTCTCGAACATTTAATAGCCCCGTTTACATGTGCCAGTCATGTACTCTTCTTTTTACCCGGGTAAAGGGATTTTGCTTGGAGGGTCGGAGAAACCCGTTTACATGGTAAATTATTTCTACCCTCCATTTCGCTGGGATCGTCGCTAGAAGTCACGTGATCATATGGGACGGCAATCATCTGTAAGCGCAAAGGATGATGGGAAAGGAGAGTAAACTCTGCTATTACCCGGGTAGAAAGGTGGGTTCTTTCTACCTCTCAATTTTTTCCCTAGCTAGGGATAATTCTTGAAAGGGGAGTACAATTCGCGTATCTACCCTGCATTCTACGCTGCTTTTGGCACATGTAAACGGGGCTAATGCCATTATATCAAGCCCTATTTTAGGAGCAGGCTATTAAATTCATCACATAATAGGTAAAAATAACAATTTTTTCTAGCATTATGACGTCATTCCTTTAACTATCTAATTTTAATCATTTATTTTAGATTATTTAAATATCTTCTGCATGATTTCCATACGTTTTATCTCTGAACTTAGATATTACGTAAAAAATTTTCTTTTATATTTGGCTTAAATAATAGATTATGTACATAAGTGATAATTTTAATCGATTATTTTTGCAGAACGATAATTCTCAGCCAAACAACAAACGATTTTTTTACCTCCCTCATAGGGTACCATTGCAATTCTGGAAAATTAAAAAATTTACTGATCCCGTCATATGACGGGATATATGCTAGTTCTTCAATAAACTAGTTGCCTAGGCTTCTCCTTCAACCCTAGCTCGGGCAATTAAAACTATAGAGGCTACAATTTATTCTAACTAGCGGTATAAACTGAGCTGGATTACACACGTATATGTAAATTTATTTCACATGTTGCTGAGGTGCAAAATGTAAGGCTATCGAAATGTGCATACACTTACTTGAGGATTGCTTACACTTCGCTGCGGCATCCAATCTAGAGTTTCTGGTTGATAAGGCACACTGTTTAGACAACTCTGAACTTTATAAGCAGATGAAACTTGATCAGAAGAAGATTGAGCCGTCAGCCCATCATGCATATATTTTCCATAAAAATTTGCTTTCCACAGGCTATTACACAGTTCTAAGCGACTCTGGATCTGAGAAAAAAAAGAAGGAAAAATCAATTATTTGGGGAAAAAATTAACTGGAGAGGCGTGAAGGGTTTAAATACACACACAGGCCGTAGTCATATGAAGTCTCGAGAATCAAACTCCGTCGCATAACTTAATTTTTGAGCGGACAGTATAGAAGCAAAATCTTATTTAAAAACAATAATTTTTCATGATTACACACTTTATCTAAATATAATTTTGAAATAAAATTTTCTAACAATCAATCAAATTGGTAGTCCCTAAAATTCTTCATTCTTTAATGCTTTAAATTGTTTAATATAAATACTGAAATATAGTATATTAGGTTATGCATGTAATTTTTAATATATATATATATATATATATATATATATATATATATAAATAAATACACACACACACACAATATATATATATATATATATATATATATATATATATATATGTAAGGAAAATTCTCAGGGGTTTTCAAAACTTGAATCAAGGGTAAAAATTCCCGCGTCATTTTCCATTCCCCTTTTTAACCCCTAACCTAAATTGACCACTGGGGCTACAGGTTACGCCCTCAGAGAAGGGGCCTGGCCAATTATAAACCTACATGGCCTTAGCGGACAATTTAGGAAATTTCCAAATAAAAAGGAGATACACGCTAGCGGAGACAGATTTTTCTAGAGATATATTCCCACAGATGTTGACCCAGGTGTTAATGGTCTTGTAAATAGAACTTTATGCTAGCTGACCCTTCAGTTTGTCCCTATGATGAAGTGGGAACCCGTCCTTCAAAGTTGTCTTAATAAAGGTCTATAGCTGAAACGGTATCATTTTTATGGCCATGACTGCAACCCCCCATCGAGAAGTCAGTCTCATTACATATATATATATATATATATGTATATATATATATATATATATTTATATATATATATGTATATATATGTATATATATATATATGTATGTATATATATATGTATATATATATGTATATATATATTTATATATATATGTTATATATATATGTATATATATATATGTATATATATATATATATATGTATATATATATATATATATATATGTATATATATATATATATATATATATATATATATATATATATTTATTAGCTGATTATACCCGGCGTTGTCTGGGAAAGAAGAAAGTTTAAGACTTTCCTATTACATTCAATGCAAGGAAAATTAAACTTCCAGAAATAACTGAAATATCTACAAACCCCCATTCTCCATGTTTCATTTAATTAAAATCTGCATGAACTGTTAGCTATTAGGAAAGGGCAGCTGACATTATACTTTAAACCTTTTAAGCATATTAAACATTATTTACTTGTCATAAAAGAAAACTGATAGGAAATCACATGAGACTGGTTCTCGTCGAGGGAGAAATTGATAGCATTCTAATTTAAAAATTAAGGAGTTTTTAAGGACCTTTAACAACAATTAAGCTGTTTTAAGAACCCTTAAAAATGAAAGCTAAAATTAAGGAGTCCTTAAGGACTTGTAAGGACCGTGGGAATCCTGTCTTGTTTCAAACTACTTTTTAGATGTTAGAAACTATGCATTCTACTTCTCAATATGTATATTTCAAATCTAAGTTTTCGAGATACAAAGAAAGAACTTCATAAAAGGTTTTGGAAATCTGCCTTCAC
>CM063507.1:11226694-11231694 GCA_032207245.1 Pardosa pseudoannulata | reverse complement strand
CAGGCGACGCTATGCCAGATATGTTTTCTACATCAATTATTTCACTATCTTCGCTGAATGTAGAAGAAGAATTTATGGTCTAAGAAAAATAAATAAATAAAAATTAGTCTCGTAGAGAAATAACTAGAGGTGTATCAGAGGTTTTAAGTGCACAAACAGGGTTGTAGACAGAGGGGGTGTGGGCTCGATGTTCTTCCCGCAGGATTGCTTCTAACAATATAGATACAGGAAGAAGGGAAAGCACCGTGAAGATAATATAATCACTTAAGCGAAAGCGATCTTTAAGAATCTTGACAGAAAAACTACTTTACAAGCTTCTGCTCAGATTATAGGAAATAAGGTACTGTTATAATTGTTCAAACTGGTGTATTCTTACATCTGATGCTGTTTTGAACGAAAGAAGGTTGTAATTGTTCCGAGATCTTGGTTACAGTGCATTAATAGGGTCATGGCGTTCCTATTGGAAGTTATTGTACTATTTTTTTATATTAAAACTGGTGTATTCTAATAATCTGGTGCTGTTTTAAACGAGAGAAGATTGTAATTGTTCCGAGAACTTGGTTAGAGTGCATTAATAGGGTCATGGGGTTCCTATTAGATCTTTTCATACCTGGAAAGATAATTGAAAAAACCTGGAATTCCGGGGTATCCTAGGCATAAGGTATATGCTAATAACAAAAGTTTTTCTTGCTTCTTGGAATTTAAACAACAATGGTGGAATTTTTCAACCCGGAAGGTATTATTATTTCCAAATTCGGAATTCCAGGTGCTCCCGAGCACAATCCCCCCTGCTATTAGTTTCAATTACTCAGAGCCGAAGAAAACATTTTTTTTTTGTAGCAAAAACCGAAAATTTATTGCTTTTCCTTTTGAAAATCCAGTTAATCATGCAATTACACCAGAAACCCAATTTGGTATATATGTATTATAAAAGATTTTCAAAATCTGCATCTACTTACCACCAGTTGGCTTCCAATGTAATCCGGATCACTTATTTTAATCGTTGGTACTTTTCCCATCCTTTTACATTCTTGAGTATCTTCATTAGCTCTCCGGGTTTTGTCAGGCGACGCTATGCCAGATATGTTTTCTACATCAATTATCTCACTATCTTCGCTGAATGTAGAAGATGAATTTATGGTCTAAGAAAAACAAATAAATAAAAATTAGTCTCTTAGAGAAATAACTGAAGGTGTATCAGAGGTTTTAAGTGCACAAACAGGGTTGTAGACAGAGGGGGTGTTGGGCTCGATGTGCTTCCCGCAGGATTACTTCTAACAATATGGATACAGGAAGAAGGGAAAGCACCGTGAAGATAATATAATCACTTAAGCGAAAGCGATCTTTAAGAATCCTGACAGAAAAACTACTTTACAAGCTTCTGTTCAGATTAACGGAAGTTAAGGTACTGTTATAGGTGTTGAAACTGGTGTATATTAACATCTGATGCTGTTTTGAACGAAAGAAGGTTGTAATTGTTCCGAGATCTTGGTTAGAGTGCATTAATAGGGTCATGGCGTTCCTATCGGAAGTTAATGTACTATTTTTTTATATAATAAAACTGTTGTATTCTAACATCCACTGCTGTTTTAAACGAGAAAAGATTGTAATTGTTCCGATATCTCGTTTAGAGTGCATTAATGGGGACATGGTATTCCTATCGGAAGTTAATGTACTTTTATAAGTGTTGAAACTGCATTCTAACACCTGATTCTGTTTCAGACGAAAGAAGATTGTAATTGTTGTGAGATCTCGTTTAGAGTGCATTAATGTGGTCATGGGATTTCTACCGGAAGTTAATGTACTTTTATTAAGTATTGAAACTGTATTCTAACACCTGATGCTGTTTCAGATGAAAACAGATTGTAATTGTTCCGAGATCTCGTTTAGAGTGCATTAATGGGGTCATGCTATTTCTATCGGAAGTCAATGTACTTCACCTGATGCTGTTTCAGATGAAAACAGATTGTAATTGTTCCAAGATCTCGTTTAGAGTGCATTAATAGGGTCATGGCGTTCCTATTTTAAGTTAATGTAATTTTTTTTTCATATTAAAACTGGTGTATTCTAACAATCTTGTTCTGTTTTAAACGTGAGAAGATTGTAATTGTCCCGAGATCTTGTTTAGAGTGCAATAATAGGGTCATGGCGTTCATATTAGATCTTTTCATACCTGGAAAGATAATTGAAAAAAACCCGGAAATCAGGGGTATCCTAGGCATGAAGTATATGCTAATAACAAAAGTTTTTCTTGCTTCTTGGAATTTAAACAACCATGGTGGAATTTTTCAACCCGGAATGTATTATTATTTCCAAATTCGGAATTCCAGGTTCCCCCGAGTCGAAGAAATCTTTTGTTTTTTGTAGCAAAAACCGAAAGTTTATTGCTTTTCCTTTTGAAAATCTAGTTAATCATGCAATTACACCAGAAACCCAATTTGGTATATATGTATTATAAAAAATTTTCAAAATCTGCATCTACTTACCACCAGTTGGCTTCCAATGTAATCCGGATCACTTATTTTAATCGTTGGTACTTTTCCTATCCTTTTACATTCTTGAGGATCTTCAGTAGCACTCCGGGTTTTGTCAGGCGACGCTATACCAGATATGTTTTCTACATCAATTATTTCACTATCTTCGCTGAATGTAGAAGAAGAATTTATGGTCTAAGAAAAATAAATAAATAAAAATTAGTCTCGTAGAGAAATAACTGAAGGTGTATCAGAGGATTTAAGTGCACAAACAGGGCTGTAGACAGAGGGGTGTGTGGGCTCGATATGCTTCCCGCAGGATTGCTTCTAACAATGTAGATACAGGAAGAACGGAAGGCACCGTGAAGATAACATAATCACTTAAGCGAAAGCTATCTTTAAGAATCTTGACAGAAAAACTACTTTACAAGCTTCTGCTCAGATTAACGGAAGTTAAGTTACTGTTATAGGTGTTATAACTGGTGTATTCTTATATCTGATGCTGTTTTGAACGAAAGAAGGTTGTAATTGTTCCGAGATCTTGGTTAGAGTGCATTAATAGGGTCATGGCGTTCCTATTGGAAGTTATTGTACTATTTTATTATATAATAAAACTGTTGTATTCTAACATCTGTTGCTGTTTTAAACGAGAAAAGATTGTAATTGTTCCGAGATCTCGTTTAGAGTGCATTAATGGGGACATGGCATTCCTATCGGAAGTTAATGTACTTTTATAAGCGTTGAAACTGTATTCTAACACCTTATTCTGTTTCAGACGAAAGAAGATTGTAATTGTTCCGAGATTTCGTTTAGAGTGCATTAATGTGGTCATGGGATTTCTACCGGAAGTTAATGTACTTTTATTAAGTATTGAAAACTGTATTCTAACACCTGATGCTGTTTCAGATGAAAACAGATTGTAATTGTTCCGAGATCTCGTTTAGAGTGCATTAATGGGGTCATGCTATTTCTATCGGAAGTCAATGTACTTCACCTGATGCTGTTTCAGATGAAAACAGATTGTAATTGTTCCAAGATCTCGTTTAGAGTGCATTAATAGGGTCATGGCGTTCCTATTGTAAGTTAATGTACACTTTTTTCATATTAAAACTGGTGTATTCTAACAATCTGATGCTGTTTTAAACGAGAGAGCATTGTAATTGTTCCGAGATCTTGGTTAGAGTGCATTAATAGGGTCATGGGATTCCTATTAGATCTTTTCATACCTGGAAAGATAATTAAAAAAACCTGGAATTCCGGGGTATCCTAGGCATAAGGTATATGCTAATAACAAAAGTTTTTCTTGCTTCTTGGAATTTAAAAAACAATGGTGGAATTTTTCAACCCGGAATGTATTATTATTTCCAAATTCGGAATTCCAGGTTCCCCCGAGCCGAAGAAAACTTTTTTTTTTGGAGCAAAAACTGAAAGTTTAGTGCTTTTCCTTTTGAAAATCCAGTTAATCATGCAATTACACCAGAAACCCAATTTGGTATATATGTATTATAAAAGATTTTCAAAATCTGCATCTACTTACCACCAGTTGGCTTCCAATGTAATCCGGATCACTTATTTTAATCGTTGGTATTCTAACGACCTTATTACATTCGTGAGTATCTTCAGTAGCACTCCGGGTTTTGTCAGGCGACGCTATGCCAGATATGTTTTCTACATCAATTATTTCACTATCTTCGCTGAATGTAGAAGAAGAATTTATGGTCTAAGAAAAATAAATAAATAAAAATTAGTCTCGTAGAGAAATAACTGAAGGTGTATCAGAGGTTTTAAGTGCACAAACAGGGTTGTAGACACATGGGGTGTGGGCTCGATGTGCTTCCCGCAGGATTGCTTCTAACAATATAGATACAGGAAGAAGGGAAAGCACCGTGAAGATAATATAATCACTTAAGCGAAAGCGATCTTTAAGAATCTTGACAGAAAAACTACTTTACAAGCTTCTGCTCAGATTAACGGAAGTTAAGGTACTGTTATAGGTTTTGAAACTGGTGTATTCTTACATCTGATGCTGTTTTGAACGAAAGAAGGTTGTAATTGTTCCGAGATCTTGGTTACAGTGCATTAATAGGGTCATGGCGTTCCTATCGGAAGTTAATGTACTATTTTTTTATATAATAAAACTGTTGTATTCTAACATCTACTGCTGTTTTAAACGAGAAAAGATTGTAATTGTTCCGAGATCTCGTTTAGAGTGCATTAGTGGGGACATGGCATTCCTATCGGAAGTTAATGTACTTTTATAAGTGTTGAAACTGTATTCTAACACCTTATTCTGTTTCAGACGAAAGAAGATTGTAATTGTTCCGAGATTTCGTTTAGAGTGCATTAATAGGGTCATGGCGTTCCTATTGTAAGTTAATGTACATTTTTTTCATATTAAAACTGGTGTATTCTAACAATCTGGTGCTGTTTTAAACGAGAGAAGATTGTAATTGTTCCGAGAACTTGGTTAGAGTGCATTAATAGGGTCATGGGGTTCCTATTAGATCTTTTCATACCTGGAAAGAT
>CM063507.1:11219194-11221694 GCA_032207245.1 Pardosa pseudoannulata | reverse complement strand
TCAGTAATAATTTAATTACTCTTTTATGCTATTCTAAACTATTTACAATTATCGCAATATCAAACTTCCTAACAAATTAATTAATGATATGATAGTCAAGTAACAAATTAAACTCAGTTACAAATTAATTACCATAATGTTCCAAAATACTTTTAATTATAGCAATATAAAACTCACTAATAAATTAATTATCCACATGTTATGATTGATATCACAAAAATAGCCTATTACCGGTACAGTATCTTAAAATATTTACATTTCTTACACCATACTCAATAGCAAATTAAACAATAATATTTTCTTAACTATTTACAATTATAGAAATAATAAACCTCCTAGCAAATTAATTGCTGTATACTTTTCTTAAATATTTACAATCATAATCGAACTCAGTAAATTACTCTTTTATGCTATTCTAAAATATTTACAATTATCGCAGTATCAAACTCCTTAACAAATTAATTAATGATATGCTATACTAAACTATTTACAGTTATTACAATAACAAATTTATTAGAGAAATATCTCCTAATATTAATTTTGAATTATTAAATGATTATTAATAATTGTTTTTATTCTTAATTAATTTTTTAAGAATTCATTTTTCACCATTATAGCAAATTAATTACTGATATACTATTCTAAAATATCTACAATTATAGCCGTATAAAACTTAGTATCAAATTTATTACAGATATGCAATTCTAAAATGTTTACAGTTATAGCGATATTAACTTAGTAGCAAATTAATTACTGATATACTATTCTAAAGTATCTACAATTATAGCCGTATAAAACCTAGTATCAAATTTATTACAGATATGCAATTCTAAAATGTTTACAGTTATAGCGATATTAAATTAGTACCAAATTAATTACTGATATACTATTCTAAAATATCTACAACTATAGCCGTATAAAACTTAGTAGCAAATTTACTACAGATATGCAATTATTAAACCATATTAGCTAATTAACACATAATTTTTTTCCACCCTCGTGGGAACCTTGTATGTAGCAATGCAAATTTCAAAATAAAGCGTTCTTTTCTCATCTTGCATAAAATTCTGCAGAAATAAGTAGTATCAAAGAACCAAATAGTATTTTTCTGACATATCAAGTTTCCTTTTATTTGAAAGTCAAGTGGTTAAGCAATTTGGATAGATATAAAAATCCTTTAAAAGAAATTAATTTCACAAAAACGTTTCAAAATTTACTTCTACTTACAGTTCTATCTACATTTACTTCAATTATCATACCATCCACAGCGTCTTCGCTTTCAATGAATGGAACCTAAGAAAAATAAGTAAAAACATTTATAAAAACAAATTCATAATGTTTATTCATGTATTATGTAAGCATAGGTGTCAATTTCCAAGAGAAAGAGCTGTAGTTTAAGAGCAGCAACGATATTTTTTAGTATATGCAATAGAGTTGATCATTTTGATAGGACAGTGGCCAAAACTGGAAAAAACCAGCAAAAATGACAAAATCTAGAAAAATTGGCTGGATTTTAAAAATGTACAAAATAATTAATAAATAACAAAATAATAAATAATTTTGTACATAATAGAATAGAGACTTAAATCAGAATATTAATTAGGTGTTTCATTAGTATTAATTTGACAATTTAAACAATTTAAAATAATTTTCATTGATGTTAGCAATGAAAATACAATATTCTATATTTGTAAATAAATTTATATGACGGAGGCATGAGATAAAAAATGTTTTCTTTATTTATCAATTTACTACAGTAATGTTATCTCTAATTGTAATGTGTATATATACACATATAAGATATATATACAGGTCTAAAAAAGGGGTAGTTGGAAGTTACGTGAGTTCAAAACGATTTTAAAATGGGAACTCTTTTATAATAATAAAATAAATGAAAAAGACCCACTCTCGCGTAAGCTTTTGGGATCATCCGGTCAAGCGGAAGCATTTTGGAAGAATTTGATAAGATTGCAAACAGATAAGATCAATTTTGCGCGTGGACATGCAGCGGTCAACACCTTTGCGAATAGCACCGCCACAAACAATGGAAATGGCGCATGTTGCTTTCCATAAGAACGACGAATTAATAAAACTTATTATTATCAGAAAGACTGTTTTCCATTCGCCTTAACTCGGATCACGACTTGTCATATATATATTATATAGTAGTAAAAACGTTTAAACCTACAGTTTGTAGGGGAAATAAGCGAATAATTACATTAAAAACAACATTGCACATAAAAACTTACAAAATCACTATTCATTTTACCTTTTTTTTGTATTTATAGGTATAACTTTACATTACTGTCTCAGACACATTGAATATTCTTTGTTAAAACAAAATCATTATATTATGTATCTTTAGATTAGAGTTAAACTCAGTAGAAGTTAAAATAGTTACATCCCCGTAAATAAAACATATCCATTTTTGCCACTTGGCAAAAGTATATATATATATATATATATATATATATATATATATATATATATATATATATAT
>CM063507.1:11204194-11211694 GCA_032207245.1 Pardosa pseudoannulata | reverse complement strand
TACAGCTAAAACATTTCACGATTAAAAAGTAAACAAACAACCAACAGTGCTACATACTGCAATCGAGATATGTCACAGGCCACTTCTGTGTCATAACAACGTCAGATATCATCATAATGATGTCAGAGGTCAATTGTGATATATCTCGACTGCAGTATGGTAGCACACCTAACTTTAAAAATTTAGAGCAAATGCATGAGACTACTTAATTTAAGAATTCATTTTCCACCATTGTGAGTGATAAAAAATAATTAGAACCATTGCTGTACCAAACTTAGTAGCAAATTAATTACTTATATATTATTCTAAAATATCTACAATGATAGCCGTTTAAAACTTAGTAGCAAATTTATTACAGATACGCAATTCTAAAATGCTTACAGATATAGAAATATTAACTCAGTAGCTTATGACCGATATAGTATTTTAAAATATTTACATGTATTACAACACCAAAATCAATAGCTAATTAGACAATATGCTCTTCTTAACTATTAACAATTATAGAATTATTAAACCTACTAGCAAATTAATTACTGTATACATTTGAATATTTACAATCATTGGAATATCGAAATGAGAAATAATTTAATTTCTCTTTTATGCTATTCTAAAATATTTACAATTATTGCAATTCAAACTCCCTAAGAAAATAATATTATATATTATACTAAACTGTTTACAGTTATTACAATAACAAAATTAGTAGAAAAATATTTCCTAATATAATAGTCAAAATATTTCTAAACATAGCAGCATCAAACTCAGTAACAAATTAATTACCTAAAATAATTTTAATTATAACAATGTGAAACTCACAATTAAATTATTCAACTAAAATATTAATGTGTAATAATTCAGCATTGAGTTAATTACATCTATGATAGCGAAATATTTTCCCGATTAAGTCAATATCAAACATAGCAAATCGTATACTGATATATTATTCTAAAATACTTATGATCATATCAATATCAAATAATAACTGGTATTATTCTAAAATAAATATTAAGAATGAAAATTCACTAGCAACTTACTGGTATAGTACTCTAAAATTTACAATTATTGCAAAATGAAATTAAATATCAAATTAATTACAGCTATAATATTCTAAAAAATTTCTAATTATAGAAATATCAAACTCAATTGTAAATTAATAACTGGTATGTTATAGTAAAATATTTACAAATTTTTGTAATATCAAACTCAGCAGAAAATTAATTAGAGGTTGACAGTCTAAAATATTTCTAACTATATCAATATCAAACATAAAAACAAAGTAATGTCTAGCAAGCTGTTTTTAAAATATTTCCAATTATATTAGTACAAACTAAGTATCAGATTAATTACTTGGGTGCTATTCTATAAATTTTACAATTTTTTACAACATTTAATATTGCAGCAAATCAATTATAGGAATGCTATCTTAAAATAATCAATAGTTATATATCGTGAATCTTAGTAGAAAATTACCGATATGCCGTTTTAATGTAATTAGAATATTACATTATCAAACATATTAGAAAATTAATTACAGGTCTGAAAGTCTAAAATATTTACAATTATCTGAGTATCAACTACTTAAAGTATCAATTAATTAATTAATAATATGCTATTCTAAAATATTTCTAATAATTCAATATCAAACTCAATAGCAAATTACTGTTACTGAATTCTAAAATATTTAATTATTATTGCAATACCTAACTCAGTAGCCTTTTAATTAATTTTCAAGAATATTTAGTTTCTGCAACATCAAAAATTGTATCAAATTAATTATAGGAATGCTATCTTCAAATTTTCACGCTTATATTTTATTATTAATCTTAGTAGTAAATTAAGCATATTTGTAAATTAATTACTAATAGGCTATTCTACAATATTAACAATTATTGCAGCATCAAACTCAGTAATAAATTATAGGTATAATTATCTAAAATATTTACAACTCAAATATTCCATGTATCAACTAATTAATTACTAATCTGCTATTCTAAAATATTTCCAATTATAAAACTATCAAACTCAGTAGCGTTTTAATTACTCTTGTTTGTTATTTTAATATAGTTACATTTTCTCCAATATTGAAAATTGTAGCAACTTAATTATTGATATTCTATCTTCAAATATTCACACTTATATTATTATAAATCTTAGTAAATTATTACTAGTAAGGTAATCTAAAGTATTGACAATCATTGCAGTGTCAAACTGAGTAACAAATTAATTATAGTTATGATAGTCTAAAATATTTACAATTATCTAATTATCAAAAATTTAAAGTATAAGCTAATTAATTACTGATATGCTATACTAAAATATTTACAATTATATTGATATGAAACTTAATGGTAAATCGCTGATAATGGATTAAAAATATTTATAATTACTGCGATATCAAACTCATTAGTCTTTCAATTATTTTGTGTTATTCTAAAATACTTAGTCTTTGGAATATTAAAAATTATAGCAAATTAATTACTAGAAAGCTATTTTAAAGTATTAACAATCACTACAGTGTCAAACTGAGTAAGAAATTAATCATAGTTATGATAGTCTAAAATATTTACAATTATCTAATTATCAAAAATTTAAATTATAAACTAATTAATTACTGATAAGCTATTCTAAAATATTTACAATTATATCAATATGAAACTTAATGGAAAATTCCTGATAATGGATTAAAAATATTTATAATTGCTGCAATATTAAACTCAGTAGCCTATAAATTATTATTTTATGTTAATCTAAAGTATTTACAGTTTTTGCAATGTTAAAAAAAATGTAACAAATTAATTACTAATATGCTATTCTACAGTATTAACAATCATTGCAGTGTCAAACTGAGTAACAAATTAATTATAGTTATAATAGTCTAAAATATTTACAATTATCTAATTATCAAAAATTTAAAGTATAAGCTAATTAATTACTGATATGCTATATTAAAATATTTACAATTATATCGATATGAAACTTAATGGCAAATTGCTGATAATGGATTAAAAATATTTATAATTACTGCAAAATTAAATCCAGTAGTCTATCAATTATTATTTTGTGTTAATCTAAAATATTTACAGTTTTTGCAATATTAAAAAAATGTAGCAAATTAATTACTAATATGCTATTCTAAAGTATTAACAATCATTGCAGTGTCAAACACAGTAGCAAATTAATTATAGTTATGATAGTCTAAAATATTTACAATTACTGGAATATTAATTATAGAAAATAAACTAAATAAGGATATACTATTATAAAATATTTCTAATTATTCAATAACAAACTCAAAACCAAATTATTGGTATTGTATTCTAATACATTTTTAAGTATTTCCTTACTAAAAGCATATTAATTACTTAAACATTTACAATTTTTGCAATATCAATCATTGTAGCAAATTAATTATAGGTATGCAATCTTAAAATATTTATAATAATTTTATTTTTAATCCCAGAATCAAAATAAATACTGGTATGCTGTTCTGAAGTATTTACAATTATTGCAATATAAAACTTATTAGTAAAATATTTTAACAAATACAGGTATGATATTAATTAGATATTTACAATTATTGGAATATTAAACATAGAAGCAAATTATTACTGGTATGCTATTCTAAAACATTTCTAATTCTATTAATATCAAACTAAACAGGAAATTACTGGTGTTATAATCTAAAATATTTATAATTTTTGCAATATGAAAAATATTTCTAATTATGTCAATATTAAACTAAACGAATTACTGGTATTACAATCTAAATATATAATTATTGCTATATATAATTATTGCAAGATAAATTTCAATAAGAAATTAATTGTTGTTTATTTGTAGCAATTTGATTTACACGCTATTTTAAGATATTGACAATTACTTTATTAATTATCTTAAGAGCAAATTAATTACTGGTATGCTATTCTAAAATATTTCTAATTCTATCAATATCAAACTAAACAGGAAATTACTGGCATTATAATCCGAAATATTTACAATTTTTGCAATATAAGAAATATTTTTAATTATATCATTATTAAGCTAAACAAATTACTGGTATTATAATCTAAAATATATATAATTATTGCAATATAAATTTCAGTAATAAATTAAATGTTTACTATTCTAAAACATTTACAAATTTTGTAAACATTGTAGCAATTTGATTATTGACACGCTATTTTAAGATATCCACAACTACTTTATTAATTATCTTAAGAGCAAATTAATTGCTGGTATGCTATTCTAAAACATTTCCAATTCTATCAATATCAAACTAAACAGGAAATTACTGGTATTATAATCCGAAATATTTACAATTTTTGCAATATAAAAAATATTTCTAATTAATTCAATATTAAGCTAAAAAAATTATTGGTATTATAATCTAAATATATATAATTATTGTAAGATAAATTTCAGTACGAAATTAATAGTTGTTTACTATTCTAAAACATTTACAAATTTTTCAAACATTGTAGCAATTTAATTAGTGACACGCTATTTTAAAATACCCACAATTACTTTATTAATTACCTAAAGAGCAAATTAATTGCTGGTATGCTATTCTAAAACATTTCTAATTCTATCAATATCAAACTAAACAGGAAATTACTGGTATTATAATCCGAAATATTTACAATTTTTGCAATATAAAAAAATATTTCTTATTATATCAATATTAAAATAAACAAATTATTGGTATTATAATCTAAATATATATAATTATTGTAAGATAAATTTCAGTACGAAATTAATAGTTGTTTACTATTCTAAAACATTTACAAAATTTGCAAACATTGTAGCAATTTGATTATTGACAAGCTATTTTTAAATTTCCATTATTACTTTATTAATTATCTTAAGAGCAAATTAATTGCTGGTATGCTATTCTAAAGTATTTACTATTACTGCAATAACAAACTGAGTAACGAATTAGTCGGTGGTTTAAACTACTCTAATGTCGAATTCCCGCCAAAGCCCTCCACGTGCTTGTAACGAATGGCGAGTGATACAAAAGAAATGTGTAAATCGCAAAGAAAATGCAATGTAAAATCCAGCAAAACACTCAAACTTGAGTAAAAATAGAGCAGTTTAGGGGTACACATATATATAATTTAAAAATTAATTGAAAAACTCAAGAATCTTTTTACGGTATCAACATTATGTAAAATCAAAACATTGTTTACGGGAGGATAACTAAAATTTGAAAAAAAAAGGGAATAAATTCTGATAAATTAACATAAAAATAAATAAATGTATTATATATAATATGTATATAAACTAGTATAAAATACAGTGTAAATAACACGTAATTTACAAACAAAATGATTACACTTATTTCAAGAAAGTAATTTCCACAAGGCAAAATATAATTTTAAAAATAAATCTACTTACAATATATTCATCCGTGAGAGGAGATGATAATTCTGGAGAAGATCTGCCACTAGCCATATTAAAAATCCATAAACAATTTACTGCAACAAGTAAATTCTTCTGTATGTCACAGGTAAGTCGGGTCACAGAGCACTTTCAACTGTTTACCTAGTACACTACGCTGGTAACAAGTACAACAAGTCCGCGGGACTGCTTGGCGATTTGATAGCGGTTCTCAAGGGGAACTGGTCAAGTGTCAACTAGTTCAACTACTGACTGAGGGGAGTGGGGTTGGTTTGGCGCTTTTTAAAACTGCCCAGGAAGTGAGTCAGGGGTCACATGACCTTAAAGTAAAATGCTATAGGTCCATAACGGATTATATGCTAAATAGCCCAATGCTTGTCCTATTCGTCACATATGACATACCCATCCAATGCTGTATAAGCTTGTATATACACAATGTAATACACAATGATAAAGAATATAAACTTTTGAAAACTTGTCAGTAAGGTATAACTCATTGTGTCACTTTTACGCAAATTAGTTTGCCTTCAAATATAACGACGAACTTATCTAGAACTAATTAAAAAGATTTTATTTTGGGTGAAAATAAATAATAATAATAAAAAATACAGATCTCTTGCATGATTCACCCATTATCACATGTGATTATCAGGGATCTACCAATTTTTTCAACACTTCTGTGACACTTTCTTACTTCAAATAAGACAATTGATTTACATTAAAGTAATCTAGAACTAATTAAAAAAATTTTAATGACAAGGGAAAATAATTATATAAAGTAATATATAAGATTTGCTGCTTGAAGTAGGAATTAATCGAGTGTTTTCCCAATCGCCAATTTGATAGAAAAAAACAAAAAATAGTCGCCAAGCCAGGCAGTCAGGATTAATAATAATTAATCGTGTAGTGACGCTTAATGAGAAGGGAAAATAATTATATAAAGTAATATAAGATTTGTTTATTGAAGTAGGAATTAATCTAAGTGTTTTCCCAATCGCCAATGAGATGGGAAAAACAAAAGATAGTCGCCAAGCCAGGCAGTCAGGCTTAATAATAATTAATCGTGTGGTGACGCTTAATGAGAAGGGAAAATAATTATATAAAGTATAATATAAGAATTACTGCTTGAAGTAAGAATTAATCTGAGTGTTTTCCCAATCGCCAATTTGATAGAAAAAACAAAAAATAATCGCCAAGATTGGCAGTCAGGATTAATAATAATTAATCATGTAGTGACGCTTAATAAGAAGGGAAAATAATTATATAAAGTAATATAAAAGATTTGCTTATTGAAGTAAGAATTAATCTGAGTGTTTTCACAATCGCCAATGAGATGGGAAAAACAAAAGATAGTCGCCAAGCCAGGCAGTCAGGCTTAATAATAATTAATCGTGTGGTGACACTTAATGAGAAGGGAAAATAGTTATATAAGAATTGTTGATTGAAGTAAGAACTAATCTGAGTGTTTTCCCAATCGCCAATTTGTTAGAAAAAACAAAAAATAATCGCCAAGCCAGGCAGTCAGGATTAATAATAATTAATCGTGTAGTGACGCTTAATGAGAAGGGAAAATAGTTATATAAGAATTGTTGATTGAAGTAAGAACTAATCTGAGTGTTTTCCCAATCGCCAATTTGTTAGAAAAACAAAAGATTGTCGGCAAGCCAGGCAGTCAGGGTTAATAATAATTAATCGTGTGGTGACGCTTAATGAGAAGGGAAAATAATTATTAAAGAATTGCTGATTGAAGTAAGAATTAATCTGAGTGTTTTCCCAATCGCCAATTTGATAGAAAAAACAAAAGATAGTCGCCAAGCCAGGCAGTCAGGGTTAATAATAATTAATCGTGTGGTGACGCTTAATGAGAAGGGAAAATAATTATATAAGAATTGCTGATTGAAGTAAGAATTAATGTGAGTGTTTTCCCAATCGCCAATTTGACAGAAAAAACAAAAGATAGTCGCCAAGCCAGGCAGTCGCTTGGCGAAATAGTAATTAATCGTGTGGTGACACTTAATAAGAAGAGAAAATAATTATATAAAGTATAATATATGAATTGCTGCTTGAAGTAGGAATTAATGAGTGTTATCCAGATCG
>CM063507.1:11169194-11196694 GCA_032207245.1 Pardosa pseudoannulata | reverse complement strand
TTGAAATCTGGAGTTCACACGTGTTCAAAAATGCAGTGTATTACACTTCACATTTAAAAAAAAAAATTATATAAAAATAACAAGCTTTGAAACGAAATCAAATTACATCGCCAAAAATGGATACCCCCTAGGGTTACCATTAGACCGGGGTAAAAATACGGGGAAAGAAAGAGTCTTGCAATCCAACAGGTGATTATGCAGAAATCCCCCGCTCCCCTTCACCCCTTCAAGAAAGAGCAATTATGTTTCTCCCGACAATGTTTAACACCCGACAGTCAGTAATTCGTTTATTTATTATCCGACATCATGTATCTGGTCATCCATCATTACACTGTCATATTTACAATCGACAGGTGTAGCAAGAGATTGCAATAAACTGCACATTTTTTCTTAAAACGCGATAAGCTATTATAATGTATACATGAGTTTCTGTTAACCTCTCAAAGTGATATGAATAGGAGAGCAATAGTTAGGAAAATTTCGACAATGGCATCAGCGGATTAGCGTCGGTGTCTGCCTGTTGTCGCAGATGGTAAATTATTCATACGTCTCGTCTACAAAATAGGAGGATATATGCCAAAGAAAAGATAAATTATAGGGATAAATGTGTCTGGATTGGGAAAAAATATTAAGCTGTAAAGAGAACTTTTTCCTGTGAAAATACAGTTTTATTCAAACTAGAAAGCAAAATTTATGTATGAATAGATAGGTTAAAGTGTATTATTAATAAATTACATAATAATTAATTATTAATTAAAGAAGTTTTTTTAAATCTAAAACTAAATGTCGAATTAGTCGTCCCTGATTTCAATCATTCTATCGTATAAAAAAATGCGATTTCATTCTATCGTATTTACAAAATGCGATAGGATGATTGAAGCCAAGGGCGACTAATTCAACATTTAGTTTGGATTTTTTTTTAAAAAGCTTCTTTAATTAATAATAAATTACATAACAAATAATTATTAATTAAAGATTTTTTTTTTAAATCTAAAACTAAATTTCGAATTAGTCGCCCCTGTCTTCAATCATTCTATCGTATAAAAAAATGCGATTTCATTCTATCGTATTTACAAAATACGATAGGATGATTGAAGCCAAGGGCGACTAATTCAACATTTAGTTTTGGATTTTTTTAAAAAAGGCTTCTTTAATTAATAAAAAATTACATAACAAATAAGTATTAATTAAAGACTTTTTTTAAAATCTAAAACTAAATGTCGAATTAATCGCCCCTGACTTCAATCATTCTATCGTATAAAAAAATGCGATTTCATTCTATCGTATTTACAAAATACGATAGGATGATTAAAGCCAGGGGCGACTAATTCAACATTTAGTTTTGGATTTTTTTAAAAAAAGATTCTTTAATTAATAATAAATTACATAATAAATAATTATTAATTAAAGAATTTTTTTAAAATCTAAAACTAAATGTCGAATTAGTCGCCCCTATCTTCAATCATTCTATCGTATAAAAAAATGCGATTTTATTCTATCGTATTTACAAAATATGATAGGATGATTGAAGCCAGGAGCGACTAATTCAACATTTAGTTTTGGACTTTTAATAAAAAAGCTTCTTTAATTAATAATAAATTACATGATAATTCATTATTAATTAAAGAAGTTTTTTTTTAAATCTAAAACTAAATGTCGAATTAGTCGCCCCTGGCTTCAATCATTCTATCGTATTTTGTAAATACGATAGAATGAAATCGTATGAATCGTATGAATGAAATCATATTTTGTAAATAAGATAGAATGATTGAAGACTGGGGCGACTAATTCGACATTTAGTTTTAGTTAATAGATCTTCTTTAATTAATAATTAATTATGTAATTTATTAATAATAGACTTTAACGTATCTATTCATACATAAATTTTGCTTTCTAGTTTGAATAAAACTATGACATTTAGTTTTGGAATGTTTAAAAAAACTTCTTTTATAAATAATGATTTTCTGTAATTTATTAATAATACACTTTAACTATCTATTCATACATAAATTTTGCTTTCTAGTTTGAATAAAACTGTGACATTTAGTTTTGGTTGTTTAAAAAAAACTTCTTTAATTAATAATGATTTTAGGTAATTTATTAATAATACACTTTAATGTACCTATTCATACATAAATTTTGCTTTCTAGTTTGAATAAAACTGTGACATTTAGTTTTGGATGTTTAAAAAAAACTTCTTTAATTAATGATGATCTTATGTAATTCATTAATAATAAACTTTAACGTATCTATTCATATATAAATTTTGCTTTCTAGTTTGAATAAAACTATAACACTTAGTTTTCGATGTTTAAAAAAAAACCTTCTTTAATTAATAATGATTTTGTGCAATTTTTTAATAATATAATTTAACGTATCTATACATACATAAATTTTGCTTTCTAGTTTGAATAAAACTGTGACATTTAGTTTTGGATGTTTAAAAAAAACTTCTTTAATGAATAATGATTTTATCTAATTTATTAATTATACACTTTAACGTATTTATTCATACATAAATTTTGCTTTCTAGTTTGAATAAAATTGTAAATACAATATAATTATAGTGTGAAAATCGTCAAATCATCAAATCGTAATTATAGTGTGAAAAAACACAGTACAATTGCAGTTATTTATGTTGCCACAAAAGATTTTTTAATACCGCTAACCAAAATCGTCTAAAAAAAGTGCGAACAGTCTCTGTATTACCTAAAATCAGGATCACTATTTGCAATTTTTTTTTTGTTAACTACAAATTCGAAGCCTAAATAGTAATTCTGCAAAATATGATATACTTATAAAGACAAAACTGTCTAGAGTGAGTAAAATATTAAATTATAAAATATTTTTCTTTAGAATTAAGAATTGAAAATTAAAGTGACTAGTGCAATGCAACATTTTTTTATACTAAAGAAATTTTTTTTAGCTTTAACTTACAACATCCTATATAATAATAGGCTAAGTTATCTGTACGTCTGTCCTCGATTTTATGAAGTGGTTAGACCTGGAATGGATAGAGGCATCCATAGTTAGCAAAATTCATAGCGAGTAATGTTTATTTTCTCCTAAACTATAGATCCGATTCTAATATAAATTGGTATAAATACGATTCATATCACAATACTGCCTTCTTTAAAACATTCGAAATCCACCCCTTACCCTCTTTTGGAGCGTTTAATGCCATTATTTTAACTCATATTTTCCCCGGTTAAGATCAGGCGATTAAATTATCAATTTATCACACAGCATATAGGTAAAAATAACATTTTTCTAGCATTATGACGTCATTCCTTTAACCATCTCATTGAATCATTTCTTATTTTAAACTGTTTAAATTATGCCTTATTTTCATACGTTTTATCATTGAACTTAGATATGACGTCAATAATTTTCTTTTATATTTGGCTTAAATAATAGATCAGGTACATATGGGATAATTTTAATTTTCGATTATTTTTTGTTGCAATGAAAATTTTATTACCGGTATTAACAACAAAGACTAGGAGTCTATTTCATGGACTAATATATATCTAGCGTTTAATTTATATATCTTTGAAAATTAAGAAGTTTGTGTTTGTTTTTTATACATAACCACAGGGTTTGCGATCCATTTGTTCAATTTTGGCTATTAGTCATATATACCGCCAAATAATCACTGTCAATATTAAAACCTATGCTGTCCATCTTATCAAGTAATATTACAAGTTAAATTAAAGGTGGCATCTAACATGCGGTCAATAAAGATAAACAAATTATTCAGCGTGTACCAGATAATTTTCAGCCAAAAAACAAACCATTTTTTACCTGCCTCATAGGGTTCTTTATAATTCTAGAAAATTAAAAATTTTACTGATTCCGTCATATGACGGGCTGTATGCTAGTATAACATATATCTACACAGGAAGTAACAACCTTTACGTCACAATCTGTAAATTCTACTGAAGAAAATAATAAAGAACTTTTACAGATTTGTTTTAGTTACGCTATTTTTAATGAAAAGCTTTATACATGCCTGTGATGTAATAGGGAAGACATAAAGTCTGTAAACATGCTGAAATATTATAATTTTAAGAGAAATATATCTTATTTTACGGCATAATAAAGTCTAATTTTTGCACTTTCAATTTCTTAACAGTTTTAAATTTTTTTTATTATAAGGAATTATTTATCTTAAAATGTATGGGGAATAATAAGAACGGGTCATATTACTTAAAGAATAATTCAGAATGGTTATGAAAACAAGCGCCTTACCAATTCAGCAAATAGACAGTCAGAATGAAGATATTTAATTTTCAATTGTACTATGTCTTTTTAATACTAATGCCGAACGATGTCCTAATGGTTAGGGTACTGGCCTACGGAACCGGAGTTCGCGGGTTTGAATCCCACTATGGTATGGATATCCGTAGCCGTTCGGAATCGGCTTTAAGCAGCAGGCTTATTATCCTTAGTGTTTCAAAAAATAGACCGTAGGGCTCCAAAACTCCAAAAGCAAACCAAACCTTGATATTATTTCAGCAATAGGGATTTTTCTGCCATTAGAAAGTATCACGAGGGGATATTATCTCTAATGTTGCCTTGCGGCTCAAGAATGCGGTGTACTATTTCACTTTCTTACCTAAAATGATTAAGGAAACATATAATATGTGAAACACTTTTCTAAAAAAAAGGTGCAATATATGATACTATCTATGATTTAAAATTTTCTAAAATTACTCTGTTGATCATTGTTGTTCACTATAAAGTACAATTGGAAACCTATCCTCTCAAACAGTTTTGGATACATTGGTCTAGGTTGATTTAGCTTGGAGCATTATAGTCTACCTTTCGCTACACTACGATTAATTAGACCTGGATGGTTTATAGAACAATTCTGAACGGGTACAATTACCAGCTGTACGATTCGAAAACAACGATTTTTGAGCTTTTTGTCTTTACCTTTACTTCACAATGCATAATATCGGGGTAAATTTTATGATCGCATTTGTGAAATCGACGTACTATTTGACTTTCTTTACCTAGAATGAATAAGGAAATGTATAAAAGGTGAAATCCCTTTTCTAGAAAGAGATGTATCATATGATTACTATCCGTGATTTAAAATGTTTCTAAAATTACTTTGTGGATCATAGTTACTCACGATAAAGTAAAAAAAAAAAAAAAAAAAAAAAAAAAAGAACATATCTGCTCAAAATGTTTGGAAACATTAGTCTGGGTTTCTTTGGTTTGAAGCGCTATGGTCTAGAATTTTGCTCCTATGGGATTAATGAGGAGATCTGGTCACACTACTTTAAAAAACAATTCCTAAAGGCTACGAACGCCAGCTGTGCGATTTGATGCCTATTCATACATATCTATTTATATTATATATATATATATATATATATCAGCTTGAAAAGTACTATGTCTCCTTAATATTACTTCAACGACAGGGAATTTGCTGTCCCTAGAAAACATTGAGTGGGATGAATATCCCCTATATTGCGCTACTGGACTATAATGCGGTGTACTATTTCACTTTCTTACCTAAAATGATTAAGGAAACATATAATATGTGAATCTCTTTTCTAAAAGAGATGCAATATATAATTACTATCCATGATTTAAAATTTTTCTAAAATTACTTTGTGGATCACCGTTACTCACGATGAAGTGAAAATGGAAACCTAACGGCTCAAAAAATTTGGAAACATTGATCTAGGTTCATTTAGCTTCGAGCACTATAGTCTACATTTTGCTACACTAGGATTAATTAGACTAGATGGTTTAAAGAACAATTCTGAACGGGTATAATTACCAGCTGTGCGATTCGAAACAACGATTTGAGTTTTTATCTTTACCTTTACTTCACAATGCATAATATCGGGTAGATATTTTGATGACACTTGTGAAAGCGACGTACTATTTGACTTTCTTACCTAGAATGAATAAGGAAATGTATAAAAGGTGAATCCCTTTTCTAGAAAGAGGTGTATCATATGATTATTATCAATGATTTAAAATGTTTCTAAAATTACTTTGTTGATCATAGTTACTCACGATAAAGTAAAAAAAGAAACATATCTGCTCAAAATGTTTGGAAACATTAGTCTGGGTGTCTTTGGTTTGAAGCGCTATGGTCTAGATTTTTGCTCCTATGGGATTAATGAGGAGATCTGGTCACACTACTTTAAAAACAATTCCTAAAGGCTACGAACGCCAGCTGTGCGATTTGATGCCTATTCATATATATATATATATATATATATATATATATATATATATATATATATATATATATATATATATATATATATATAATATATATATATATATATTATATATATATATATATATATATATATATATATATGAATATATTTCAGCTTGAAAAGTACTATGTCTCCGTAATATTACTTCAACGACAGGGAATTTGCTGTCCCTAGAAAACATCGAGTGGGATGAATATCCCCTATATTGCGCTATTGCGCTACTGGACTATAATGCGATGTACTATTTCACTTTCTTACATAAAACGATTAAGGAAAGATATAATTTGTGAATCCATTTTCTAAAGAGAGTTGCTATATATGATTACTATCCATGATTTAAAATATTTCTAAAATTACTCTGTTGGTCATCGATGTTCAGGATAAGGTAAAAATGGAAACCTATCCGCTCAAAGAGTTTGGAAACATTGGTCTGGGTGGGTTTCGATTAGAGCACTATAGCCTACATTTTTGCTACGCTAGGATTAATTAGACCAGGACGTACTGTTTAAAAAACAATTCCGAAGGGTACAATTACCAGCGGGGGGATTCGAAACCACGATCTTTGACTTTTGGCCTCCACACTTAATTGACGTTGTATGATATTGGGAAGATATTATGGTCGCATTTGTGAAAACGACTTACTATTTGGCTTTCATACCTAGAATGAATAAGGATACATATAATATGTGAATCCTTTTTCTACGAAGAAGTGCAATGTATGATTTACTATCAATGATTTGAAATGTTTATAAAATTACTTTGTTGATCTTATTTACTCAAGATAAAGAAAGAAATGAAACATATCCACTCAAAAAGTTTTGAAACATTAATTTGGGTTGATTTGGTTTGGACAGCTATGGTCTACATTTTTGCTATACTGGGATTAACGAGATGGGATCATACTATTTAAGAACGATTCCTAAAGGCTGCGAATGCAAGCTGTGGGTTTTGATGTGTATTCATATATATATATATATATATATATATATATATATATATATATATATATATATATATATATATATATATATATATATATATATATATACATTCCAGCTTGAAAAGTACTATGTCTTCTTAATATTACTTCAACAACAGGAATTTTGCTGTCCCTAAAATACATAGTGCGGGGTGAATACCCCCTATATTGCTCTACTGACCAATAAGGTGATGTACTATTACACTTTCTTACCTAAAATTTTCAAGGAAAAATGTAGTATGTTAATCCCTTTTCTAGATAGAGGTGTAATATATGAGTACTATCCATGATAAATATTTCTAAAATTATTTTGTTAATCATCATTACTCACGATAAAGCAAAAATAAAAAACTATCCGCTCAAAATATTTGGAAACATTGGTCTTGTTTGGTTTGGTATGAAGCGCTATGGTCTACACTTTGCTACACTAGGATTATTTAGAACGGGGCGTACTATTTATAGAACAATTCCGAGAGGGTACAATTACCAGGTGTGGGATTGGAAAACATAACCTTTGAGTTTTGGCCTCTACTCTAACTTGACAATGCGTAATATGGGTTAGATATTATGGTCGCATTTGTGAAAACGACATAATATTTGACTTGGTTACCTAGAATAAAGAAGGAAATATATAATAAATGATTCACTTTTCTAGAAAGACATGCATTATCTGATTACTATCCATGATTTGAAATGTTTCTAAAATTACTTTGTTGATCATAGTTCCTCAAGATGAAGTAAAAAAGGAATCATATGATTCCTTTTTTACTTTATTTCAAAAAGTTTGGAAACATTAATCTGGGCTTCTTTGGTTTGGAGAGCTATTGTTTACATTTTTGCAACTCTGGGATTAACAAGACAGGGTCATACTACTTTAAGAATGATTCCTAACGGCTACGAATGCTAGCTGTGGGATTCTATGCCTATTCATATATATATATATATATATATATATATATTTATATATATATGAATACATTCCTGCTTTAAAAGTATTATATCTCCTTAATATTACTTCAACAACAGGGATTTTGCTGTAACTAGAAAACATCGAGTGGAGTGAATATCCCCTATATTGCGCTACTTGACAATAATGCGATGTATTATTTCACTTTCTTTCCTAAAATGATTAAGGAAAGATATAATATGTGCATCCCTTTTCTAGAAAGAGGTGCAATATATGATTATTATCAATGATTTAAAATGTTTCTAAAATTACTCTGTTGATCATCGTTGTTCACGATAAAGTAAAAATGAAAACCTATCCGCTCAAAGAGTTTGGAAACATTGATCTGGGTTGGTTTCGTTTAGTGCACTATAATCTACATTTTTGCTACATTAGGATTAATTAAACTGTGATGTATTGTTTAGAGAACAATTTCGAACGGGTACAATTACCAGCGGTGTGATTCGAAACCACGATCTTTGAGTTTTGGCATCTACCCTTACTTGACGATGCATAATATCGGGTAGATATTTTGATGACACTTGTGAAAGCGACGTACTATTTGACTTTCTTACCTAGAATGAATAAGGAAATATATAATATGTGAATCCCTTTTTAGAAAGAGGTGCGATATATGATTACTATCCATGATTTGAAATGTTTCTAAAATTACTCTGTTGAACATCGTTTTTCACGATAAAGTGAAAATGGAAACCTAACGGCTCAAAAAATTTGGAAACATTGATCTGGGTTTGTTTCTTTTGGAGCTGTATGGTATATATTTTTCCTACTCTGGGATTAATGCGACCGGGTGACACTACTTTATGATCGATTCTTAACGGCTACGAATGCCAGCCGAGGGATTCAGTGTGTATTCATATATATATATATATATATATATATATATATATA
This sequence comes from Pardosa pseudoannulata, assembly GCA_032207245.1. NCBI lineage: Eukaryota > Metazoa > Arthropoda > Arachnida > Araneae > Lycosidae > Pardosa > Pardosa pseudoannulata. Next base: position 11,187,606 of record CM063507.1, on the reverse strand, counting down.
TATACATGAATACATTCCAGCTCCAAAAGTACTATATCTCCTTAATATTAATTCCACGATAGGGATTTTGGTGTGCCTAGGAATCAACAAGGGGTTGAATACCCCCTATATTGAGCTACTGGACATTAAGTCGATGTACTACTTCACTTTCTTACTTAAAATGATGAATGAAAGATATAATATGTTTATCCCTTTTTAGAAAGAGGTGTAATGTATGATTAGTGTCCTTGATCTAAAAATTTTCTAAAAATACTCTATTGAACATAGTTGTTCACGATAAAGTAAAAATGGAAACCTATCCTCTCAAAGAGATCGGAAACATTGGTCTGCGTTGGTGTCGTTTAGGGCACTATAGTTTACATTTTTGCTACTCTAGGATTGATTAGACCAGGACGTACTGTTTAAAGAACTAATCCGAGGAAGTATATTTACCAGCTGTGTCATTCGAAACCATGACCTTTGAATTTTGGCTTCTACCCTTACTTGACGATGCATAATATCGGGTAGATATTATGATCGCATTTGTGAAAGCGAATTAATATTTGACTTTCTTACCTAAAATGAATATGGAAATATATAATATGGGAATCAATTTTTAGAAAGAGGAGCGATACAGAATTACTATCCATGATTTAAAATTTTCTAAAATCGTTGTTCACGATAAAGTGTAAATGGAAACCTAACCATTCAAAAAGTTTGGAAATATTGGTCTGGGTTTGTTTGTTTTGGAGTAGTATGGTCTACATTTTTCCTACTCTGGGATTAATGCGACCGGGTGACACTACTTTATGATCGATTCTTAACGGCTACGAATGCCAGCCGAGGGATTCAGTGTGTATTCATATATATATATATATATATATATATATATATATATATATATATACATGAATACATTCCAGCTCCAAAAGTACTATATCTCCTTAATATTAATTCCACGATAGGGATTTTGGTGTGCCTAGGAATCAACGCGTGGGTTTAATACCCCCTATATTGAGCTACTGGACATTAAGTCGATGTACTACTTCACTTTCTTACTTAAAATGATGAATGAAAGATATAATATGTTTATCCCTTTTTAGAAAGAGGTGTAATGTATTATTACGAACCATGATTACAATTTTTTCTAAAATTACTCTGTTGATCATCGTTGTTCAGGATAAGGTAAAAATGGAAACCTATCCGCTCAAAGAGTTTGGAAACATTGGTCTGGGTGGGTTTCGATTAGAGCACTATAGCCTACATTTTTGCTACGCTAGGATTAATTAGACCAGGACGTACTGTTTAAAAAACAATTCCGAAGGGTACAATTACCAGCGGGGGGATTCGAAACCACGATCTTTGAATTTTTGTCTGTACCCTTATTTGACGATGCTTAATATCGGTTAGATATTACGGTCTCATTTGTGAAAGCGACGTACTATATGACTTTCTTACCTAGAATGAATATGGAAATATAAAATATGTGAATCCCTTTTCTAGAAAGAGGGTGCATATATGTGTACTACCCATAATTTGAAATGTTTCTAAAATTACTTTGTTGACCATAGTTACTCACGATAATGTAAAAAAGGAAACATATTCGCTCAAAAAGCTCGGAAACATTAGTCTGTGTTGGTTTGGTTTGGAAAGCTATGATTTTCATTTTTGCTATTCTGGGATTAAAGAGGAGAGGTTATACTACTTAAGAACGATTTTTATGTATATATATATATATATATATATATATATATATATATATATATATATATATATATATATCTAATATATCAAAATTATTTAACTTTAATATTTCCTTAAAAACCTCCTCTTCCGCATTCTAATTCCTTAAAATCTTTTTCCCAGCCTGTAAATGTCTTAATTATTGGAGCTTTCTCTACTTGAAATTCTTTCGACCCATTTCACAAAGCTCTTTATCCTATAGATGTAAATTTTCTGTCTATTTGACACGTTTTCCAGCTGTTGCCGGCAAGTGGCTCTGCGTTTTTTTTCCTGATCTTACACTTAAATTAGCTGAGTAAGTAGGAAAATTCTTTCAGTCTTTTCTCATGGGTCCACCTTTGTTCGAACAGAGTGATTTTTGTGGCTTTCTCGTCTATCATTGACTGGTAAAGATGTCTGTTTTAGTAACTCTGAAATAACGTTTTAACTAGACTTGTGCCGTTCTTTTCAATGTGGTCTGACTGCGTGGTTATTATTGTTAGTTGATATAGCTTTCTTCATGCCCAGAGCCCGGGAAAGTAAAAACAATAGGGGCTACATAATTTTTGTGACCAGAGGAATTTATTTATTATGAATACATTCCAGCTTGAAAAGTACTATGTCTCCTCAACGACAGGGATTTTGCGGTCCCTAGAAAACATCGCGGGGTGAATACCTCCTGTATTGCGCTACTGGTCTATAAGGTGATGTACTATTTCACTTTCTTACCTAAAACTATTAAGGAAAGATATAATATGTGTATCCCTTTTTATAAAGATGTGCAATATAGGGTTACTATCCATGATATAAAATGTCTCTAAAATTAATTTGTTCATATTCGTCGCTTATGAAAAAGTAAAAAAAGAGACATATCCACTGAAAATTCTGGGTTTGTTTGGTTTGGAGCAATTATTTTACATTTCATCACACTAGGATTAATTAGACTGGGATATATTGTTTAAAGAACAATTCCTAACAGGTTCAATTACCAGGTGTGGGATTGGAAAACATAACCTTTGAGTTTTGGCTTCTACCCTTACTTGACGATGCATAATATCGGGTAGATATTATGATCGCATTTGTGAAAGCGAATTAATATTTGACTTTCTTACCTAAAATGAATATGGAAATATATAATATGGGAATCCCTTTTCTTGAAAAGGGTGCATATATGTGTACTACCCATAATTTGAAATGTTTCTAAAATTACTTTGTTGACCATAGTTACTCACGATATAGTAAAAAAGGCAACATATCCACTCAAAAAGTTTGGAAACATTAGGCTGGTTTGGTTTGGTTTGGAGAGCTATGATTTACATTTTTCCATCTCTGGGATTAACCAGACAGAGTCATACTACTTTAAGAACAATACCTAAAGACTATGAATGCCTGCTGTGGGAATAGATGTATATTCATATATATATATATATATATATATATATATATATATATATATATATATATGTACTAATAAATTCCACTCTGAAAAGTAATATGTCTCCTTAATATTACTTCAACGAAAGGGATTTCGCTGTCCCTAGAATGCAACAAGCAGGTTGATATCCCCTATATTGCGCTACTTTACAAAAAGGCGATGTACTAAGTGACTTTCTTACCTAAAATGATTAAGAAAATATATATGTGTTTTCCATTCTAGAAAGAGGTGCAATATATGATTATTATCAATGATTTAAAATGTTTCTAAAATTACTTTGCTGATCATCATCGCTTACGATAAAGTAAAAAAGAAAACATATCCCCTCGAAAAGTTAGGAAATATTGGTCCGGGTTGGTTTGGTCTGGAGCGCTATGGTGTACATTTTTGCTACTCTGGGATTGACGAGACGGGGCCATACTACTTTAAGAACGATTCCTAACGTGTATAAATGTCAGCTGTGGGATCCCATGTATATTCATATAAATAAATAAATAAACACACACACACACACACACACACACACACACATATATATATATATATATATATATATATATATATATATATATATATATATACATGTATACATTCCAGCTTGAAAAGTACAATGTCTCCTTTATATTATTTCAAGGACAGGAATCTTGCTGTCTCTAGAACACTATATCGTGCGTTGTGAATATCCCCTATATTGCGCTATTGCGCTACTGGACTATAATGCGATGTACTATTTCACTTTTTTTACCTAAAATTATTAAGGAAGTGTATGATATGTGCATCCGTTTTCTAGAAAGAGTTGCAATATATGATCAATGATTTGAAATGTTTCTAAAATTATTTTGCTTATCATCGTCGCTCACGAAAAAGTAAAAAAAGGAGAGCTATGTGCTCAAAATATTTGGAAACATTGGTATATATATATATATGAATACATTCCAGCTTGAAAAGTTCTATGACTTCTTAATATTCCTTCAACGTCAGAGACATAGCTATCCCTAGAAAACATCAAGCGGGGTGAACATCCCCTATATTGCGCTACTGGATAATAATACTATGTTCTATTTCACTTTCTTATCTCAAATGATTAAGAAAAGGAATAACCTGTGCAGCCATTTCCAAAAAAGATTTGCAATACATGATTACTGTCCATGATTTCAAATTTTTCTAAAATTACTCTGTTGATCATTGTTGTTCACGATGAAGTAAATATGAAAACCTATCCGCTCAAAGAGTTCGGAAACATTCGTCTGGGTTGGTTTCATTCAGTGCACTATAGTTTATAATTTTCTATACTAAGATTAATTAGACCAGGCCGTACTGTTTAAAGAACAATTCCGAACGGGTACAATTACCAGTTATGGGATTCGAAACCACGACCTCTGAGTTTTGGCCTCTACCCTTACTTGACGATGCATAATATCGAGTCACATTATGGTCACATTTGTGAAAGCGACGTATTATTTGACTTTCTTACCTAAAATGATTAAGGAAAGATATAATATGTGAATCCATTTTCTAGAAAGAGGTGCAATATAGGATTACTATCCGGGTTTTAAAATGTTTCTAAAATTAATTTGTTGATCATAGTTATATATGATAAAGTAAAAAAAAAATATTCGCCCAAGAAGTATGGAAACATTGGTCTGGGTTTCTTTGGAGAGCTTTGGTCTACATTTTTGCTCCACTGGAATTAACGAGACAGGGTCATTCATACTACTTTAAGAACTATTCCTAACAGCTACGAATGCCAGCTGTGAAATTCGATGCCTATTCACACACACACACACAACATATATATATGTGTGTGTGTGTGTCTGTGTAAGAATACATTCTACCTTGAAATGTACTATATGTTCTTAATACTACTTCAACGACAGGGATTGCTCTTAAAAAATCATCAAGCTGGGTGAATATCCCCTATACTGCGCTTCTGGACAATAAGGCGATGTACTATTTAACTGTCTAGCTAGAATGAATATGGAAAAGATATAATATGTGCATCCCTTTTCTAGAAAGAGGTGCAATATAGGATTACTATCCGGGTTTTAAAATGTTTCTAAAATTAATTTGTTGATCATCGTTGCCCACGATAAAGTGAAATAGAAAACATATCCCCTCGAAAAGTTAGGAAATATTGGTCCGGGTTGGTTTGGTCTGGAGCGCTATGGTCTACATTTTTGCTACTCTGGGATTGACGAGACGGGGCCATACTACTTTAAGAGCCGAAAAATGGCCGAATGGTAGAGCGCTGCTCTTCGGAACCGGAGTTCGCGGGTTCGAATCCCGCTGCTGTCATGGATGTTTGTAGCCGTTCGGAATCGGCTTTAAACTGTAGGTCCCGGTCTCATTAGCCCTCGTGTGCAAAACAGTAGACCGTAGCGCTCCAAACCAAACCAAACCATACTACTTTAAGAACGATTCCCAACGGCTACGAGTGCCAGCTGTGGGAATCGATGTATATTCATATATATATATATATATATATATATATGTGTGTGTGTGTGTGTGTGTGTAGGAATACATTCCACCTTGAAAAGTACTATGTCTCCTTAATACTATTTCAACGACAGGGACTTTGCTGTCCCTAGAAAACATCAAGCGGGTTGAATATCCCCTATATTACTAGACAATAAGGTGATGTCTTATTTCACTGTCTAACCTTGAATGGATAAAAAAAATATAATATGTGAATCCATTTTCTAGAAAGAGGTGCAATATAGGATTACTATCCGGGTTTTAAAATGTTTCTAAAATTTGTTGATCATTGTAGCTCAAGATAATGTAAAAATTTAAACCTCTCCGCTCAAAAAGTTTGGAAATATTGGTCTGGGTTTGTTTGGTTTGGAGCACTATAGTTTACATTTTGCTGCAATTGGATTAATTAGACCAGGACGACTGTTTAAACAACGATTCCTAACGGCTACGATTATCAGCTGTTGGATTCGAAACCATGACCTTTGAGTCTTTGCCTCTACCCTTACTTGATTATGCATAATATCTGGTATATATGGTAGCGGCATACTATTTGACTTTATTAAATAGAATGAAGAAGGAAATGTATAATATGCGAATCTTTTTTAATGGCTACGAATGCCAGCTGTGGGATTCGATGCCTATTCATATACATTTATATATATATATATATATATATATATATATATATATATGAATACTTTCCAGCTTGAAAAGTACTATATCTCCGTAATATTACTTCAACGTCAGGGATTTTGCTGTCCCTGGAAAACATCGAGCGGTAGGATTACCCCCTATATTGCGCTACTGGACTATAATGCGATGTACTATTTCACTTTCTTACATAAAACGATTAAGGAAAGATATAATTTGTGAATCCATTTTCTAAAGAGAGTTGCTATATATGATTAATATCCATGATTTAAAATATTTCTAAAATTACTCTGTTGGTCATAGTTACTCACGATAAAATAAAAAAGGAAACATATCCTCTCAAAAAGTTTTCAAACATTCTTCTTATTTTGTTTGGTTTGGAGCACTATAGACTACATTTTGCTACACTAGGATTAATGAGACCAGGACGGCTTAAAGTACAATTCCGAATGAAACAATTACGAGTTGTGGGATTCGAAACGACTACCTTTGAATTTTGGCCTCTACCTTAACATGACGATGCATAACATCGGGTAGATATTATGGGCGCATTTGTGAAAGCGACTTACTTTTTTGGCTTTCTTACCTAGAATGAATAAGGTTTGATTTGGTTTGGAGCGCTACGGTCTACTGTTTTGCACACGAGGGCTAATGAGACCGGGACCTACTGCTTAAAGCCGATTCCGAACGGTTACGAACATCCATGCCATAGTGGGATTCGAACCCACGAACTCCGGTACCGACGATCAGCACCCTAACCAATCGGCCAGCGTTCGACAGAATGAATAAGGACATATAATAGGTGAATCCCTTTTCTACGGAGAAGTGCAATGTATGATTACTATCAATGATTTGATTTGTTTCTAAAATTACTTTGTTGATCATAGTTACTCACGATAAAGTAAAAAAAGGAAACATATCCGCTCAAAAAGTTTGGAAACATTAGTTTGGCTTGGTTTGGTGTGGAGCGCTATAGTGTACATTTTTGCTACTCTGGGATTAACGAAACCAGGTCGTATTACTTTATTTGAACTTCTTAATTGATATATCTTATTTAAAACTGAGAAAGAAGAAAAAGTATTAATAGTTTGAATTCCAGTCTTAGGTACTATTTACTTCGAAAATAAATAGTACCTAAGATAATTAAAATTATAAAAAAAAAGTATACTTCATCATAAATTCTGTTCGTGTTCATTTTTTAATCTGAATGTTAACACATTGTGTGTGGGTACATTTTGCAGCAGAATTGTACCGGGAGTAGACTTTTTGCAAGTAAATTTAGTTATTCAGTTAAATCTCAACAGATCGAAGATTATTTCATTTTTTAACCAAATTTTCGTGTTTTATGTTGAAATATATAAATAAATATATAAACAACAACCATGAGATTTTTGTAAACAAAAATTATACATTTTCAATTGTATATAAATTTATAATAGTATCGTAAATACAAAAAATCAATAAAAGTAGTAGTATAGTTTTAATTTTTTCCAGTTCTGTGGTTCCTCATCAACTGATGTAAAAACTAGTTTTTATTTGTCTAAATTTTTCCAGAATTTGTGTAGTAGACAAGAACATTCGACTTCGTTTCCCTGTATATAGCGTTATCTTTGTACCCACAAACAAACCATGTTGTTACACTAACCCGTGCAAATACAGGACCCATGCTCAAGTAATAATCGCCAGGAAACGTACTATTACGTGGCCCGCGCTCAAGTATCAATCGTCTGAAAACGTACTAGTATGTGCCATACATACAATGTATTAATGAAACTTTTTGTTAGTTGTATTGCAGCTTACAATGAATAATCATCCGTTTTTTCTGCGGACCATCAAAAATGTTTCACTGACCACTGGGAGTTATTTACTGTTAATCTAGGCATATTTTACCACAGATTTCCTTTACTTCCATTGCACATTTAAAGGCTTTAAAGGTGATGTGGCAACTGGACCATATGGGCCGAGCCCTTCAATCCAGATTCTTATGTAAGCACAAAAATGACAACGAGCGAAAAATAAACACATAAAAGAACAAAGAGATAGAAGGGTGGATTCGTGAGTTTATAACACAAACCCTTGCACATTACAAGCTTACCTCTCTTATTAACAAAAAAAGAATAAAAAAATTCCACTGTCTATTGGGGAAGATGAAATGTGATTAAGGCTTAATATAATAGAAAATGAAAACAAAGCATCACTCTTGATACTTTATTGAGATCAACATATTCGATAATTAATCAGTAAATGCTGTAACTTAATTTCTAAGGTGCGTATTATTTAGAGTTAATCCTTTATTCCGACACAATGCAAACAAATATTTACAGGATTGCAAATTTGAAAAAAAAACAACACAAAATGAGAGTGGGTGATGAAATTGAACAGTGATATTTATTGAGATATTTTTCACTTTGTCCAAAGACTTAGGTCCTATTTCGTTCGCGTTAATTGCATTAATTAATAAAACTCCATTGGGACGGAATCATAATAAAACGTTATGCCGTGATTTTACAAGAGCCTTAACGTAATGTTTAATTATACCGTATATATTTTCATTTGTGCCTAGTTAATTTACATTAAGTAACATGATGTAAGTACTGAATATTAATTTAGGGGGTTGTAATTTGTTGGTTTGAGGATAGGACAGAGATTTCAGATGCTTTTCATTTCTGAAATACCTGCTGTGCTTTAGCGTTTTAGTAGCCATTTGAAAGTAGAAGGGGGTTTAATTTAAGTCTTCATCTCTTTTTATTTCGTGTATTCTGCATATTTCACTCTACAGTGTGCCAAATGAATGCAGTTAAAAAAAATGTATCGCTCAGGGTGAGCACCATCTTCCACCCCCTACTGACAACAAATTCTAGATGAATTTTGGAAAGTTTCAATGCTGCGTCAGTATGTTTTTTTATGGTTTGGTTGTGGAGCTCTACGGTCTACTGTTTTGCACACGAGGGCTAATGAGACCGGGACCTACTGCTTAAAGCCGATTCCGAACGGCTACGAATATCCATGCCAAAGTGGGATTCGAACCCAGGAACTCCGGTACCGACGATCAGCGCAATAACCTATTGGCCATCGTTCGGTGCTACGTCAGTACGAAAGTGAAAGCAAACTTACGATTTTTGAAGTCTCTACGTGCGTATGAATTTATGTAAGTACAAATGTATTTCGCATAACTCAAAAACGATTAATCATGGAAGGTGGAAATTTTGTATTTTCGGTTCTTATAACAACTAATTATGTGCCTCCCTTTTTGATTTCAATATGTACTTTATGTAATGAAAAATTTTAATATAGCGTTATTACCGGTGGTCCCTACCTCAGAAATGATTAGAAGTATAGTTATGGAACCTTGAGAATATTACGACTTAAGATTCCAAGTTCTCAATCAATACCTCTCGGGGTGGCAGGCCAAGCCTATGGGTCTTCTTCTTAGTCCCTGCTTAAAATTTACAAAATTACGAGGACCCACTTGAGCATAAGTCGTACTTTTACCCTTGTGGTGCTCGTTATAAACGAAAGGCGAGCCGGAGCTCCTTTTAACGAACATGGTGGATCTTTGCACAATTCGAGTCTCGAAGGCGCAACCCTTCGGTTGTGATTTCGATGCCTTTGCTGACTGGGCTAAAGTATTTTTGAGAAAAAAATTATGAGGAATAATACAAGATTCTACATGCAAACAAGACGCGTAACAGAGAAGAAAAAGAATTAATAGTTTGGATTCCAGTCTAAGGTACTATTTATTTGCGAAATAAATACCTAAGATAATTAAAATTATAAAAAAAAAGTATACTTCATCATAAATTCTGTTCGTGTTCATTTTTTAATCTGAATGTTAACACATTGTGTGTGGGTACATTTTGCAGCAGAATTGTACCGGGAGTAGACTTTTTGCAAGTAAATTTAGTTATTCAGTTAAATCTGAACAGATCGAAGATTATTTCATTTTGAAACTCACTTTTCCTATTTTATATTGAAATATATAAACAAATATATAAATAGAAATATATAAATAACAACCATAAGATTTTTGTAAACAAAAAATATATTTTTAGTGGATAAATTTATAATAGTATCGTAAATAGGAAAAATTAAATAGAAATAGTAATATATAGTTTTAATTTTTTCCCGTTCTGTGGTCTCGCATCGACTGATGTAAAAACTAGTTTTTATTTGTCTAAATTTACCAGAATCTATGTGCCAGACAAGAACTTTAGGCTTAATTTCCTTGTTTATATCGTTATTTTTGTACCCATAAATAAGGCATGTTGTTACACTAACCCGTACCAGTACGTGTCCCACTCTCAAGTGTCAATGGTCAGAAAACGTACTAGTACGTGCCAATCACATACAATGTATTAATGAAACTTTTTGTTAGTTGTATTGCAGCTTACAATGAATAATCATCCGTTTTTTCTGAGGACCATTAAAAATATTACACGGACCACTGGGAGTTATTTACTGGTAATCTAGGCATATTCTACCACAGATTTCCTTTACTTCCATTGCACATTTAAAGGCTTACCTGTTTTAATAACAACAAAAGCATATAAAAATTTCCACTGTGTTATGGGGGAGATGAAATGTGATTAAGGCTTAATATAATAGAAAATGAAAAGAAAGCATGAATCTTGATACTTTATTGAGATCAACATATTCGATAATTAATCAGTAAATGCTGTAACTTAATTTCTAAGGTGCGTATTATTTAGAGTTAATCCTTTATTCCGACACAATGCAAACAAATATTTACAGGATTGCAAATTTGAAAAAAAAAACAACAGAAAATGAGAGTGGGTGATGAAATTGAACAGTGATATTTATTGAGATATTTTTCACTTTGTCCAAAGATAGTTTCTATTTCGTTCGCGTTAATTGCATTAATTACTAAAACTCCATTGGAACGAAATCGTAATAAAACGTCATGTAGCGATTTTACCAGAGCCTTAACGTAATGTTTAATTATACCGTATATATTTTCATTTGTGCCTAGTTAATTTACATTAAGTAACATGATGTAAGTACTGAATATTAATTTAGGGGGTTGTAATTTGTTGGTTTGAGGATAGGACAGAGATTTCAGATGTTTTTCATTTCTGAAACACCTGCTGTGATTTAACGTTTTAGTAGACATTTGAAAGTAGAAGGGGGAGTAAATTTAACTTTCCATCCTTTTTATTTCATGTATTCTGCATATTTCACTCTACAGTGTACCAAATGAATTCAGTTTTAAGAAAAGAATGTATCTCTCGGGGTGAGCACTCTCTTTGCACACCCTACTGACAACAAATTCTAGATGAATTTTGGAAAGTTTCAATGCTACGTCTGTATGAACGTGCAAGCAAACGTACGAATATTTTACTCTTGACTCCTGAACGTACGTAGAAATGTATGTAGTGCATATATATTTTGTTCAACAGTGTGCAAAATGAATGTGGTTTGAAGAAAAGAACGTATCGCTCGGGGTGAGCACCCTCTTTGCACCCCTACTGAGTACAAAAAAAAAAAAAAAAAAAAAAAAAAAAACTCCAAATGCATTTTAGAAATTTTCAATGCTACTTCTGTATGAACGTGCAGGCAAAATTATGACTATTTTACTCCCGACGTCAGAACGTATATATGAATATACATATGTATTTCGCATAACAGTGTGCCAAAGGAATGTGGTTTGAAGAAAAGGAACATGTCGCTAGGGTTGAGCCATCTCTTTGCACCCCCTATTGATTATATCAGCAAATTCTAAATGAATTTTTGAAATTTTCAATGCTACGTCTGTATGAACGTGCAAGCAAACGTACGACTATTTTACTCTTGACTTATGAACGTACGTAGAAATATATGTAGTGCATATATATTTTGTACAACAGTGTGCAAAATGAATGTGGTTTGAAGAAAAGAACGTATCGCTCGGGGTGAGCACCCTCTTTGCACCCCTACTGAGTACCAAAAAAAAAAAAAACCTCCAAATGCATTTTAGAAATTTTCAATGCTACTTCTGTATGAACGTGCAGGCAAAATTATGACTATTTTACTCCCGACGTCAGAACGTATATATGAATATACATATGTATTTCGCATGTGTGCCAAAGGAATGTGGTTTGAAGAAAAGAACATGTCGCTAGGGGTGAGCCATCTCTTTGCACCCCCTATTGATTATATCAGCAAATTCTAAATGAATTTTTGAAATTTTCAATGCTACATCTGTATGAACGTGCAAGCAAACGTACGACTATTTTACTCTTGACTTATGAACGTACGTAGAAATGTATGTAGTGCATATAAATTTTGTACAACAGTGTGCAAAATGAATGTGGTTTGAAGAAAAGAACGTATCGCTCGGGGTGAGCACCCTCTTTGCACCCCTACTGAGTACCAAAAAAAAAAAAAAGAAAAAACTCCAAATGCATTTTAGAAATTTTCAATGCTACTTCTGTATGAACGTGCAGGCAAAATTATGACTATTTTACTCCCGACGTCAGAACGTATATATGAATATACATATGTATTTCACATAACAGTGTGCCAAAGGAATGTGGTTTGAAGAAAAGAACATGTCGCTAGGGGTGAGCCATCTCTTTGCACCCCCTATTGATTATATCAGCAAATTCTAAATGAATTTTTGAAATTTTCAATGCTACGTCTGTATGAACGTGCAAGCAAAACGTACGACTATTTTACTCTTGACTTATGAACATACGTAGAAATGTATGTAGTGCATAATATTTTGTTCAACAGTATGCAAAATGAATGTGGTTTGAAGAAAAGAAACGTATCGCTCGGGGTGAGCACCCTCTTTGCACCCCTACTGAGTACCAAAAAAAAAAAAAAAAAAAACTCCAAATGCATTTTAGAAATTTTCAATGCTACTTCTGTATGAACGTGCAGGCAAAATTATGACTATTTTACTCCCGACGTCAGAACGTATGTATGAATATACATATGTATTTCGCATAACAGTGTGCCAAAGGAATGTGGTTTGAAGAAAAGGACATGTCGCTAGGGGTGAGCCATCTCTTTGCACCCCCTATTGATTATATTAGCAAATTCTAAATGAATTTTTGAAATTTTTCAATGCTACGTCTGTATGAACGTGCAAGCAAACGTACGACTATTTTACTCTTGACTTATGAACGTACGTAGAAATGTATGTAGTGCATATATATTTTGTACAACAGTGTGCAAAATGAATGTGGTTTGAAGAAAAGAACGTATCGCTCGGGGTGAGCACCCTCTTTGCACCCCTACTGAGTACCAAAAAAAAAAAAAAAAACCTCCTAAATGCATTTTAGAAATTTTCAATGCTACTTCTGTATGAACGTGCAGGCAAAAATTATGACTATTTTACTCCCGACGTCAGAACGTATATATGAATATACATATGTATTTCACATAACAGTGTGCCAAAGGAATGTGGATTGAAGAAAAGAACATGTCGCTAGGGGTGAGCCATCTCTTTGCACCCCTTATTGATTATATCAGCAAATTCTAAATGAATTTTTGAAATTTTCAATGCTACGTCTGTATGAACGTGCAAGCAAAGTACGACTATTTTACTCTTGACTTATGAACGTACGTAGAAATGTATGTAGTGCATATATATTTTGTACAACAGTGTGCAAAATGAATGTGGTTTGAAGAAAAGAACGTATCGCTCGGGGTGAGCACCCTCTTTGCACCCCTACTGAGTACCAAAAAAAAAAAACCTCCAAATGCATTTTAGAAATTTTCAATGCTACTTCTGTATGAACGTGCAGGCAAAATTATGACTATTTTACTCCCGACGTCAGAACGTATATATGAATATACATATGTATTTCTCATAACAGTGTGCCAAAGGAATGTGGTTTGAAGAAAAGAACATGTCGCTAGGGGTTGAGCCATCTCTTTGCACCCCCTATTGATTATATCAGCAAATTCTAAATGAATTTTTGAAATTTTCAATGCTACGTCTGTATGAACGTGCAAGCAAACGTACGACTATTTTACTCTTGACTTATGAACGTACGTAGAAATGTATGTAGTGCATATATATTTTGTACAACAGTGTGCAAAATGAATGTGGTTTGAAGAAAAGAACGTATCGCTCGGGGTGAGCACCCTCTTTGCACCCCTACTGAGTACCAAAAAAAAAAAAAAAAAAAACTCCAAATGCATTTTAGAAATTTTCAATGCTACTTCTGTATGAACGTGCAGGCAAAATTATGACTATTTTACTCCCGACGTCAGAACGTATATATGAATATACATATGTATTTCGCATAACAGTGTGCCAAAGGAATGTGGTTTGAAGAAAAGAACATGTCGCTAGGGGTGAGCCATCTCTTTGCACCCCCTATTGATTATATCAGCAAATTCTAAATGAATTTTTGAAATTTTCAATGCTACGTCTGTATGAACGTGCAAGCAAACGTACGACTATTTTACTCTTGACTTATGAACGTACGTAGAAATGTATGTAGTGCATATATATTTTGTACAACAGTGTGCAAAATGAATGTGGTTTGAAGAAAAGAACGTATCGCTCGGGGTGAGCACCCTCTTTGCACCCCTACTGAGTACAAAAAAAAAAAAAAAAAAAAAAAAAAAAAAAAAACTCCAAATGCATTTTAGAAATTTTCAATGCTACTTCTGTATGAACGTGCAGGCAAAATTATGACTATTTTACTCCCGACGTCAGAACGTATATATGAATATACATATGTATTTCGCATAACAGTGTGCCAAAGGAATGTGGTTTGAAGAAAAGAACATGTCGCTAGGGGTGAGCCATCTCTTTGCACCCCCTATTGATTATATCAGCAAATTCTAAATGAATTTTTGAAATTTTCAATGCTACGTCTGTATGAACGTGCAAGCAAACGTACGACTATTTTACTCTTGACGTCTGAACGTACGTAGGAATGTATGTACGTGCATATATATTTTGTACAACAGTATGCCAAATGAGTGCGGTTTGAAGCATAGAATGTACCATTCGGGGTGAGCACCCCCTACTCAGTACGAAAACAAATTCTGAGTGAAATTTGTAAAGTTTCAATGCTACGTCAGTATGAACGTGAAAGCAAACTTACGATTTTTTACGTCTATACGTGCATATGAATGTATGTACGTACATATGTATTTCGCATAACTCAAAAACGATTAACCATAGAAGGTCGAAATTTTGTATTTCGGGTTCTTACAACTAATTATATGCCTCCCCCTTTGATTACAATATGTATTCTATGTAACAAAAAATTTGAATATAGCGGAATTAACGTTGTGGTCCCTACTTCAGAAATGATTAAAGGTATAATTATGGAACCTTGAGAACATTACGACTTAAAATTCCAAGTTTTTAATCAGTACCTCTGAGGTTCGCAGGCCAAGCTTATGGGTCTTCTACTTGGTTCCTGCTTCTAAATTACGAGGACCCACTTAGTTTGGTTTAGTTTGGAGTGCTATGGTCTACTTTTTGGAACACGAGGGCTAATGAGACCGGGACCTACAGCTTAAAGCCGATTCCGAAAGGCTACGAACATCCATGCCACAGTGGGATTCCAACCCACGAACTCCAGTACCGAAGGCCAGCACCCTAACCAATCGGCCTTCGTTCGACTCGAGGACACACTTGAGCATAAGTCGTTCTTTCACCCTTATGGGGCTCGTTAAAAACGAAAGTATCACCCCTTTGCCTTAATAAGAGTAGCCTCCGGCTCAATCGTGCTTGGTTTTACTCAGTGGCATAAGTCAACAACAACAATAATGACTTAAAATTAAGCGCTGGAGCCCCTTTTAATGAATATGGTGGATCTTTGCAAAATTGAGTCTCGAAGGCGCAACACTTTGGTTATGATATCGATGCCTTTGCTGACTGGGCTACCGTATTTTTGTGAAAAACAAACATTTATGAGGAATAATACAAGATAATACATGCAAACAAGACGCGTAACAGAGATCATATTTATTCATGATAAAGGTCTTTAAAGGACATTTAGAAAATATATCTTAATTTCAAATTTTTTTCTTGAAGATGAAAAAATTGATATCCGAAACTTTCAATTTAAACATACTGAACCCTTAAATGTTCGAGTCATTTCTGTCAATTCTATACTGATGCCTATCTTAAATATAAGTTATGAGAAACGTTTAGGAAACACTCGTTTAGACTGTTTCACAGTGGCGTACCTCAGAGTGTGCGGTCCGCACCAGGCGCCACATATTTTGGGCGGCATTCCCTGTATAATAATAGTCAAACTTATCTGTCCATCTGTCATCGAATTTACGAAGCGGTTTGACCTGGAACGAATAGAGGCATCCATACTCAATTCTTGATGAGTTAGCTTTAGCAAAATTCAAAGCGAGTGAAGTTTATCTTCTCCTAAACTATCGATCCGATTCTAAAATAAATTGAAATAATATGCATCACATCACAGCTAAAACTACTGTCGTTTTTAAAATATTCGAAATCCACCCCTTCCGCCTTTCCGAGCGTTTAATCCCATTACTTCAAGCCCTATTTTCTCCGGTTAAGAGCAGGAGATAAAATTTATCAATTTGTCACATAATAAATAAGTAAAATAACATATTTTCTAGTATTATGACGTCATTCTTTTAACCATCTGATCGAATCATTTCTTATTTTAAATTATTTAAATATCATCTGATTATTTTCATACGTTTTATCACTGAACTTAGATATCCCCTATATAATAATAGCCTAAGGTGTCTGTCGGCAAATGTTTGAAGCGGTTGTACCTGGAACGGATACAGGCATCCATATTGAATTTTTTATGAGTTAGGGTTAGCAAAATTCAAAGAGAGTTCAAAATCTAAGCCATCCCCCTTTTTTAGCATTTAATGCTATTATTTCAAGCCTTATTCTCCCCCCGTTAAAAGCAGGCGATTAAATTTATCATTTTCGATACCATTCATATATACCACCAAATAATCACTGTCCCGTTTGGGTTTCGAAATCAGAAGTGTGATACTGAAGAATGTTCTCAATGGCGTTAATTGCTCAAAACAGACGCCCTTTTAATATAAAACACTTTTTATTATATTTACGTATGCGAGATCTTTAAATGCACAGAAAATGTCACATAGAAGAATTTATGGCGTAAATAATATTAACATATTAAAGCACAAAAGCAACTCAAGAGCCATTTTTCTCGCATACGAAGAACAGCCATGTTTTCACTAAACAAAATCGTTCGTTGCCACTCGCAACTTACAGAGAAAAAATAAAATAAAAAAGATAATATGTGGGTAGAACATCAATTTTAACAGACGATTTGACATTCTCCCACCTAAGTTAACTTTTATCTTAAAATTTAACTTACAACTAACTACACAACAATAACAATAACATAATAGTAACAGTTCACAAGTCTAGTCCCCTATATAATAATAGCCTAAGTTATCTGTCCGTCTGTCCACGAATTTTTGAAGCGGTTGGACCTGGAATGGAAATAGGCTCCATATTGAATTCTTAATGAGTTAGGGTTAGCAAAATTTAAAGCGAGTAAAGTTTATTTTCTCCTTAACTATCGATCTGATTCTAAAATAAATTGGTATAAATAAGCTTCATATCACAGCAAAAATATTGAAATTCACTCCTTCCCCCCTTTTCGAGAGTTTAATGCGATTATTTCAAGCCCCATTTTCCCCGATTAAGAGCAGGCGATTAAATTTATCAATTTATTATAGAATAAATAGATGAAAAAAAATTTTCTATCATTATGACGTCATTCCTTTAACCATCTCATTTAATCATTTCTTATTTTAAATTATTTAAATATCGTCTGCATTATTTTCACACGTTTTATCACTGAACTTATATATTACGTAATTAATTTTCTTTTATATTTCTCTTAAATAATAGATTAGGTACGTATGTGATAATTTAAAATTCAATCAACGATTATTTTTTGCTGTAAGATAATTCTCAGCCAAAAAAAAGCCCATTTTTTTTAACCTGCCTCATAGGGTAGTTTACAATTCTGGAAAATTAAAAATTTTACTGATCCCGTCATATGACGGGCTATATGCTAGTTTTCTTTTATATTTGGCTTAAATAATACATTAGGTATATATGTGATAATTTTTAATTTAATCATCGATTATCTTTTGTTGCAAGATAATTCTCAGCCAAAAAACAAACACTGCCTCATA
>CM063507.1:11159194-11161694 GCA_032207245.1 Pardosa pseudoannulata | reverse complement strand
ATGAAGATAAACAAATTATTGAGCTTGTACCAGATAATTCTCAGCCAAAAAACAAACCATTTTTACTTGCCTCATAGGGTACTTTACAATTCTGGAAAATTGAAAATTTTACTGATCCCGTAATATGACGGGCTATATGCTAGTTTTAAATAAAGAGGAAATGGAACCGAAGTTGAGCTACGTATAAGAATCATAGGAGTACAGCATATACGTACGGCTCAGCTATGTCCTAAAAATTTGCTATTGTTTCAAGCTCTATTTTCCCCGGTTAAGAGCAGAAGATTTACAATTTATCAATTTATCACATAATAAATAGGTAAAAATAACATTTTTTTCTAGCATTATGACGTCATTCCTTTAACCATCTCCTTTAATCATTTCTTATTTTTAATTATTTATATCGTCTGCATTATTTTCATACTTTTTATCACTGAACTTAGATATGACATCAATAATTTTCTTTTATACTTGGGTTAAATAATAGATAAGGTGCATAATAGATAATTTAAATTTAATCATCCATTATTGTTTGTTGCAATGAACATTTAATCACCGGTATTAATAACAAATTCTATCTACCTCCCGGGTTAGTTTGATGTGATAATTTCGTACCTTTACTTCCATTAATTACTGTGGTAAAAAAATGGGAAGAACTTAACGATAACTTCGATATAGCTAAGAAAACTTTGAATTATCTGTCTAAATGAATTCAACGTGATTCTAAACTGCATTCACAGTATCGAGAGACTTTAGAGGAGTATGAAGATAAACATATTAATGAGCTTGTACCAGATCATTCTCAGCCAAAAAACAAACTATTTTTTTACTTGCCTCATAGGGTACTTTACAATTCTGGAAAATTGAAAATTTTACTGATCCCGTCATATAACGGTCTATATGCTAGTTTTAAATAAAGAGGAAATGGAACCGAAGTTGAGCTACGTATAAGAATCATAGGAGTACAGCATATACGTACGGCTCAGCTATGTCCTAAAAATTTGCTATTGTTTCAAGCTCTATTTTCCCCGGTTAAGAGCAGAAGATTTACAATTTATCAATTTATCACATAATAAATAGGTAAAAGTAACATTTTTTCTAGCATTATGACGTCATTCCTTTCACTATCTCGTTTAACCATTTCTTATTTTTAATTATTTAAATATCGTCTGCATTATTTTCACACTTTTTATCACGTAACTTAGATAAGACATCAATAATTTTCTTTTATATTTGGCTTAAATAATAGATAATGTACATATGAGATAAATTTAATTTTAATTATCCATTATTGTTTGTTGCAAATGAACATTTTATCACTGGTATTAATAACAAATTCTATCTATCTTCAGGGTTAGTTTATTGTGATAGTTTCGTACCTTTACTTCCATTAATTAATGTGGTAAAAAAATGGGTAGAACTTAACGATAACTTCGACAAACCTAAGGAAACTTTGAATTATCTGTCTAAAAAAATTCAACGTGATTCTAAATTGCATTCGCAGTATAGGGAGTCTTTAGAGAAGTATGAAGATAAACATATTATTGAGCGTGTACCAGATAATTCTCAGCCAAAACACAAATTATTTTTTTACCTGCCTCATAGGGTACTTTACAATTCTAGAAAATTGAAAATTTTATTGATCCCGTCAAATGATGGGCTATATGATAGTATATATAGAAATATATGTGTGTGTAACACTGCGAAAATTAATCCGCTGGTCACATCGAATTAAAACCTTATTGTATTTACTTGACTGGGCAAGGAGGAGCCTTATTAATTTTACCTACCTTATAGGGTACTTTACAATTCTGGGAAATTGAAAATTTTATTCATCCCGTCATATGACGGGCTGTATGCTAGTAATACAAGAAATACTGAACTCTCTTGCTATTATATCCACTGAATACGACATCTTGAATATAGAATCCCAATATGTCCTTAAAGAATTCACCGTCAAAAATATTAAAAATACTATTGGTTTAGTTATATAGTACCATAAATTTAGTTACAGTTTGGTTTGGTTTGGAGCGCTACGATCTACTGTTTTGCACACGAGGGCTAATGAGACCGGGACCTACTGCTTAAAGCCAATTCCGAACGGCTACGAACATCCATGCCATAGTGGGATTCGAACCCACGAACTCCAGTACCGACGATCAGCGCGCTAACCAATCGGCCAGAGTTCGGCAAATTTAGTTACAGAGTTGTTAACTTTCAAAAGAGAAAAATCTGTATTTATATCAATAACGGCATTTTTTAGTATATAGATAAAAATATAAATTTTAAAAGGGGAAAAATAAGGAGAATGTCAAGGTTTATTTAATCTATGAAATATATATTAATTTAGTATTCAAAAATTGATTAAAAGTAAAAAAATCTATTTATGAAATAACATCTTTTAGTGTATATATAAAATTTAATGTATATATTAAGCATAGTTAAAAAGGTGAAAAATTGTAATACTGTTTCTCCAATATATAAAACAAACATATTAGACTTT
>CM063507.1:11111694-11149194 GCA_032207245.1 Pardosa pseudoannulata | reverse complement strand
TCGAACTCGCTTACTTCGGTACCGAAGATCAGCTCTCTACTATTTGGCCATCATTTAGTACATGCTTGGATGATGGCGCAATTAGAATTATCGGAAAATGTCTTCAAGACACCTAACAATTGACGTAAAATGTTTTTCTTTTTAATGAGGCTTTCAATACAAATAGATAATTTTTATACTAAATACGGTTACAAAGCTGCCCCTCATTTAATACTACCCGAAGAGCACGTGTAACTTAAGGAATGCTTCCGACTTGAGTAACACTGCCCCCCAAGTATTCATAATTTAGAAGCAGGAACAAACCCGAATTTTTTTGCATGGCAACACTAGAGGTATTGTTTCTTCTTGGACGACATTTTGCTTTGGCATGGAGTGCTACTGTCTGCTGAATCTGTACTGAACCTTCCATTCTAAAACTAAAAGAACCCTTAAATTCAGTAAGAAATTCCCTAATGCAATACATGTCAACGATATTATGTAAACAATCTTGTGAGATATGTTTTAGTAAATGTATGAATCAGTTTGAGGCAAAAATATTGTAATTAAAATTGATAAATATTTCAATATTTCAAGCTGAAATTGAACTGAAACCTTCGATGATATTTCGCTATTTTAAAACTAAAGAAAGCATTAAATTTAGTAAAAAATTCTAAAATGTATATATCTGTCTGTATTGTGTACCTAAAAGCCCCTACACAATCTTGTGTAATGTGTTTTCCTAAGTGTATAAGTAAGTTTCGGGCATAAATATTAAAACTTAAAAAGTTTTTCAAGCTGAAACTGAACTGAACCTTCGTTAATATTTCATTATTTTTATCTAAAATCCCATTGAATTTTGTAAAAATTAAAAATTTAAATATTATGTTGAAGTATTAATATATATATATTTTTATATTGTATATATATATGTACATACATACATATATATGTATTAGCACGTGTTTGGTTGATACCCCAATTAGAATTATACTTCACTATAGAAAAGAAGCGTTCTATTTTTCGGCCTTCGTTCGGCAAATGTTTGGTTGATACTCCAATTAGAATTATTAGAGCAAAAAACTAAAAATTCGGCCGAATATTCAAAGTTCCAAGATTTTAAAAATCCCTGTAAATAACTAAAGATTGCACTGCATTTATTTTTGCTCTTTCTTTCAGTTTAGTTCTTAAAAAAAATTCTAAAGGAAAGTAAAGAGAAATCGAAATAAAATTTCGAAGGTGAATTCGAAGTTCTGACGTAAAGAATCTTCCCCAGTGGATAGCGTTTTACCCCCATGATCTCTTACGCTCGGGAAGCAAAACAGCACATTTCGGGAAAAAAAGAAAAAAAAAAAAGGAAAGAAGTTTCCTAGATCAATCGGTAGATTTACGTTCAAGTGCGGTTTTCGTTTGTGAAGCTGGAGATGTGTTCGCTTTTGATTTATGTAGTAGGAGGTGCACATCGGAAAAACTTTAGATTTATGCTTACTATAGTCAAATAATATTTGTGCGTTCAAAGTATTTAAAAACAAATACCATCAAATTCCAAACTTTTTTTTCATATATTTTAATAAAACTTCACCAAGAGTTTTTGTTGGGGTAAATTTTAACTTACTAGCAGAGTGGCCAGCGTCATGTTGTTATGCGTGTGGTGTGAAGATACATAGAAAGTCCAAAACACAGTTCATTTCATGGATTAAACGTTTATTCGAACGATAAAAATATAAACAAGGCATAAAAGCAAGCAGTTGTCAAGATACTACGTCGTATTTCTTTACGACTGACTTACCAATACTTTTAGCAGTATCTAACAATCAGAGTTACAGACAAAGGCAAGGAGCTAACATGGAAAGTCAATTTATACCACGGCTGACACAACATATTTGCATAGGAAGAAATGCGGTTACGACCGAATTAATTTGTATCGATATTTGTTTTTATCGATAAACCTTTCTAACAATTTTCAAGCAGGAGAAAACACTAAGTTGGTGCTGTTTTCAAGAGAAAATAGCACCAAGAGTTTTCCTTCATAGAATAAAATCTGTCTATGACGATATAGAATAAACATTCTTATAGACGGGTCATCTTTATAGACTACTGGCAAGTGTATCCGTGCTTTGCTATGGTGAACTTAATGTATTACTTTTAAACAAAGTTTTGTTTTCGTGCATAACTCTTTAAATTCGTCACAGTCCAGTCTGAGTCATTTTTATATTTATATATTTCTATTATAAGCGTATTATAACAATATTCAGTTTTTATACTACTGTATTACTACAGTACGTTGATTAGCAACTTTAATAGATCTTGACATATTAAGTGGTAGAATAAGAAGCAGAGGTTTTGACAACAACAGTTCTAATTTTGGTGGTATTAATAAATGTTGTCCAAAATTAAGGAGATTTATGACAAATCACATGGTTTTGTATGAAACAGAAACACACATTCATATTGACAACCATATGTGTACAAAGATAACTACATAAAATGATAGGTTTTATTTGCCTATGAGAGTCACTGAAATTTGTACTTTTTGTGGTTTGAATATTGTTGATAAACAATTCATTGTAACTTAAAAATTAACCAAGAATTAAATTTAAAATTAGTTGTTATATAAAAGTTGTATAATTTGCGTCACATAGAAATGAAAATTAATCACTTTATATCTCAATTTC
Source organism: Pardosa pseudoannulata (assembly GCA_032207245.1). Taxonomy (NCBI): domain Eukaryota; kingdom Metazoa; phylum Arthropoda; class Arachnida; order Araneae; family Lycosidae; genus Pardosa; species Pardosa pseudoannulata. The sequence continues at coordinate 11,146,543 of CM063507.1, read as the reverse complement.
CAGGTCAAATCGAATGGATACTACGCAGACGATGTTTAAGTAATATAAAATAAGAAATGAATAAATGAGATATATAAAGGAATGACGTCATAATGATAAAATATATCATGTTCACCTATTTATTATGCGATAAATTGAAAATTTTAATCTCCTGCTTTTAACCGGGGAAAACTGCTCTTAAAACAATTACATGGGATGACGTCACATTGCTAGAAATATTGCTTCTTTCACTTAGTTATGATGCGATAAACTAAAAAGTTAATAGTTTGCATTTAACAGGGGAAAATAATGCTTGGAATAATGATATGAAAAGCTCGAAAAAGGGGGAAGGAATGGATTTCGAACGTTAAAAATTTACAAAAACCTTCCTAGGGATGTACTTAATAATTTCCCAAATTTTCACGGTGATTGGATGTATGGTTTTTGAATCTATCAAGTACAAACAGATAGACACAAATTCATTTATATATATATATTTATATATATATATATTTATATATATATATATATATATATATATATATATATATATATATATATATATATATATATATATATATACATATATATATATATATACATATATATATATATACATACATACATACATATATATATATATATATATATATATATATATATATATATATATATATATATATATATATATATATATATATATATATATATATATATATATATATATATATTATATATATATATATATATATATATATATTGAACTAGACGGCAGTTTTAGCACAATCAGCCCTCGTGCTGCAAAACAGTAGCTTTCCAAATCAAACTAAACTATACGCCTTCTAAGGATGATCGAATTTGAAGTATTCTAAAACTTATCACTATAAACGTCTTGCACCCGTTTGAGTAAACAAACAAGATAATGATAAAATTTGAATGAAATAAATTGGGATAAATAGGTTTCAATCTATTTTTGAAAATTCTATGTGATAAGTGATATTATATTGACAGGTTCAATGATGCTTCATCAAAAATGACTGTTTCTGATTTTCGCTAGAAAATAAAATTATTCTCAAATTTGAACGAAATAAATTGATATAAATGGGTTTCATTCTATCTTTTGAAAAGTCTATGTGATAAATGATAATCTATTGACAATTCAATGATGCTTCATTAAAAAGGACTGGTTCTAGAAGTTGAGAAAATATAATTATTCTCAAACATTATGTTGCTGTTTCTGAAGCCATTTTGTTAAACCAAGCACCATAGAGACATACGTTACTCATATGTAACTTTCGTTTTAGCGAGCACCGCTAGGGTGAAAGTACCACTTATGCTCAAGTAGGTCCTCGTAATTTAGAAACAGAAACATTTTTGTTCATTTTAGGTTTTTAAGTAAAGATATGTTATTAAAATTAACATTTCTAATATTTTTAAGCATTTATTACAACTTTTTTTCTTTTTATGAAAGCATCATAGAACTGAAGTTTACCTTTAGTCTCATCGATATCCAAGTTAATTTTTGGAATTCCAGTGAAAGCAAATCTAGGAGGCGGATCCGAAGGATTATCACAATTAATTTTAAAAAATTGTCTTGCTTGACTGATTCCATCTGTACTACTATCAGAGTCACTACTACCCAGGTCATCTAGTAAACTTTCGCTACTATCATTTACAGATAATTCAGTTTCTGATTCCGAGTCACAGTTCGAATCACAAGAAATTAGCTCCATACGTTTTGAATTATCCATTATTTAAAAGTAAAAATATATTATTCAACTCTTACATCAATAAAATTATCAGGCGGTTAGTAAAATATAACCAGAAAGCTATACACTGAAAGATAACAATTCGTCTTCTGATACAAAACATGCAAAAAAACCCGCGCTTTTGAACCAATCAGAGTAGAAAATACAATAAACTGCAAACTATCATTTACTGGACATCTATACGAATAATTTGTTACTAAAATTGGAAAAAATACGGCAGAAACAGTGCAAGAGAAATAGAAATCAGATTGCCCGTAAGCCGTACGGGCCAATCAGTAAAGGCCCGAAAGCTGTGCCCGTACGGTGTTCGGGCAAAACAGGGAAGTAGATAATTATGTGTTTATGTGACTGACATAACGTTCCATTTACTTAATTTTAATTTCATTGCATTTAGTTTATTTTAATTCTATATGCTTCCCTTAAAATACGTTGGCTAGTGCTGCGTTGCAATAGAAGAACGCCAAGTGACGCTACTGGTATGCGTGATATCATCTGATTGAAAATCAAGAGCGGCTTATGCGATAAAAAAAATTAGGTTTTCGACTCACCAACGTGATGATTGGGAGCTTGGCAGGGAAGTTGCAAACAGGGTATTTGTTTAAGGGAAGCTTATAGAATTAAAATAAACTAAATGGAACGGAATTAAAAATAAGTAAATGAAACGTTATGACAGTGACATAGAAAGAAACGAATGGATCTTGTCAAAGAAGAAAATCAGAACGTTTAAAATTCGGCAGTAACACGTCTGTATCACCTCAGAATAAACAATGTTCCGTGTTTCAAGAAGTTTTTCTTTTTGAAAAAGCAAAAGGAGTAGATATCAGGATTAAAAGTTTCTACGGAATCCCCTATATAATAATAGCATAAGTTATCTGTCCGTCTGTCCGTGAATGAATGAAGCGGTTAGTCCTGGAATGGATAGAGGCATCTATGTTGGATTCTCGATGAATTAGGGTTAGCAAAATTCAAAGCGAGGAATTTTCCTCTTCTTCTAAACGATCTATCCAATTATAAAATAGATTGGTATAAATATTCTTTAAACCAACGCGAAAAATACTGTCTTTTTTTTAATCTTCGACATTCACTCCATCCGTTCTTTCGAGCGTTCAATCCCATTATTTCAAGACCTATTTTCCCGGTTAAGAGAAGCCTAATAAATTTATTAATTTCTAAAATACCATGCTGTAGAAACTTTTTTTTTGTTTCATCGCATTAAATCCTGTGTAACCCAAGAAAATACTTTGTGATTTTAAAAACCATACTCAGTTTAATTATAGTCAATCTTTACAATTTTGAATAAAAATTATATAAGAGTAATGCACCTGAAACATTTTGACATGACTATGTCATTACAAAAATTGTCAGTAAAATTGAAAATATTTCTACTATTTTTATTAGTATTACTAGGTATAACTAATTAATTTATTTGTATTTTTAGTATTATTAGAATTATTAGTTATTATTAGATAATTTATTAGTATTATTAGTTATTATTAGTCTATTTATTAGTGTTATTAGTATTATTAGTTGTTATTAGTTAATTTATTAGTATTATTAGTGTTATTAGTATTGTTAGTTATTATTACTTAATTTATTCGTGTTATTAATATTATTAGTTATTATTAGTTAATTTATTACTATTCTCAGTATTATTAGTTAATTTTTCTAGCATTATGACGTCATTCCTTTAACCATCTCCTTTAATCATTTCTTATTTTAAATTATTTAAATATCGTCTGCATTATTTTCATACGTTTTATCACTGAACTTATATATGACATCAGTAATTTTCTTTTATACTTCGCTTAAATAATAGATAAGGTATATATGAGATAATTTTAATTTTAATTTTCCATTATTGTTTGTTGCAAATGAACATTTTATCACCGGTATTAATAACAAATTCTATCTACCTCCAGGGTGGGTTTGTAATTGTTGTAATAGTTTCGTTCCTTTACTTCCATTAATTACTGTGGAAAAAAAAAAGTGGGAAGAACTTAATGATAATTTCCACGTACTTAAAAAAACTTTGAAATACCTGTCTAAGTGAACTCAACGTGATTGTAAATTGCATTCACGGTATCAGAAGGCTTTAGAGGAGTATGAAGATAAACAAACTATTGAGCGTGTATCAGACAATTATCAGCCAGAATGTTATACATTTTATTACCTGCCTCATAAAGTACTTTACAATTCTGGAAAATTAAAAATTTTACTAATCCCGTCATATGACGGGCTATATGATAGTATTCAAAGATTCAAGTTTTCAAAGTCCATAGAAATAAAAATTACATTACATTCTTCTTAATCTCTTCACTCAGTTTTATTTTGCAAAAAGGAAAGAAAAAGTATCCTATTCCCTAAACTGCATTCACAGTATCAGCAGGCTTTAGAGGAGTATGAAGACAAACAAACTATTGAGCGATTGTACCAGATAATAATCAGAGAAAAAAACAACCTTTTTTTTACCTGCCTGTTACGGTACTATACAATTCTGGAAAATTAAAAATTTTCCTATTCCCGTCATATGATGCACTATATGCTTGTATTTAAAGATTTAAGCATTCAAAGTCCATATAAATAAAGATTACATTACATTCTTTTTAGCCCTTTCAGTCAGTTTTACTCTATAAAAAAAAAGGATCCTATTCAATAAAAAATAGTAAAGAGAAATCAAAATAAAATTTGGAAAGCGAATTCGAAGTTCTAAAGTGAAGAATCTTCCCTAGAGGATGACTTAGAATAAGTCTTCCCCCACGATCTCTTCAGCTTTGGCTGCTAAACAGCACATTTCGGAAGAGAAAAAATTCTGCAAAAGAAATGTTCAGATGACGTTGTAGAATTTACGTTCAAGTGTGGTTTTTGTTTGAGAACGAAAGATTTTGAAGCTGGAGGAATGTTCGCTTTCGATTTATATAGTCAAGATGCGATTTATATATCAAGAATATTATATATTATTCTATAAAGCTATCATTTTCGTGAGGTTATTTAATGTTTGTTTTTATATATAATCATAATTTGCTAGGTAGAATTTAGAAATGCATTTTTTCCCTGCTTATATACATCTAGGAATGTTGAACCTTCAGTTATAAATCTTGTGACCGAATTTAATTATTTCATTGTACTATTCAGTACATCTCTACTTTCAGTGAGTTTAATTTGTAACATTAAGTTTTTTTTATAAAACATCCATTTCTGCATATTATCAAGAACCTGTTATATACTATGGTAAGAATTTTCCTTTGAGTAATTATCCTACTAGAATGTGTGAATGTATGTAGATTTTATATACGTAGTACTGAATCATATTGGGAGAAAGAGTTATGTAAGAGAAAATGTAATCATCCTCCGTACATCTCCCCCCCCCGTTTGGTTTGAGAAAAGTTCAGCTTTTTTTGCCATTGTCTACCTTCATGCCTGGCTATATGCTACTATATAAATCTCCAAGCATTCATTGTCAGATAAGTGAAATCAATGTGATTCTAAACGGCATTCAAAGTATCAGGAAACTTTAGAGGGGTTTGAAGATAAACAAATTATTGAGCGTGTACCACATAGTTCTCATTAAAAAAACAAACCATTTTTTTTACCTGCCTTATATGGTACTTTACAATTTTGAAAAATTAAAAAAATTTACGGTTATATGCTAGTATTCAAAGATTCAAGAATTCAAAGTCCATATAAATAGAGATTACATTACATTCTTCTTAACCCCTTCAGTTCTATTCTGCGAAAAGGAAAAAACATATCCTATTCCCTAAACTGCATTCAGAGTATCGGGAGACTTTAGAGGAGTATGAAGATAAATTATAGAGCGTATACCAGATAATTCTCAGCCAAAAAACAAACCATTTTTTTACCTGCCTTATAGGGTACTTTACAATTCTGAAAAATTAAAAATTTTACTAATCCCGTCATATGACGGGCTATATGCTAGTATTCAAACATTCAAGAATTCAAAGTCCATATAAATAAAGATTACATTACATTCTTCTTAACCCCTTCAGTCAGTTTTATTCTAGAAAAAGAAAAAAAAATTCTATTCCCTGAAGAAAAGTAAAGAGAAATCAAAATAAAATTTCGAAAGTGAATTCGAAGGTCTAAAGTGAAGAATCATCCCTAGAGGATGACTTATTCTAAGTCTTCCACCGCGATCTTTTCAGCTCTGGCTGCCAAACAGCACATTTCGGAATAAAAAAAGTTCTTCAAAAGAAATGTTCTAGATGACTTTGTAGAATTGAAGTTCAAGTGTGGTTTTTGTTTGAGAACGAAAGATTTTGAAGCTGGAGAAATGTTCGCTTTCGATTTATATAGTCAAGATGCGATTTATATATCAAGAATGTTACATATTATTCTACCAAGCTATCATTTTCTTGAGGTTATTAACGTTAGTTTGAGGTCGAGCGATGGCCGAATGGTTAGGGTGCTGGCCTTCGGAACCGGAGTTCGTGGGTTCAAATCCCACTATGGCAGGGATGTTCGTAGCCGTTGGGAATCGGCTTTAAGCAGTAGTTTCCGGTCACATTAGTCCTTGTGTCAGGGTTGGCAAAAACCCGGGTTTTTTCAGAAAACCCCCAACCCAGCGGGTTTTATCAAGGTTTTTTCGTTTATTTTTTGGTTTTATCAGGATTTTTTTCTTTATAATTTATATGTAAGAGGACAGGATATATAATTGTTTGATTAAAATAAATTTAAAATGTTAGTCACTTTTTAAAGTTAAAAATTTTAAAAATCAATTTTAAATTATGCAGAAGAAATTTTGGAAAGAGATGAGTTGCAAAGCAGAAAAAATTAACTACTAAATGGTGACTTCTGCAAATTTTTAGAAGATTTACAAACAATAACATCAACTTCAGCATCTATTGAAAGAATCTTTTCTTCTTTTGGACTAATTTTTTTCAAAACTACGAAACAGACTAGGATGTGATACTGCAAAAAAATAATATAGTCAAAGTATACAGATCTTTGAAAATATCAAAAGGAGTTGAAAAAGACTGGTAACTTTAAAGAACTAAAAAAAAAAAATTAATTTGTCATAGATCAGTATTTATTTAATAATCACATTTATTGTACTTGTATCTATGCAAGAGGAAAAATTAAAAACAATTTCATAAAAGTTTAATGATTTATTTAGAATTTTACATACTAATTTAATTTTATATCACTAAATCATATTAAAATACCCTTGTTTCAAGATAACAGTTAATCTGTCAATTGTTTATATGAACTAGTTTTTCCCTTATATCGTAACAGCTGATAAAGAAACTTATATCACTGACTGGATAACATTTAGAATAAGTTGTATAAAATATAGAATGTTCTTCTAATTTGTTTATGTTCTTGTAAATATACTCAAGCCCTCTGGGTAATTCTTTTTTAGCCATACTATTTCTTTTAATATCGGAAGAAAGACGTCAGTTTTTATATACTGAAATACTGGTTGTTTTGATTTTTAATTGTTTCTATAATTTTTTCATTGTGTTTAGACCCCCTCAAATTAAAAAAAAATTCTACGCTCATTGTCAAAGATGAAATATGTAATATATATTATAGATTTAACTCAATATTTCTATTATTACCTAAATATATGGAATTATAAATAATGATTTTGAAAAAACCTACTTGGATTTTTTCGAGTGGGTTTTTTTGAAAAAACCCACCCGGTTTTTTTGGGTTGGGCCAATCAAGCCAACCCTGCCTCGTGTTGCAAAAAGTAGATCGTAGGACTCCAAAACCAAACCAAACCGAACCTATTTAACGTTAGTGCTTATATATAATTATAATTTGCTAGATAGAATAGAGAAATGCATTTTACCCTATCTTACATGCATGTAGGGATGTAGAACAATCAGTTATTAAATTTGTTAAATAAATTTTTAGCCTAATTGCTTAAAAACTTTTTTATTGGAAACTATTACATATTTTGGTATTTACTGGTATATTGGGTTAGCTAAGCACTTGACAATATTGCTGAATAAATTAAAAACGTTTTAAGTTTACTTACTCTAAATTTGTGTTTCTTTTACTTTTATTCTACAAAAAGGAAAAAAAAAAGAATCCTATTCCAATAAAGAAAAGTATTTATTGTAAACTATTACATACTTGGTATATTGTATACCAAGTATGCAATTATTTGCTGGTATAATGGTTTAGCTAAACACTTGATAATATTGCTGAATAAATTAAAAACATTTTAAGTTTACTTACTCTAATTTTGTGTTAATCATTTAAAATAAATCTTGTGACCGAATTTCATTATTTCATTGTACTATCCAGTGCATCTCTATTCTCTGTAAGTTTAATTTGTAACATTAAGTTTTTGTATAAAACATTCATTTCTGCATATTATCAAGAACCTGTTATATACTATGGTAAGAATTTTCCTTTGTGTAATTATCCTACTACCATGTGTGAATGTATGTAGATTTTATATATGTGGTACTGAATCATATTGTAAGAAAGAGTTATGTAAGAGAAAATGTAATCATCCTCCGTACATCTCCCCCCACCCCCGACCGGGGCTTAAGAAAAGTTCAGCTTTTTTGCCATTGTCTACTTCCAAGTATGGCTAAATGTTAATATTCAAAGTTTCAAGCATTCAAAGTCAGATGAGTGAATACAACGTGATTGTAAACGCCATTCACATTATCAGGGAACTTTAGAGGAGTATGAAGATAAACAAATTATTGAGCGTGTACCAGATAGCTTGCAGCCAAAAAACAAACCATTTTTTTACCTGCTTCATACGGTACTTTACAGTTTTGAAAAATAAAAAATTTTAAGGGCTATATGCTAGTATTCAAAGATTCAAGGTTTCACAGTCCATATATATAAAGATTACATTACATTCTTCTTAACCTCGTCCGTCAGTTTTATTCTGAAAAAAGAAAAAAATAGTATCCTAATCCCTAAACTAAATTCACAGTATCAGGAGGCTTTAGAGGAGTATGAAGACAAACAAACTGTTTAGCCTGTACCAGATAATTGTCAGCCAAAAAAGAAACCCTTTTTTACCTGCCTTATACAGTACTTTACAATTCTAGAAAATTAAAAATTTTACTATTCCCGTCATATGAACCACTATATGCTTGTATTCAAAGATTTAAGCATTCAAAGTCCATATAAATAAAGATTATATTACATTCTTTTTAGGCCTTTCAGTTAGTTTTGCTCTATAAAAAAAAAAGGATCCTATTCAATAAAAAAAAAGTAAAGAGAAATCAAAATAAAATTTGGAAAGCGAATTCGAAGTTCTAAAGTGAAGAATCTTCCCTAGAGGATGACTTATTCTAAGTCTTCCCCCACCATCTCTTCAGCTTTGGCTGCTAAACAGCACATTTCGGAGGAGAAAAAATTCTGCAAAAGAAATGTTCCAGATGACGTTGTAGAATTTACGTTCAAGTGTGGTTTTTGTTTGAGAACGAAAGATTTTGAAGCTGGAGGAATGTTCGCTTTCGATTTATATAGTCAAGATGCGATTTATATATCAAGAATGTTATATATCATTCTACCAAGCTATCATTTTCCTGAGGTTATTTAACGTTAGTTAGTGGCCGAACGATGGCCGAATGGTTAGGGTGCTGGCCGTCGGAACCGGAGTTCGTGGGTTCAAATCCCACTATGGCAGGGATGTTCGTAGCCGTTGGGAATCGGCTTTAAGCAGTAGTTTCCGGTCACATTAGTCCTTGTGTCAGGGTTGGCAAAAACCCGGGATTTTTCAGAAAAAAAACCAACTCAGTGGGTTTTTTCAGGTTTTATCAGAGTTTTTTCTTTATAATTTATATGTAAGAAGACAGGATATATAATTGTTTGATTAAAATAAATTTAAAATGTTAGTCACTTTTTAAAGTTAAAAATTTTAAAAATCAATTTTAAATTATGCAGAAGAAATTTTGGAAAGTGATGAGTTGCAAAGCAGAAAAAATTAACTACTAAATGGTGACTTCTGCAAATTTTTAGAAGATTTACAAACAATAACATCAACTTCAGCATCTATTGAAAGAATCTTTTCTTCTTTTGGACTAATTTGGTCAAAACTATGAAACAGATTAGGGTGTGATACTGCAAAAAAATAATATAGTCAAAGTATACAGATCTTTGAAAATATCAAAAGGAGTTGAAAAAGACTGGTAACTTTAAAGAACTAAAAAAAAAAAATTAATTTGTCATAGATCAGTATTTATTTAATAATCACATTTATTGTACTTGTATCTATATAAGAGGAAAAATTAAAAACAATTTCATAAAAGTTTAATGATTTATTTAGAATTTTACATACTAATTTAATTTTATATCACTAAATCATATTAAAATACCCTTGTTTCAAGATAACAGTTAATCTGTCAATTGTTTATATGAACTAGTTTTTCCCTTATATCGTAACAGCTGATAAAGAAACTTATATCACTGACTGGATAACATTTAGAATAAGTTGTATAAAATATAGAATGTTCTTCTAATTTGTTTATGTTCTTGTAAATATACTCAAGCCCTCTGGGTAATTCTTTTTTAGCCATACTATTTCTTTTAATATCGGAAGAAAGACGTCAGTTTTTATATACTGAAATACTGGTTGTTTTGATTTTTAATTGTTTCTATAATTTTTTCATTGTGTTTAGACCCCCTCAAATTAAAAAAAAATTCTACGCTCATTGTCAAAGATGAAATATGTAATATATATTATAGATTTAACTCAATATTTCTATTATTACCTAAATATATGGAATTATAAATAATGATTTTGAAAAAACCCACTTTGGTTTTTTCAAGTGGGTTTTTTTGGGTTGGGCCAATCAAGCCAACCCTGCCTCGTGTTGTAAAAAGTAAATCTTAGCACTCCAAAACCAAACCAAACCAATCCTATTTAACGTTAGTGTTTATATATAATCATAATTTGCTAGATAGAATAGAGAAATGCATTTTACCCTATCTTACATGCATGTAGGGATGTAGAACAATCAGTTATTAAATTTGTTAAATAAGTTTTTAGCCTAATTGCTTAAAAACTTTTTTATTGGAAACTATTACATATTTTGGTATTTACTGGTATATTGGGTTAGCTAAGCACTTGACAATATTGCTGAATAAATTAAAAACATTTTAAGTTTACTTACTCTAAATTTGTGTTAATCATTTAAAATAAATCTTGTGACCGAATTTCATTATTTTATTGTACTATCCAGTGCGTCTCTATATTCAGTGAGTTTAATTTGTAACATTAAGTTTTTGTATAAAACATTCCTTTCTGCATATTATCAAGAACCTCTTATATACTATGGGAAGAATTTTCCTTTGTGTAATTATCCTACGAACATGTGTGTATGTATGTAGATTTTATATATGTAGTACGGAATCATATTTTGAGTTAGAGATATGTAAGAGAAAATGTAATCATCTTCCGTACATCTCCCTCCACCCCGACCAGGGGCTTAAGAAAAGTTTAGCTTTTTTGCCATTGTCTATTTTCAAGTATGGCTATATGCAAATATTCAAAGCTCCAAGCATTCATTGTCAGATAAGTGAAATCAATGTGATTCTAAACGGCATTCAAAGTATCAGGAAACTTTAGAGGGGTTTGAAGATAAACAAATTATTGAGCGTGTACCACATAGTTCTCATTAAAAAAACAAACCATTTTTTTTACCTGCTTCATACGGTACTTTACAGTTTTGAAAAATAAAAAATTTTAAGGGCTTTATGCTAGTATTCGAAGATTCAAGGTTTCACAGTCCATATATATAAAGATCACATTACATTCTTCTTAACCTCGTCAGTCAGTTTTATTCTGAAAAAAGAAAAAAAATAGTATCCTAATCCCTAAACTAAATTCACAGTATCAGGAGGCTTTAGAGGAGTATGAAGACAAACAAACTGTTTAGCCTGTACCAGATAATTGTCAGCCAAAACAGAAACCCTATTTTACCTGCCTCATACAGTACTTTACAATTCTAGAAAATTAAAAATTTTTCTAATCCCATCATATGACGCCCTATATGCTTGTATTCAAAGAATCAAGCTTTCAAAGTCCATATAAATAAAGATTACATTACATTCTTCTTAACCCCTTCAGTCAGTTTTATTCTGCAAAAAGGAAAAAAAAAAGTATCTTATTCTCTAAAGAAAAGTAAATCGAAATCAAAATAAATTTTCGAAAGCGAATTCGAAGATCTAAAGTGAAGAATCTTCCCTAGAGGATGACTTATTCTAAGTCTTCACCCACGATCTCTTAACTCTGGCTGCAAAACTGCACATTTCGAAAAAAAAAAAATAAATTCTGCAAAAGAAATGTTCCAGATGACGTTGTAGAATTTACGTTCAAGTGTGGTTTTCGTTTGAGAAGAAAAGAGTTTGAAGCTGGAAGTATGTTCGCTTTCGATTTATATAGTCTGATGTACAGAATGGAAATATACTAGATTTAGGCTTACTGTATTGAAATAGTGTTCATGTGTTCTAAATATTTAAAAACAAGTACCGTCCAGTTACAGATTTTTTTTCATACTATTTACTGAAATTTCACTCAGGAATTTTTCGCATTACAATGAAATTTGTTTATAATATCCATTTTTTAGTATCTTCAATAAAAGTCATTCCTTTTTGCATTTGCTGAAGAACTTATTTCATCAAGAATGTTATATATTAATCTGTCAAGCTATCGTTTTTGTGAGGTTATTTAATGCTTGTGTTTATATATAATCACAATTTGTGAGGTAGAATTTAGAAATGCATTTTTTTCCCATCTTACATTTATCTAAGGATGTAGAACCTTCAGTTATTAAATTTGTTAAATTAGTTTTTAACCTTATTGCTTAAAAATTTTTTTATTGGAAAATATTACATACTTTGGTATTTGCTGGTATATTGGGTTAGCTAAACACTTGACAATATTGCTGAATGATCTAAAAACATTTTAAATTTATTTACTTTAATTTTGTGTTAATCATTTAAAATAAATCTTGTGACTGAATTTCATTATTTCATTGTACGATCATGTGCATCTGTATTCTCAGGGATTTTAATTTTTAACATTAAGTTTTTGTATAAAACATTCATTTCTGCATATTATCAAGAGCCTGTTATATACTATGGTTAGAATTTTCCTTTGTGTAATTATCTTGCTAACATGTGTGTATGTATGTAGATTTTATATACATTACTGAATCGTATTGTGACAGAAAGTTATGCAAGAGAAAATTTAATCATCCTCCGTTCATCTCACCCAACCCCCACATTTGGCTTAAGAACAGATCAGATTTTTTTGCCATTGTCTACTTTCATACCTGGCTATTTGCTAATATTAACATGTTAAATACTATGGTAAGAATCTTCCTTTGTGTAATTATCTTACTAACATGTGTGTATGTATATATGTAGATTTTATATATGTAGTACTGAATCATATTTTGAGAAAGAGTTATGTAAGACAAAATATAATTATCTTAAGTACATCTCACCCCACTCCCACCGGGAGCTTAAGAAAATTCAGCTTTTTTTGTCATTGTCTACTTTCATGCCTGGCTATATGCTAATATTCAAAGATTCAAGCTTTCAAAGTTCATATAAATAAAGATTACATTACATTCTTCTTAACCCCTTCAGTCAGTTTTATTCTGCAAAAAGGAAAAAAAAAAGTATCTTATTCCCTAAACTGCATTCACAGTATCAGGAGGCTTTAGAGGAGTATGAAGACAAACAAACTGTTGAGCGTGTACCAGATAATTCTAAGCTAAAAATCAAACCATTTTTTTTACCTATCTCATATAGTATTTTACAAATCTTTAAGATTAAAAGTTTTACTAATCCCCTCATATGACGGGCTATATGCTAGTATTTAAAGATTCAAGCATTGAAAGTCTATATAAAGATTACATTACATTCCTCTTAACCCCTTCAGTCAGTTTTATTTTGCAAAAAAGAAAAAAAAAAGTATCTTATTCCCTAAACTGCATTCACAGTATCAGGAGGCTTTAGAGGAGTATGAAGACAAACAAACTGTTGAGCGTGTACCAGATAATTCTAAGCTAAAAATCAAACCATTTTTTTTACCTATCTCATATAGTATTTTACAAATCTTTAAGATTAAAAGTTTTACTAATCCCCTCATATGACGGGCTATATGCTAGTATTTAAAGATTCAAGCATTGAAAGTCTATATAAATAAAGATTACATTACATTCCTCTTAACCCCTTCAGTCAGTTTTATTTTGCAAAAAAGAAAAAAAAAAGTATCCTATTCCCTAAACTGCATTCACAGTATCAGGAGGCTTTAGAGGAGTATGAAGACAAACAAACTGTTGAGCGTGTACCAGATAATTCTAAGCTAAAAATCAAACCATTTTTTTTACCTATCTCATATAGTATTTTACAAATCTTTAAGATTAAAAGTTTTACTAATCCCCTCATATGACGGGCTATATGCTAGTATTTAAAGATTCAAGCATTGAAAGTCTATATAAATAAAGATTACATTACATTCCTCTTAACCCCTTCAGTCAGTTTTATTTTGCAAAAAAGAAAAAAAAAAGTATCCTATTCCCTAAACTGCATTCACAGTATCAGGAGGCTTTAGAGGAGTATGAAGACAAACAAACTGTTGAGCGTGTACCAGATAATTCTAAGCTAAAAATCAAACCATTTTTTTTTACCTATCTCATATAGTATTTTACAAATCTTTAAGATTAAAAGTTTTACTAATCCCCTCATATGACGGGCTATATGCTAGTATTTAAAGATTCAAGCATTGAAAGTCTATATAAATAAAGATTACATTACATTCCTCTTAACCCCTTCAGTCAGTTTTATTTTGCAAAAAAGAAAAAAAAAAGTATCCTATTCCCCAAAGAAAAGTAAAGAGAAATCAAAATAAAATTTCGAAAGCGAATTCGAAGCTCTAAAGTGAAGAATCTTCCCAGAGGATGACTTATTCTAAGTCTTCCCCACGATCTCTTCAACTCTGGCTGCTAAACAGCACATTTCGAAAGAAAAACAATTCTGCGAAAGAAATGTTCCAGATGACGTTGTAGCATTTACGTTCAAGTGTAGTTTTCGTTTGAGAAGAAAAGAGTTTGAAGCTGTAAGTATGTTCGCTTTCGATTTATATAGTGTGATGCACACAATGGTGTGCATATTCAACAAATGTGCATATTCTTTCGATCCGGTGGTTTAGTGGTGTTTTCGTCTGGGTCTCGTGGTTGTTTACACTTTAATTACACAATGAACAGCCAACAGGTTAATTTTGCTGCTTTTTTTTACACGCGCTTTTTACATGCTTTGGTACAGGGGGAGAGCTTATCGCCCATCGTTTCGAAGGTTACATTCGATCTCTCCGCAGTGTTGCCAACCTTCACAGGCAAAATTATGGATTCTAAGTCCTAAAATTATGGCATTGGCTTATAAATTATCGTACATTTTTGTAATTAATTCAAAATAGTGTTAATAGAGGGCGCTTGTAGGATATATTTTTAATCAATTGAATCGTAATATCAGATAGATTTTAAAACTGTGGAAAAATATAGAAATGGCAGAATTTTTATTATTTACCATTATGTAACTTTGTAGCCGATTATTATTTAATAATCTGTTTAATTACTAAAAATACCATATTTTAGTGAAAACTGCAATAGAATAAGTAAAATGCAAAATTACTTCTAATTATCCATAATTATGTAATCATTAAAGAAATATCTCCAGTATAATCGTGAATATTCAGTAATTTTGCATTTTGTGTTTTGTGTATTTAAGGATAAGAGTGATTTAAATAATTTTAAATAACTAACAGATAAAAACACGTGTCATAACCATTTTTAAAATTTTTTTATTTTATATTAGTTTCAAATAATATCTAACATTAGTACCTAGGTCATATTTAATTTCACAAATATACACTTTTTTTTTATAATTGACACTTTCCCTTCTATTATTACACAGTACAGATGGCCTTTCTAGACTTCTGTTACAGGATTATTTACTTTTACTTAAGGAAGAAGCACCTCAAAACATGCTCCTTAAGCTGCTCTAAAATCTACAACAATAATTATTTTATGGGAAAAAGGGATAAAAAAAATTTATTAGACATTCTCAATTTTTTGATGTTGCAGTTAAATTACCTGTTCTTTTAATTCTCCATTAGTCTACTTTTGGTTTATCGTACAAATCAGAAAATTATCGTACAGTTTTTCAGAATTATGTCACATAATTTTGAGATTATTTTTCATCGTACAGAGTCCTAAGTTATCGTACATATACGATAATTATCGTATGGTTGGCAACACTGTCTCTCCGTCCAAGCGGGGTTACAAATATACTCAGTAGCGCCATCTAGTATAGTACTAGTGGGCTATGAATTTCCTACACAATGGAAATATACTAGATTTAGGCTTAAGGTACTCAAATAGTATTTATGTGTTCTAAATATTTAAAAGCAAATACCGTCTACTAGCAGATTTTATTTTCTCACGATTTGCTGAAAATTCCTCTGTATATTTTCATATTACAATGAAATTTGTTCATAATATCAATTTTATAGTATCTTAAGTAAAAGTCATTCATTTTTGCATTTGTTGAAGAACTTATTTCATCAAGAATGTTATATATTCTTCTATCAAGCTATCATTTTCGTGAGGTTATATAATGTTTGTGTTTATATATAATCATAATTTGTAAGGTAGAATAGAGAAATGCATTTTTTCCTCATCTTACATGCATCTAGGGATGTAGAACCTTCAGTTATTAAATTTGTTAAATAAGTTTTTTGCCTATTTGCTTAAAAACTTTTTTATTGGAAATTATTAGATACTTTGGTATTTGCTGGTATATTGGGTTAGCTAAACACTTGACAATATTCTGAATAAATTAAAAACATTTTAAGCTTACTTACTCTAATTTTGTGTTAATCGTTTAAAATATATCTTGTGACCGAATTTCATTATTTCATTGTACTATCCAGTGCATCTCTTTTCTCAGTGAGTTATTATTGACAAACTAATTAACAAATTATTGATCGTATACCAGATAGTTGTGAGTCAAGCTTTCAAAGTCCATATAAATAAAGATTACACTACATTCTTCTGAACCCTTTCAATCAATTTTATTCTGCTAAAAGGGAAAAAAAGTATCCTATTCCCTAAACTGCATTCAAAGTATCAGGAGGATTTAGAGGAGTATGAAGACAAACAAACTATTGAGCGTGTACCAGATAATTATCAGCCAGAAAACAAACCATTTTTTACCTGCCTCATACGGTACTTTACAATTCTGGAAAATTAAAAATTTTAGTAATCCCGTCATTTGACGGGCTATATGCTAGTATTCAAAGATTCAAACATTGAAAGTCCATATAAATAAAAATTACTTTACATTCTTCTTAACCCCTTCAGTCAGTTTTATTCTAGAAAAAGAAAAAAAAAATATTCTATTCCCTAAAGAAAAGTAAAGAGAAATCAAAATAAAATTTCTAAAGTGAATTCGAAGCTGTAAAGTGAAGAATCTTCCCCAGAGGATGACTTATTCTAAGTCTTCCCTCACTATTTCTTCAGCTCTGCACATTTTGGAAGAGAAAAAAATTCTGCAAAAGAAATGTTCTAGATAACTTTGTAGAATTGAAGTTCAAGTGTGGTTTTCGACTGAGAAAAGAGTTTGAAGCTGGAAGAATGTTCGCTTTCGTTTTATATAATCTGATGCCCACATTGGCAATATACTAGATTTAGTCTTACTGTACTCAAAGAGTATTCTTGTGTTCTAAATATTTAAAAACAAATATCACCTATTTCCACTTTCATATATTTATTAGTTCCTTATAATTTACTGAAACTGCTTTCAGGAATCTTACGTTTTACAATGAAATTTGTTTGTAACGATGCTATGAATACCTAGAAAAAAAAATAATGAAAAGCTATGACAGACGTTAAGTAGTACAAACTCTTATCACTAGGGGGTGTCTCAGTATGGGTACACCTTTTCAAAAATATAGATTTTTTTGGGGAGGTAGAAACAAAGCAGGTAGAAACAAAACGACAAGTGATATATAAAGATTTTTAACATTTACGAGTACAGTGATTATGTAATTAGTACCTCAATCTCTCTCACAATGCAATCGTAATGGAACGGGTAGGGTACTGTTCTTCAGCACCAGAGTTTGGAGTTTCAAATCCCACTTTGGGCATTGATGTCCGTAGTACTTCAACTCTACTCTAATACTTCAAATCAACTCTATTTACATGTCTTCTATTTAAAATAAAACTCATGATACTTGTTAAAATTTTTTTATATTTTTTCATGGCTGAATATGGTGTTTTAGTTTAATATAGTAAGAAATATGAGCGAAAATGAATATTTTAAATCTCTTATTGCAACTTGATATTGCAACTTTAAAAATATTCATGTGGACAATACAAGGCCTACTTAAATGCCTATTATAGTAAATATCTTATTTTTATTTTGTATGAAGTTTCATCAAAATTATCGTTTGCAACATACATATTAGGTTTCTCAAGATATTCATGTTGCGTAACCAAGTCCTATTAGTTGGCATTCTCATTTCTGATTGGTTGACTTGCGTTTGCTAGGATTTCAAAGAGAAACAAAGCTACTCATGATGGCCAAAATTACTCGCGATAGCTCAGATGGAAAAGGCAACGTTCTAGTAACTGGAGGGTTGCGGGTTCGGAACCCGAGCCGGTCTAAGTTCCGCCGTGTACGTTAAAGGTGACTGAATTACGAAAAATAGATCAGTGGTTTATAATATTCTCCAAGTTCTCAATGAATACCTCTGGGGGTGGCATGCCAAGCCTATGGGTCTCTGCTTGATCTCCTCTTCTAAATTACGATGACCCATTTGGCCATAAGTCGTATTTTCACCCTGTCGGTGCTCGTTAAAACGAAAGGCGCACCCCTTTGCTTTAATACGAGTAGAGTATGTCTTAATTGTGCGTGGTTTGACCAAGTGGCACTAGAAACGACAAAACTACTCATGGTGGGTCATGAGAAAATCTATCGCGGTAGAATCCCAGTTCCGAGGGCCGGCTGCCATGTATTTGGCTCTACTTTCGTACAAATGATAGCTAAATTGTCGCCAAGTGATATTTACAATTTTATCTTCGTTTTGTATTAAGTTTATACCCAATTTCAAAGCATATTTTGAACAAAAACAGGTTTGAAATTTTGTTAAGATGAATACAAATTTTAAAAAAATATAAAAAATAAAAAATAGAGCACGTTTTGCCAGAAAACTGGTTTCTAGAATTTGGCGACATCGCCTAAGCTTGGCGTGCCCCCCGAACTGTGATACGGTCTCTGTCGCCCACCACCTGTATTATAATCTAATGCGAATGGGAAATAAAATGCACTCATATAAAATGGGTACTAAAGCCCATTGATTTCTATGCAGTCCAGGTCTGAGGTTCGACTTCCAACACTCAGATTTAGAGATTGCAAACTATCCAAATGAAAACACCGTCAATTGTCAATTGTCAAATCTCAATGTTACCTGCGTAGTAACGTAATTTAGATTGATTAAATAGTCGAGCCCATTAGGAATTTCGATGTTAAATTAGCTATAAAAATTTTTGACAACATACATGTTATCAATAATGAAAAGATTTTTAGTCTCCCGGATATGACTTAATCGAACATCGCCAGTGCCCTAGAGTTACCACAATGCTACCAGCGTGCATTAAAAAATTGAAATTGTAAGTATTAAAAGATTGTAGATATCTTCATACTCTCTCCCCTAAGAAAATTATAACTCTCTCTTTTGTGCTACTGTAATGCTATGTTTAGGTATCATATTGTGTATTAATTTGTGTTCCTTTGTAAAGAAAGTTTAAAAAAATTATAAAAGGGGTACCGAAGATATCTTTATGTCTATATTTTGTAATAATGATTGTTGCCCCTTTTTTTCCCTATCTTTTTCTCTTTTTTTTCTTATTATATTATATTACCAATCAGCCATAAGAGTAGTGAGTGTTTAGATTCATTAAAGCGTAGTATATAAAAATTCCACCATGTTTATATACTAAGCTTATGTATACTGTGTTTATATGCTACGCTGCATATAATATTTCCCTCATTAAAACGTAGTATATCTCATATTTTGGGCCATCTATGGCTGTAGATGCCCTCAAATATGAGATTCCATAGCTCCATACTTTCGAAGTAAGTCTCCGGCCTCAAAAATATTGAATTTTTCTATCCCTAAACTCTCTACTATGTAGTTATTTTGTGCCATGAACTCCCGAATTTATCATTATCTATTCTATCTCACCTTTTTTTTTTGGGGGGGGGGCTATTCATGCTGACTGAGAAAAACTCATGATTGACAGGCTAGTCCATATAATCCTATTGATCTGTATCTTGAAGATCTTGAAATGTTGTGAGTAGAACTCAAGTACTGCCATCTAGTGGAAGTTAGCAACGTTAATAATTGTTATATCCAGAAATTTTGATCTGCAAATATTTCATTCTAGACTGAATTTTTTCTTCTTTTTGCAAATATAATTCTTTCTTTACTCCGTACCAGACAGTAATAAATCGTAAAAAAATTTCTATTTATTGTCCGCAATTAGTAGATTTATTTTGTTCATTCTAAAAATAAACTTTAAAAGCATCGTTGCAAGTGCATATATACGAGTTGCATTATAGAAGATCAGTTTGGTTTGGAGCGCTACGGTCTACTTTTTGCAACACGAGGGCTAATGATACCGGGACCTACAGCTTAAAGCCAATTCCGAACGACTACGAACATCCATGCTACAGTGGGATTCGAACTGACGAACTCCGGTTCCGAAGACCATCACCCTAACCAATCGGCCATCGTTCGGCGTAGAAGGTCAGTAGCTTTAATTGATGTTCTTCGTTACATAAAGTGGGGTTTGCAATCAAAATTGGAGGTACCCAATTAAAGAATACTCCTAATCATAATATTCATATATTGTATTCTAATATAATGCTATATTTATGTATCATATTGTGTATTGATTTGTGTTCAATTGTAAAGAGAGATTAAAAAAATTATGAGAGGGGTAATGAAGGTATCTTTATGTCTATATTTTGTAATTATGCTTTGTTCTCCTTTTTCTTTTTCCTCTCTTTTTCTCTTCTCTTTTTTTATTATATTATATTACCAATCAGCTATAAGAGTAGTAAATGTTTAGATTCATTGAAGCGTAGTATATAAACAGTTCACTATGTTTATACACTACGCTTATGTATACTGTGTTTATATACAACGTTGCATATAATATTCCACTCATTAACCCCTTCCCTGTTTTGCCCTTACGCCTTACGGGCACAGCTTTCGGGCTTACTGATTTGCCCGTACGGCGTACGGGCAATCTGATTTCTATTTCGCTTGCACTGTTTCCGTCGTATTTTTTCCAATTATAGTAACAAGTTATTCGTATAGATGGTCCAGTAAATGATAGTTTGCAGTTTATTGTATTTTCTACTCTGATCGGTTCAAAAGCGTGGGTTTTTTCGCATATTTTGTATCAGAAGACGAATTGTTATCTTTCAGTGTATAGCTTTCTGGTTATATTTTACTAACCGCCTGATAATTTTATTGATATAAGAGTTGAATAATATATTTTTACTTTTAAATAATGGATAATTCAGAGCGTATAGAGCTAATTTCTTGTGATTCGAACTGTGACTCGGAATCAGAAACTGAATTATCTGTAAATGATAGTAGCGAAAGTTTACTAGATGACCTGGATAGTAATGACTCTGATAGTAGTACAGATGGAATCAGTCAAGCAAGATAATTTTTTGAAATTAATTGTGATAATCCTTCGGATCCGCCTCCTAGATTTGCTTTCACTGGAATTCCAAAAATTAACTTGGATTTCGATGAGACTAAAGGTAAACTTCAGTTCTATGATGCTTTCATAGAAAGAAAAAAAGTTGTAATAAATGCTTAAAAATATTAGAAATGTTAATTTTAATAACATATCTTTACTTAAAAATGTAAAATGAACAAAAAAATGCAATAAAAAAATGTGACATTTTTTGACCAAATTCTGGAAAAAAAAATGAAACTGTCACAGGGTTAAAGCGTAGTATATCTCATATTTTGGATATTCTATGGCTGTAGGTGCCCCCAAATATGAGATTACATAGTTCCATACTTAGTAAGTCTCCATGAACAGATGTCTCAGGCGTAAAAAATATTGAATTTTTCTATCTCTAAACTTTCTACTACCCAGTTATTTTGTGGCATGGACTCTCGACTCTATCCTTATCTATCCTCTCTCACCAGTTAATTCTTTTTTTTTTTGGGGGGGGGGGGCTATTCATGTTCACTGAGAGAAACTCATGATTGACAGGTGATTCCATATAATCCTATTGATATGTATCTTGAAGATCTTGAAGTGTTGTGAGTAGAACTCAAGTACTGCCATCTAGTGGAAGTTAGCAACGTTAATAATTGTTATATCCAGAAAATTTGATCTGCAAATATTTCATTCTAGACTGAATTTTTTCTTCTTTTTGCAAATATAATTTTTTCTTTACTCCGTACCAGACAGTAATAAATCGTAAAAAAATTTCTATTTTTGTCCGCAATTAGTAGATTTATTTTGTTTATTCAAAAAATGAATTTTAAAAGAAACTTTTTAAAAAGCATCGTTGCAAGCGCATATATACGTCGATACACATGAGTTGCATTGTATATATCAGGTTGGTTTGGAGCGCTACTGTCTACTTTTTGCAACACGAGGGCTAGTGGGACCGGAACCGATTTAAGCCGAATCCGAACGGCTACGAACATCCACGTTACAGTGGGATTCGAATCGACGAGCTTTAATTGAACTTCTTCGTTACATAAAGTGGGGTTTGCAATCAAAATTGGAGGTACCCAATTAAATGTTATAATACTCCTAATCATAATATTCATATATTGTATCCTAATATAATGCTATATTTATGTATCATATTGTGTATTGATTTGTGTTCTCTTGTAAAGAGAGTTTAAAAAAATTATAAAAGGGGTAACGAAGATATCTTTATGTCTATATTTTGTAATTATGCTTTGTTCTCCTTTTTCTTTTTCCTTTCTTTTTCTCTCCTCTTTTCTTATTATATTATATTACCAATCAGCCATAAGAGTAGTAAATGTTTATATTCATTAAAGCATAGTATATAAACATTCCACTATGCTTACACACTAAGCTTATATAAAATGTGTTTATAGATTACGCTGCATATAATATTCCACTCATTAAAGCGTAGTATAGCTCATATTTTGGGGCATCTATGGCTGTAGATACCCCCAAATATGAGATTACATAGTAACATACTTCCGGAGTAAGTCTCCATGAACAGATGTCTCAGGCGTAAAAAATATTGAATTTTTCTATCTCTAAACTTTCTACTATGTAGTTATTTTGTGGCATGGACTCTCGACTCTATCCTTATCTATCCTCTCTCAAGAGTTTAGTTTTTGTTTTGTTTTGTTTGGGGATATTCATACTCACTGAGATAAACTCATGATTGACAGGCTAATTCCATATAATCCTGTTGATTCATATCTTGCAGATCCTCAAGTGTTGTGGGAGTAGAACGCAAGTACTGCCATCTGGTGGAAATTTCCAACATTAATAATTGTTATATCCAGACATTTTGATCTGCAGATATTTCATTCTAGACTTTTTTCTTTTTTTTCCAATACAATGATTTCTTTATTTTGTGGCAGGCAATAATAATTCGTAAAAAATTTAAAGTTATTATCCGCAATTAGTAGATTTATTTTGTTTGTTCTAATGAACTTCAAAATCAACTGTTTAAAAAGCATTGTTGCAAGTGCTTATACGTCGATATATATGAGTTGCATTGTAGAAAATCGGTAGTTTTTCGTTATATAAAGTGTGGATTGCAATCTAGTATTATAGGTACCGAACTAAATGTTGTAATAATCCTTAACATATAACAATAATTTGAACTAATCATTTTTTTAATTAGGTCCAACATCGTTAATATACATTATATCGAAATTTTTCATTGAAAATGAAAATCTGCACTCTATGAGAAAACTTTTTTATTGGAAATGAAAATCTACACTCAATATGAAAAAAAAATTCATCGAAGTTTTTCATATTGAGTGCTTTAAAGATGAAAAATGTTTCATTGAAATTGAAACTCTGCAATAAATATGAAAAAAATTTATCGAAATTTTTCATACTGGGTGCAGATTTTAATCAGTTAAGAAGATGCACTTCTAGTCGCTAGACCAGTTCTAAATGGAAAAATTTTTGTTATATAGAGTGCAAATTGCAATAAAATAGGAAGTGCACAGTTAGATATTGCAACAATCTTATGTACAAAATTTCAACTTTATACGGCTAATGGCTTTGTGTTATGCACTACTTTGTATAAGTTATACTGAAATTTTTCGTTATATTTAATTGAAATGGTAATAAAAAGGAGAGTTGCAAAGCTAGACGTCATAAATATAAAATTTAAAATTCTGCGACTAATCGTTTTTTAATTATGTCCTACAGCGTTAATGTAAGTTATACTGAAATTTTTCACTATGTAGAGTGCACTTTGCAATCCTAAACGAAGACGATAGATGGTGCAGCTAGATGTTATACTAGTCTAAAATATTGTATGTATTATAAAAGTGTGTATTATATAAAAGGCTTTGTTACTTTCTATTTGTACAAATTTATGGTGATGTTGTTGAACTAACCTAACCTTTTAAAAATCACCAAAATAAATTCATGGGAATTTAATGTAATTTGTTTATAAATGTTATCTATAAACCTTGTATATGTAAAATATATAAATTTTCTGTACATTCCTTAGAAGGGTTTGCCTTAGAGGATACCAAATTAGGGTTTGAGAAGTGGTTTAACTGACTAACCCCTACCCTTGTACAGCTTGAACATTATGCCTTTTTAAAGTTTAACAATACTGGAAGAAAAATAAATGATAATCCTCAAACTGGTATAATAAATAAATAGCTTAACAACTAAAAAGTGTTGTTTGTGTAGATACTTCTATTTGAGGTCATAAGTAAGATAAATTGAATCTGACTTCTCAAGTACAGAAAGTTTAAATACATATATTTCAATAGAAAAAGAAATCAATAAGCTAAACGTAGAACTATCATCTGTTATATATTTAAAATATCAAAAATATAATATGTATATATAATAAGTATAAAAAATGTAAGATATATAAAATATATAATGTATTTTTAATATATAAAATGTATAATGTGTATATATAAATGTATATATATATACATATATATGTACATACATACATACATATATATATATATACATATATATACACATATATATATATATATATATATATATATATATATATATATATATATATATATATATATATATATATATATATATATATATATATATATATATATATATATATATATATATATATATATATATATATATATATATATATATATATATATATATATATATATATATATATATATATATATATATATATATATATATATATATATATATATATATATATATATATATATATATATATATATACATATATATTATATATATATATATATATATATATATATATATATATATATAAATATATATATATATATATATATATATATATATAATATATATATATATATATATATATATATATATATATATATATATATATATATATATATATATATATATATATAATCGAAAACTCATCCATGTCTCCAAAAAGTTCTTTTTAATTGCAAAAGCACTTGATTCTATATCATTGGTTTCCATATATCACAGATGTATGAGATTGGAGCCGTAAGTAATTATAAAAAGATAAAGTAAAGTAATCCAAAAAGTAAAGTTAAAAAAAAAAAGATGTTTAATAGGTGGTTTTGCTACGAAACTGCTGTCCGTTAAAGGGTTAATATATTACTCCAAGGTTAATACCCTTAACGAATATCTTAGACATGAATTGTACCTTTTTTTCTATACTTGTATTTAATTGCTTTGCTATGCATCTCTTGTACTTTACTATGTAATACTGTATTGTGATTTTTGTAACTCCTTTAAATTTTTTTTATATATTTATTTATTTTTTTTGTACAGTGGGATTTCTTCCTTGTTGGAGCCAAGTGATGACCAAATTGTTAGGGCACTGATCTTCGGAACCAAAGTGTTGATCCTCGGGAGTCTCCGGCTGCACTTTCTGATGTCTGCACGCCTCGTTTCTATACCTGCTCACCTATGGTTACTGGAGCAGATGTCTTGGGTTCGATTAAAGCCTATGTTGCCGACAATTAAGCATTGCAGTGACAAAACTCTGGATAAAACATTTATTTACAAATTCTGTTGAGACTTATGTACACTCCAAATCATACTCAAAACAGGGCTCAAATAAGACCGAGGAAAAAAACAAATGGTACTGAGCGGAAAACACCTCTCTCGGTCTCAGCTCCTTTCACCAGACTGTCCGTTCTCCGTCGATCCGAGCGGGCATCTCCCCACTCCTCTTCGCGAGGGCCGGGGTGGAATTCCCCCCCTCTTGGTCAAGCTTTCTCCTCCACGGGAAAATGTCCTTCTCTGCAGCTAGAGCAGGTGGGGGTCGCATCCATCGCCCCCTCCTGTTGAACCTGACTGAAACAAGGCTTGCCCACCCTCTCTCGGGGTGTCCGTCTTCGGCCGTCGAAAAAACAGGGGCCCATGTAACACCAACTCGAGTCTTGAGTCTAGTATTACACAGAGTTCAAAAGTTCGAATCCCACTGCGGCATGGATGTTCTTAGCCCCCGTGATGCAAAAAAGCAAACCGTAGCGTTCCAAACCAAACCTTCCTTGTTGCGTTGGACGGGTTGTTGGGGCTCTGCGTTTGTAGATAGTAGTGAGGATTGTATCCTTCATCCTTGGTTTGGTTTGGACTGCTACGGTCTGCTGTTTTGCTCAAGGGAGCTAATGACACCGGGACATTTAGCTTAAAGCCGTATACTACCTGTAACCAGCCACCCACCCGAAGTCGGGTGTAGGGTGTTGAATTGCTAGTTCGGTCTGGCCGTCCGGCAACAATGCGTTACGCAGGGGTCAAGTCAGCATTAAGTCAAGCAAGCAAGCCCATAATATTTAAAATAACAAAAGAAAAAAATATATATATAAATGTAGAAAATCTAGACTAATAGGTACAATTAATGCAGTTTACGAAAGTGCGGTTAATACTCCGCAGGTTTGCCCAGGTTAAAAGTCCGGTGTACTACATGAAACTTTCTGACATGAGAGCAGGTGTTTGCGAGGGAAGCAATATCTGCACAGGACAGTTGTGATGGCCATTCGTGAAGGGCTACTTTGACCCTTGCGGTGTGGTATTAGGTTAAATTCATGGCCGCACGATGGCGCCTTGGTTAGCGGTGAGCCAGTCAACCAGGCTCCCGGCCTTCCTTATCAGTACCGGGTTTTTGATTAGCCTCTCTGCAAAGAGTTCCTTGGATCTGTCAGAGGGTTTCTTAAAATGAAAGTCGTGTGTCAGAGGGCAGTCGTGCAGGTAGTGATTGGAGTCACCGAGTGCACCGCAGACACAATCTCCCGATGAGCTATCTGAGACCTGGAACCTGTGGAGATACTGAGGAAAAGGTCCATGGTTCGTAAGAAGGGCATTTACTACCGCATTTCCGCTCAGTCTAGACAATTTCACATTTCTTAAGAAACCATAGAGAACAATGCATGTAGTGGCTGAATCCCAGTAATTTTGCCACTCGAGGAGCATCTCTTGATTCCGAATGGCTATGAACATCCATGGCAGCAGCGGGATTCGAACCCTTGAACTCAGTTACTAAAGAGCAGTGCTTTGTCATTCGGCCATCGGTTTGTCCTTTCCTAATCGGCTTTAGCAGTTTATAACTCTTGAGTGGGCAGAGGAGGCGAATTTTCAGCCCAAAATTCAAAATTTATCTTTTTTTTATGATTAACCATTGTTTTAGTTTTCGTATAAAGAGCACCGCTAGGTGAAATTACGACTTTCCTCAAAGTGGGTTCTCTTATTTAGAAGTAGGGACCAAAGAGAAGACCCATAGGCTTGGCCTGCCAACCCCCCCCCCATAGATATTCATAGAGAACTCGGAAGACATTGTGACCAAGAACCTTTTTTACGTGCCCCAGTCACCTTTAACACTTTATTGGTCACCAAAATAAATTCATTGGAATTTAATGTAATTAGTTTATAAATGTTATCCATGAACCTTATAAATGTGAAATATATGATGCTTTCTTTACATTCTTTAGGAGGGTTTGGCCATAGAGGATACCTTAGGAGGGTTTGAGAAGTGGTTTAACTGACAATCCCTTCCTCTTTTACAGCGTGAACATTATGCTTTTTTAATAATTTAACTATATTAGATGAACAATAAATAAGAATCCTTAAAATAGTATAATAAATAAATAGCTTAACAATTTATAAGTATTGTTTGTAGAAATGCTTTTACTCGGAGTCATAAGTGAGATAAATTGAATTACTGACATCCCAGGTACAGCAGATTTAAATACATATATTTAAAAAAAATAATAAATTAAATGGAGCTATCATCTTTTGTAAATTTAAAATGTCAAAAACTCAAAAAAAAAAAAAAAAAAATAGAATAATCATTCATGTCTCTAAAGAGTTTTTTATTAATTGCAGAAGCTCTTGATTCTTAATCATTAGCTCATATACATCACAGATGTATGATATTGGAGCCTTAAATAAGTATAAAAATCTATATATATATAAATGAATTTGTGTCTGTCTGTCTGTACTCGATAGACTCAAAAACCATGCATCCAATCGCTGTGAAAATTTGGGAAATTCTTAGGTATATCCCTGAGAAGGTTTTTGTAAATTTTTAATGTTCGAAATCCATTCCTTCCAACTTTTTCGAGCATTTCATGTCATTATTCCAAGCATTATTTTCCCCGATTAAATGCAAACGATTAATTTTTTAAGTTATTGCAGAATAACTGAGTGAAAGAAGCAATATTTCTAGCAATGTGACGTCCTCCCATGTAATTGTTTTAAGCGCAGTTTCCTTGGTTAAAAGCAGGAGATTAAAATTTTCAACTTATGACATGATAAATAGGTGAAAACGGTATTTTTGTTTATCATTAGGATGTCATTTCTTTAAATGTCTCATTTATTCATTTCTTATTTTATATTATTTAAACATCGTCTGCGTAGTATCCATTCGATTTGATCTGGAAATGGAGATATAAAGTGACTAACTTTCATTTCTATGTTACTCAAATTATAGCATTTTTATATAGGAATTAAATTTTAAATTCAATTCTTGGTTAATTTTTACTTTACAGTGAAAATGTTTATCAACAATAGCAACAAAAAGTACAAATTTCAGTGACTGTCATGGGCAAATAAAAACCTATCATTTTATATAGTTATCTTTTTATTCTTATGGTTGTCAATATGAATGTGTGTGTTTCTGCTTCATACAAAACCATTTGGTTTGTCATAAATCTCCTTAATTTTGGACAACATTTATTAATACCACCAAAATTAGAACTGTTGTTGTTAAAACCTCAGCTTCCTATTCTACCACTTAATATGTCAAGATCTATTAACGTTGCTAATCAACGTACTGTAGTAATACAGTAGTATAAAAACTGAATATTGTTATAATATGCTTATAATAGAAATATATAAATATTTTATATAGTTATCTTTATATTCATATGGTTGTCAATACGAATGTGTGTTTCTGTTTCATACTAAACCATGTGGTTTGGATAACATTTATTAATACCAACAAAATTAGCACTGTGGCTGTCAAAACCTCTGCTTCCTATTCTACCACGTATAATGGCAAAATTTATTAACGTTGCTAATCAACGTACAGTAGTAATACACTAATGTAATTTAGGGTTAACTTATATTTTACCATAAAAAAAGTTTGAGTAAATTTAATAGAAGACACAAATTCGATTATAAAAACTGAATATTGTTATAATACGCTTATAATAGAAATATATAAATATGCCAATGACTCGAACTGAACTGTGACGAATTTATAGAATTATGCAAGAAAAAAATCTTTGTTTAAAAGTAATATATTAAGTTCACCGTAGCGAAGCACGGGCACACTTGCTAGTATAAAGTACTCCAAAAAGTAAAATTAAAAAAGAAAAGATGTTTAATAGGTGGTTTTACTGCTAAACCATTGTACACTAAAGGGTTAAAGAACAGGACGGGTTTTAGGCCGGCTCGGGTTCTGAACCCGCAACCCTCCAGTTACGGCAGTTTTGTTTTTCCCGACTGAGCTATCACGAGTAATTTTGGCTATCATGAGTAGCTTTGTTTTAGCTATACGTATACCTTAACAAACCTAATATGAATGTTGCAAATGATAATTCCGATGAAGCCTCACATAAAATAGAAAGATATTTATTATAATAAGCGTGCAAAGCAGTCATCTGTTGCCCAAATAAAATTCTTTAAACTTTTAACCCCTTCCGGTAAAATGACGAGTCTAGCTCGTCATTAGTTTTTCATTCCATACCGCACAATGACGAGCTACACTCATCATGCGATTAAAGTTACTGTTAAATATGATAATTAATTTAGTTTAAAATTTCTAGTGTACTGAATTTGGCAACACTTTTATCACTTGTGAAAATCACAAGTCACTATTGCATATTGTTTACTTGGTACAAGTCATTGCCAAATTAATGAGTCAGAATAAAAGAAAACCTACTAAGAAATGCCGTGTGTGTTACAAGAATCAAATTAAGAGTGAGACTACTTGGCGGTGTAAACAATTAAGAATTCCTTTGCAGTTTGTTTTGAAAAGTACCACTAGCTTGAAGACTATTATCTGTATACCTTATTAATGTTTTGCTTTGATATTTTCTTAATTTTACTGTTTCTTATATTATTTAACACTATGTAAAAAGTGGATTTTAATTAAGAATATGTAAGAATTGTAAGATGAAACAAGTTTTTTAAATAAAAATTAAATGGTTATTTCATGCACAGTTTTTCATTATTAAATCATACCGGAAAGGGTTAATATCAAGTTGTAGTGAGAGAATTTAAAATATTCATTTTCGCACATATTTCTAACATATAAAACTAAACTACCATATTTAGCCACGAAAAATATAAAATATTTTTAACAAATATCATGAGTTTTATTTTAAATGCAAGACATGTAAATACGTAGAGTTGACTTTAAGCACTACGAATATCCATTCCCGTAGTGGAATTTGAAACTACAAACTTCGGTACCGAAAAGCAGTGCCCTAACTATTCGGCTAGGATTGCATTTTAAAAGAGCTGGAGGTACCAAGTACATAAATATTGGAATCAAAAATGCTTCATCTTTCTATATCAACTGTCGTTTTATTTCTACCCTCGTTGTTCCTCCCAAAAGCTTGAGCTTGGTTTGGAGTGCTACGGTCTACTTTTTGCAACACTAGGGCTAATGAGATCGGGACCTACAGCTTAAAGCCGATTCCGAACGAACATCCATGCCACTGTGGGATTCGAACCCACGAACTCTAGTACCGAAAGTCAGCACCCTAACCAATCGGCCATCGTTCGGCCCTCTGGGAATGACAGGCCAAGCCTATGGATCTTTGGCTCGGTCCCTGTTTCTAGATTACGAGGTCCCACTTGAGCATAAAGTCGTACTTTCACCCTAGCGGTGTTCGCTAAAACGGAAGTTGCATAAGATAGCTTGTGGCTCAATCGTGCTTGGTTTGACCAAGTGGCTTCAGAAACAGCCACATAATGTTACGACACGAGCACACGATTACTTAAATAGGCTTTTAGTTAATAGATAGCTCCAGTGACCTAAGCAATTTTCTACTGGAAGTGTAGCATCAAAATTGGCTGTCCCGATCCACTTATCAGATGAATGGACAGATAACTTAGGCTATTATTATATAAGGTATTATATAAGAAACTTTTAATCCTGATATATATTCCTTTTGCTTTTTCAAAAAGAAAAACTTCTTGAAATACGGAATATTGTTTATGCTGAGGTGACGCAGACTTGTTACTGTTGAATTTTAAACGTCCTGATTTTCTTCTTTGACAAGATTAATTAGTTTCTTTCTATATCACTGTCATAACGTTCCATTTACTTAATTTTAATTCCGTTCCATTTAGTTTATTTTAATTCTATGAGCTTCCCTTAAAATACCCTGTTTGTAACTTTCTTGCCAAGCTGCCAATCATCACGTTGGTGAGTCGAAAAGCTATTTTTTTATCGCATAAGCCACTCTGGATTTTCAATAAGATGACATCACACATACCAAGAGCATCACTTGGCGTTTTCCTATTGCAACGCAGAGCTAGCCAAGGTATTTTAAAGGAAGCATATAACACCCTAACCAATCGGCCATCGTTCGGCTTCCCTAAAGAATATATATATATTTATGTAAAGGTGTACCCATACTGAGGGACCCTAGTGATACATGTTTGTGCTAAACGTTTGTCATATCTTTTAATTATTTTTTTTCTAGGTCTTCATAGCATCGTTACAAACAAATTTCATTGTAAAATCAAAGATTTCTGAATGAAGTTTCAGTAAATTATATAAAACTGATGATTATATAAAACTGCAAATGGTGATATTTTTAAAAAATATTTAGACGAACATGAATGGTTACTTGGCTTTCTACCGGAGTTCGTGGGTTCGAATCCACTATGGCATGGATGTTCGTAGCCGTTCGGAATCGGCTTTAAGCAGTAGGTCATGTTAGCCCTCGTGTTGCAAAAAAGTAGACCGTAGCACTCTACAAAAACCAAACCAAACCAAAAAAAATATTTAGAACACATGAATACTATTTGAGTACAAGTAAGCCTAAATCTAGTACACTTCCATTGTGTGCATCAGACTATATAAATCGAAAGCGAACATTCCTCCAGCTTCAAACACTTTTCTTCTCAAACGAAAACCACACTTGAACGTAAATTCTACAACGTCATCTGGAACATTTCTTTTGCAGATTTTTTTTCTTCCGAAATGTGCAGAGCTGAAGAAATCTTGGGGGAAGACTTAGAATAAGTCATCCTCTGGGGAAGATTCTTCACTTTAGAGCTTCGAATTCGCTTTCGAAATTTTATTTTGATTTCTCTTTACTTTTCTTTAGGGGAATAGGATTCTTTTTTTTTCTTTTTGTAGAATAAAACTGACTGAAGGGGCTAAGAAGAATGTAGTGTAATCTTTATTTATATGGACTTTGAATGCTTGAATCTTTGAATACTAGCATAGAGCCCGTAAAGTTTTTAATTTTTCAAAATTATAAAGTACCCTATGAGTCTGGTAAAAAATGATTTGTTTTTTTGGCTAAGAATTATCTGGTACACGCTCAATAATTACTTTATCTTCATACTCCTATAAAGTTTCCTGATACTGTGAATGCCGTTTAGAATCATGTTAAATTTACTTATCTGACTTTGTATGCTTGAACCTTTGAATATTAGCTAAACTCAAACAGGAAAGTTGACAATGACAAAAAAAGCTGAACTTTTCGTATGCCCTGGAGGGGTGGAGATGAAAGGAAGAAAATTACATTTCTCTTACATAACTCTTTCTCACAATATGATTCAGTACTACATATATAAAATCTACATATATACATACACACATGTTAGTAAGATAATTACACAAAGGAAAATTCTTACTATAGTATATAACATGTTCTTGATAATATGCAGAAATGAATGTTTTATTCAAAATGTTACAAATTAAACTCACTGAGAAAAGAGATGCACTGGATAGTACAATGAAATAATGAAATTCGGTCACAAGATATATTTTAAATGATTAACACAAAATTAGAGTAAGTAAACTTAAAATGTGTTTAATTTATTCAGCAATATTATCAAGTGTTTAGCTAAACCTTTATACCAGCAAATACCAAAGTATGTAATGGTTTCCAATAAATAAGTTTTTAAGCAATTAGAACTGAAGTTTCTACATCCCAAGGTGCATGTAAGATGGGAAAAATGCATTTCTAAATTCTACCTAAAAAATTATGATTATATATAAACACAAACATTAAATAACCTCACGAAAATGATAGCTTGATAGAATAATATATAACATTCTTGATGAAATAAGTTCTTCAGCAAATGCAAAAAAGAATAATTTTTATTTAAGATACTAAAAAATTTCATTCTAATACGAAAAATTCCTGAGTGAAAATTTTAGCAAATCGTATGAAAATAAAAATCTGCAACTGGACTTAATTTTTTTTAAATATTTAGAACACATGAATACCATTTGAGTACAGTAAGCCTAAATCTAGTACACTTCCATTGTGTGCATCAGACTATATAAATCGAAAGCGAACATTCCTCCAGCTTCAAAATCTTTTCTTCTCAAACGAAAACCACACTTGAACGTAAATTTTACAGCGTCATCTGGAACATTTCTTTTGCAGATTTTTTTTCTTCCGAAATGTGCAGAGCTGAAGAAATCTTGGGGGAAGACTTAGAATAAGTCATCCTCCGGGGAAGATTCTTCACTTTAGAGCTTCGAATTCGCTTTCGAAATTTTATTTTGATTTCTCTTTACTTTTCTTTAGGGGAATAGGATTCTTTTTTTTTCTTTTTGTAGAACAAAACTGACTGAAGGGTTTAAGAAGAATGTAATGTAATCTTTATTTATATGGACTTTGCAAGCTTGAATATTTCAATTCTAGCATACAGCCCGTCATATGACGGGATTAGTAAAATTTTTAAGTTTCCAGAATTGTAATGTACCGTATGAAGCAGGTAAAAAAATGGTTGTTTTCTAGCTAAAAATTAACTAGTACATGCTCAATAGTTTTATTTGTATTCATACTCCTCTAAAGCCTCCTGATACTGTGAATGCAGTTTAGGGAAAAGGAAATTTTTTTTTCTTTTTCTAGAATAAAACTGACTGAAGGGGTTAAGAAGAATGTAATGTAATCTCTATTTATATGGACTTTGAATTCTTGAATCTTTGAATACTAGCATACAGCCCGTCATATGACGGGATTAGTAAATCTTTAATTTTCATATAGATTGAATGCTTGAATTATATTTTATCTTTCATTGCTTAATCTTATAAATACTAGTATAAAGACTGTAAAGTTTTTAATTTTTCAAAAGTAAAGTACGGTA
>CM063507.1:11084194-11106694 GCA_032207245.1 Pardosa pseudoannulata | reverse complement strand
GCTAAATTTGGCGACCCTATTTACGGCAACCGTACGTGTTATACGTGGTTTTTCGTAAAGAAATTATTTTGCTTACTGGTTAGATTGAATGCCGTGAAATACTTTAACTATGAGTATTTGGGATCTGCTTGCTATTGAAAAAGATGCTGTTGAATTGTTACAGTGATATTTAATTATACCGAACGAACGTACTTGTAAAAAATCTCATAAAATGAAACTATATTTTGGAAAGCAAATCGTCTGGAAATGTAACGTCTGAGAGTGCAATCAACACTTGGATGTGAGAGCCGGAAATTGGTTTGAAGATAGCCGAATTTCATTTGTGACAGCGGTGCGCTTCATTTATTGTTGGTGTAAAGTGTTAATTTCAATTAAATTTTGTGCAGAAGAGATGGGAATTGCTGACAAAAGTGTTATAGATTGGAACAATTACATGCGGGAGATATGTGCCCTTGAAATGGATGAAAAAGAAAGAAAGGAAATAGGCGGCGAAGGACTTATTGTGGAAATAGACGAAAGTTCATTTGTAAAAAGAAAAAATAACACTGGGCGTGTACTACCACAGCAATGGGTTTTAGCGGAATTTTCCGAGAAACGAAAGAGACTTTTTTGGTTACTGTAAAACAGAATTATGTGTATATATATGTATATATGTATATATATGTACATATATATGATATAATGTATATATATGTATATAATATTTATATATATATATATGTAATATAAATATATATATTATATATAATATATATATATATATATATATATACGTATAATATATATCCTATACTATAATACGAGGAATGGTTGTCAAGTCGAAAATCGCCCCAGAATTAATAAACTGTAGTAAACTTGGGGATCTGGGGTTTTTGGTCACGAGGAATCGATTGGCATCGGTTTTGACGCGCTAAGGTCACGTAGTTCGGCGCTACAGATAGGGCCGGGTTCGAACCCCGGTGCGGGCAAACTTTTTTCTCATGCGTCCAAACCAAGTGAAAATTGGTACCCGGGGGTTTTCGACCACGAGGAATCGATTGGCTGTAGTTCTGACGAATTAATAATAATAATAATAAAAGTCTTTATTGATTTGTCTTTATTCCTTGATATCGGTTTCCATTTTTATTTTCTATCAACTCTAAATATTAAATTAATGTAGCAAAGTATATATAACACATAAACGATATAGTAAAAAAAAAATAATGCAAACAAAAATTTTGAAAACCAACCACAAAAAATT
Source organism: Pardosa pseudoannulata (assembly GCA_032207245.1). Lineage (NCBI taxonomy): Eukaryota > Metazoa > Arthropoda > Arachnida > Araneae > Lycosidae > Pardosa > Pardosa pseudoannulata. The sequence goes on along the minus strand of CM063507.1, from coordinate 11,105,454 downwards.
AAAAAATAATGCTTCACTAACGTGCCGAAACAACCTCGCCGTTCAATTTCCAAAGCCACACTAAACACAGAGCATATAACTTATCAAAGTCCGTCGCCGCGTTAGTGCGTCGTCGGCATACCAGGAGGTGCCGCTCTGACGCGCCAGTGCGTCGGTGGCAGCGAACGTGTTAAGGAACTGATTTCGATTTCAAATCACCGTCAACAAAGTTCGACATTTCAACATTCATCAGATTTCAAGCTACATTTTCAACATGCAGAACGCACCTCTACATGAAATGCTTCAAGGAGCCGGAATTTTGGAACAACAAGCGATCAACTCAATTATACCCGCAAATGGACAACTAGAAGATACCGTCATTGTCAGAATGCTTCTCCATTACGCCGAACAAGCTTACCCGACCGTCAAAGTTGCCGTACTTCATGAATTTGTCGCACGCTTCTACGTTACAACAGCGGATGGCGCTTATGAAGGAATGGCTCTTCTCAACGATATCAGCGATCAGAACATGGCTTCCAACTATCTATACGGCGTTCAACAAGGATTCGACGTGCTACTCATTCCCATTCACAAGAGAGCTCAAATGGATAGAGGCGAACACTGGATGCTAGGAATTTACGAAGCAAGCTATGGAAAACGTCAACTATTAGTCTGCGATCCAGTCGACAACCCGCTGCCCATCGATGCTGATTTGAGAAAAATACTGCGACACGTTTTGAATACCGCTGTTACGAATGAAAAGCTGAAAGGATGCATCGTGAAACCTCGCAACGCTTACAACCACCAAGATGACAGAATAGTTCCCTTTCCAAGCAACTTTGTTTAGAATAGTTTACAATGGTGCACTTTAACCGGTTATCTTTTCACTAATGGTTTCACAAATTTTTCTTATGGCATGTATTGTTTTGATAAATCACAATTGAAAATTTAAATCTTCGAGTTAGCTTCGATACCTGTTTTCTCCGGCGGATCTTACCCGACATAATATATATAAACTATATTTTAAATATATAAATAATATTATATATAAATATATACTGTTATATGTATAATATATGTTTATTATATGTTTATATAAAAAAAAATATATATGTATAAAATGTATATATAATTGTATTAAATATGTATATATATGATATAATATAAATTTATTAATAAATGTAAAATTATATATATATGTTAAAATATATATGTATTAAAAATATTATATATATGTATATATATATTATATTATAATATATTTATATAAATATATAATATATATTATATATATATATGTATATAACTATATATAATATATAAGTAAATATGTATAAATATATTTATTATAATATTATATATGTATAATATTATATATATATGTAATAAATATGAAATATAGTTATATCTCTTTATATATATATATATATGTATAAAATATATTAATATAAGTATATATATGTATATATATTATATATATTTATATATGTATAATATATGTATATATTATGTATTATTATATGTATATATATATATATATAAATTTTATATGTATAAATGTATATATATTATATTTAATAGTATTATATTTATTATATATAATAAATATATATAATATATATATATATGATCAAAAATCTAAAAAAATTAATCTATAATAATACAAATGAATATAAAAATATGTATAAATCAATTAAATAAAAGTATAAAAAAAATTAAAATGAAAATTAAAATAAAAAGAAAAATAAACAAAAAAAAAATAAAAATGAAAAATAATAAATAAATAAGAAAAATAAAAATTAAAATAAGAATAAACAATAAAAATTAAAAAGAAAATAAAACAAAAAAAATAAATATAAAAATAAATGATAAAAAAATATAATAAATAAAATTAAAAAAGACATAATAATAGTGAAAAATAGAAAAAAGAAAAAGAAAAAATAAAATAAATAATAAAAATAAAAATACAAAATGTATATTATAAAAGAATAAATAAAAACATAAAAAATAACAAAAAAAAATAATAAAAAAATAAAAAAAACAATAAAAAAAAAACACACAAAATAAAAAATAAAAAAAATATAAAAATAAAATATAACACAAAACAACACTAAAAAGAAATAAAACAATAAAAATAAAAAAAAAAATAAAATAAAAAAAAAAACACACAAAACAAAAAAATAATAAATAAAACACAGAAAAATAAAATAAAAGAAAATAAAAACATAAAAAGAAATAGCCAAAATACAATATTAAAAAGAAAAAAATTATTAAATAAAAATGAAAAAAGAAATAAAAATACAAAACAAAATAACATACAGATAAAATAAAAGAATAATAGACAAAAATGAACACATAAAAAAATAAAAATAAACACAGAAATAAGATACACATACAAAATTAAAATAAAAAGAATATAATAAAAAACAAAATAAAATATAAAAATTATACATTAACGAAAAAAATAATATAAAAAAATACAAATAAATAAAAACAAATAAATAAAAAAACAAAAAAAAATAATAAAATCACAAACAAAAAATACAATAACAAATAAAAAATAAAAATAAAAAATAAAACACAACAACAAAATATAAAAAATAAAAAAAAAACAATAAAAGAAAAAAAAAAACAAAAAAAATAAACAAAAAAAAAAAAAAAAAAACACACACTAAACAATAAAAAATATAATATGACATAAATAAAATAAAGTAATAAATAATAATATAAAAAATGAAAATAAAAACAAAACAACAAATACACAAAAAAAAAAAATAAACACAAATAAAACACAATAAAAAAACAAACAAATAAAAATATAAAACAATAAAACACACACATAAAATATACACATAATAATACAAATAACAATAGAAAAAATATAAACAATAATACAATACATAAAATATAAAAATACAAACACATAAATAAATAATAAATAAGACAAAAATAAAATAATACAATTTAAAAAAAACAAACACACATATAAAAAACACATAAATATAAAAAAAATATATAAAATGAAATAATAATAAAAAAAAAAAAAATAAAAATTCAATAATAAATAAGAAAATATATAAAAAAAAAAAAAATAAAAATAAATATACAAAAATAATAAATTATATAATAATAAATATAACATAAAATAAAAATAAAAAATATATAAAACAAATAAATAAAATAAAACATAAATAATTATTAAAGACAAAAAAACAAAAATAAATAAAAAAAAACAATATAAAAATATAAAAAATAATAAAAATAAAACAATAAATATAAACTTGACAAAAAAATAAAAATAAAAGAATAACATATTATATAATAATATTAACACATATATAAAAACAAAATAATATATACAATAATAATAAAATATAAATAATTAATATATACAATACACAAAAAAAAATACACACTATAAAAAAAAAAAAAAAATATAAAAAAAAAATAAAAGAAAAGAAAACACATACAAAACATAAAAAAAAAAATTTAAAACACAATATAAATACAAAAAAAAAAAAAAAAAAAAAATAAATAACACAAAAAAAAAAAATTACTATAAGTAAATAAAATAGATAAACAGAAATATAATATTTTAATGAATTATAAGAGAAAAAATAAAACTAATATTAAGAATGAGAAAAAGAAAAACGTAGTCAAAATCTTCAACATATATACTTTAAATATTAACTTAACACGTGTAAATATAGCTGAAAATAATTTATGCTGTTCTTATAGATGATAAAAATTACTAAATTTAAATTATATTTTTATTAACTATATATTCAAAATTTAAAAGAAAACGAAATATAAGGAACTAAGTTTATGTAAACATTTAAGAAATATAACAATTTTTTAATCTTTCTTAAAAAAATAAGAAAATATAAAACAGTTTTAAATTACAAAAGAAAGTAAAATAATTGTAAACACATTGATTTGAAAATAAAAATCAATTCTATAAACAAAAAATATATTATTCCTTATGTACACAATGTTCTATTTTGGATTTTTCATGGTTAGCTATGAATGATGCACTCTTGACAATGCCACCTTTGCTATATTACGGCCCATCTAACTCCATGCTTATTGGGTAATAAGTGAGCCTAATAAACATCGTTTACGATGACCGAGGTAATTTATTCTAGACGAAAAGACATGAATCTCTACAAGAACAGAGCATTATGACACGAAAAACTTTAATACTACAAGAAGTGTGACCGATAGTGAAAGCCGATTATGCATGAACATCTCTGGCAGTGTAATATCCCAATAACATTGGTACCGAAGAGAATCGCGCTACCCTTATAGAGGATTATTTATCTAATTTCAAATGAACTACGGTTGACGAGCAGTATATTTTGTTCGGTTTCATATTTAAAGAAAATATGAAAGCGGATAACATTAAGATATTGAAACCTGCAACATAATTTACGGGAAAAGTATAATCCAAGAATTGTAGACCCTATGCAGAACCGTGGTAGCTCATCAAAGGCATATCTCGTAACTGAATTGTTTATAGCCGATCTAAGATTTTGTTAGGGGTAAATAGGGTATAAAATAGGTTCATGGTCAAAATATCCCTTTAGCTCAAAAATAAATCTGAGGAGAAGTATCCATTTTTCTGCTTGAATGCTTCGATGGAAGAACCTACTTTGAGCAGAGCCTTTCTTTAATAGAGGTGACTTTCATGAAAACGAAAGCGTATTTGCTTTAATTTGTAGGCATTGCTTGCGTCCTTGGCTTTTTAAAGGGACTAAATACAACAAAAATAACAACTGTACTATATAAAATCTTATCGCTTGCAGTACAAGTTTTCGAAGAACCGCGGTACAGTAAAAACGATCTCGTAACTGAATGTTGCGGTTCGAAAAGCCGGTAAGATTCGCCTTGTTCGTAAAAGTGACTGGAACATGTAAAATAGGTTCTGGTCACAATGTCCTCCAAGTTCTCAACCGATATTCTGTGGGTGGTAAGCCAAGCTTGGTTTTTTTCTGCTTCTCCTTGCATAAATTACTAGAATTTTGAGCAGGCGCTTTCTTTCAATGCCTTTCATGAAAACGAAAGGCTTATGCTTTAATTATAGCCCATTGCTTGCGTTCTTGGCTTGTCAAAGGAGCGTAAGTAACAAAAAAAAAATCAAAAACAGACACTATGATAAAATCGTATCGCTTGCAATAACAGTTTTCGAAGACTATTTATAGGCAAAGGCAACGATCTATTGAAAGTTTGCGGGTTCGGAACCCAAGCCGGTCTAGATCGTTAAATACTGAGGCACGTAAATAAATTTGTTACAATGTCATTCTCAATCATACATTTGTTTGACAAGTCTTTTTTGCTTGGTCCCTGCTTCAAAATTACGACGACCAATTGAGCGAAGTATTTTTTCACCTTATGGTGCTTATTAAAACGAATGCTATGCTTAGTACGAGAGCCTGCAGGCTCAATCGTGCTTGGTTAGTCCAAGTGACATAAGAAACTACAACACCAACCAGTTTTTGAAACTTCATTCAGAATTGGTTTAATTTTCATTTACAAGGGCCGTTAAACGTTACCAGTTTAACATGAGTATGACTATAGTTAAGCTCAAGCAGCTGGTGTTTTGTTTTCCATTTCTATTTTGTAGTCACGTTAACTTTTACTTAAGTCAATGCATTATGTTGAATTATGTTGACTTGTTGGCTGCTTCGTTATATTAACAAATTGTATGCGGGATACATACTAATAAGTTTTCTGACGATTGATACTTGAGAGCGGGTCACGTACTAATACGATTCTGACGATTAATATTTGAGCGCGGGAATCGTAATAGTACGGGCTAGTGTAACAACATGGTTTGTAGGTACAAAAATAATGGTATATGCAGGAAAATGAAGCCGAATGTTCTTGTATATAACATAGATTCTGGAAAATTTTAGACGAATAAAAACTAGTTTTTATTTGTTCCGCATCAGTCAATGTGGATCCACAGAACAGGAAAAAATTAAAAGTACATACTACTATTTCTCCCGGGTCACATAATAGTAACGGTTAGTGTAACCACATGGTTTGTTTGTGGGTACAAAAATGACGGTATATACAGGAAAACGAAGCCGAATGTTCTTGTCTACTACATAGATTCTGGAAAAATTTAGACAAATAAAAACTAGTTTTTACATCAGTCAATGCGGAACCACAGAACGGGAAGGTTGATTAAAAGAATCCATAATCGATTTAAAATTAACTTTTTATTTATTTTTGCGAAAATGATATTATATATGTATATTTATATATTATATGTATATATATATATATATATATATATTTGTATTTATATTTATATTTGTTTATATATTTCAATATAAAATACGAAAAGTTGGTTAAAATGATAAATAATTTTCGATCGAGATGTAACTGAATAACTAAATTGACGCGTAAAACGCCCGCTCCCGGTACAATTCCGCTGCGAAATGTACAAGCACACAATGTGTACACTTAAAGTGTAATAGACAATTGATGCATCCGGCATTTTATTTTCTAATAATTTGTTTAATAGGTTACTTTAAATTGAAATCTTCTTTTCTGTTTCCTGTAATGATTTTTTATTTATTTATTTTTTTTTTTGAAACAAATAAATTCAATTATGTATTTTAAATTGTCATTATTTTTGTTGTCATCTTAAGCATTTAGGTTTACCAAATACGTTTTCTATGAATTATAATTGATACTCTGCCAAATATATTAGAGTTGTTATCTGCATATAGTAAGAAAAACTCTCAAAGTGTGAATTACAACGCCCATGAGAGCCGTAAAATCTTTCAAAATCTCCCTAGTTATTTAGAAAAGTGATTCCTAAAGTAGTCCTATAAAACAAACGTGAAGTTAAAAAGCTAAAAATGGGTAGCTACCGGAATTTCAGGTGGATAAGTCACGACTTATACGTGCTTAAAATGACTAACTAACGTTATTTCAAGTAGATAAGTCTCTTCTTTTGCGTGTTTAACCCTCCGAGTGAACAAACACACCGATTAAAAAAAGTCTCCAAAAATACGCTAAAGGTTTATTGTGTCAATGGCCAAAGCGTTCTATGATTTTTTACTTCACCCTTTGTCGACTAGAATGGAATACGGGAAACCCACCCTCGTTACTGTCCCTTTACTTCCGGTTATAAATAGATATATAAATAGATATTATAGATTGTTAATTTTTAATACACATAAAGCTCGTTAAGTCTCGAAGATCATCCCATAAGAAATAATGGATTCTAAAAGTACAAATAAAAATATTCTTTAAGAAAATTATTTATATTTTTTTACGAAAGTTATCCAAGATATTTAAGTGGTGCAATTAGAGATACATCTGTTACCGCAAACGAAAAACAGAGATTTACAAAGCCATGAAAAGCTATCAGCGTCTTTGTGCCTCAGGGAGTAGGTGTGCATCCCTCAATAAATGTCAGTCAGAGAGGGATGCAGTTTCTAAACAATCGACCTGACCCTCCTACCTCAAACACTGGCAGAAATGTACATTACATCCATTTTCGGAACGTTTTTGGAGGTCGAAAATTGTACGTGACATCCGCTTTGAAGACATCATCGGTTTGGCGGAATTGTACGTGCGAACCGCTTAGAGGATTAAATGTTGAAATTTGACGTCTGCGGCATACCTGAAGAAATTTTATTTTATCTCATAGCAGTCTAAAAATATGTTCAAACAATTTTCACGTACTTATGTTACACGTTTTTTCAATTACTAGCATACAGCTCTTCATATGACGCGATCAGAAAAATTTTTAATTTTGCAGAAATATAAAGTACCCTATGAGGAAGGTAAAAAAAATGGTTTAGTTTTTGCTGAGAATTATCTGGTGCACGCTCAATAATTTGTTTATCTTTACTGACCGCATGTTAGTTGCCAACTTTAATTTATCTTGTCTTATTTCGTGATAGGATTTACAACAGAGGTTTTAATATTGACAGTGATTATGGCTGCTACCATATTACAGTCGACATATGTCACTGGTGACTTCTACGTCATAATGACGTCTGAAATCACCACAAGTGGGAATTTGGTACCATAAATTTCCGTCTCTGACATCATTATGACGCAGAAGTCACCAGTGACATTTGTCGACTGTAATATGGTAGCAACCTATTTGGCGGTATATATGAATGATGTACAAAATTGAGCGAATGGATTGCAAACCGTGTGGTTATGTATAAAAAACAAACACACAAACTAACAAACTTCTTAATTTTCAAACATAAATAACTTACGCGATAGATATTTATTAGTCTTTGAAATAGACTCCTAGACTTTTATGAAAAGTATTTGTTGTTAATACGGGTAATAAAATTTTCACTTAAAAAAAATCGATGATTAAATATAAAATAATCCCATATGTCCCTAATCAATTATTTAAGCCAAATATAAAAGAAAAGTTCAGTAATAAAACGGGTGAAAATAACTCAGACGATATTTAAACAATTCAAAATAAAAATGATTAAATGAGATGGTTAAAGGAATGACGTCAAAATGTTAAAAAATGTTACTTTTACGTATTGATTATGTTAAAAATTGTTAATTTTAATGTTTTGACAGACAATTATTATATAGGGTATTGCTTTTTCTTAAAAGCCAATTTTAACTGCTGAAACTGATAATTTCTTTCTTCTCCATTCTATTACATATTTTCCTAAATTGCCTTTTGAAACAAACCAGGATATGTCGTCAATTTAACAACATCTTTTATTCTTAGGCATTTTCTCTAATTTTTCTAAGATCCTAGTGATGGACGAGTACTAGAGCTACATTTTACCAAACATATTGGGTTCATTGAATAAAACATTAAATAAAATTAATTCTTCTCGTCCAGACTTCAACTGCATGTCCAAAACGCAGTAAACATCACACTTTATCACCGAATTCAGAGCATTGAAGCATCACTGTATTGAAATAACTTTACGTTGAAATATTTCTAATACTGTGCAGCGACATGGCAGGAAACATCCCTATGTAATAATATCCTAATTTATCTATCTGTCTGTCCTCGAATATATAAAGCGTTTTGACCTGGAATGTATAGAGGTATCCATATTGGATTCTTCATCAGTTAGGGTTAGCAAAATTCTAAGTGAGTAAAGTTTATCTTCTCCTAAACTATTTAGATATAAATAATTGGTAAAATCTTATATCACAGCAATACTGTCGTCTTTAAATTCGAATATTCTTTTCGATCATTTAATGCCATTATTTCAAGCCCTATTTTCCTCTGTTATGAGCACGTGATTAAATTTATCAATGTATCCTATTATAAGTAGATGAAAATAACGTTTTTTCTAGCATTATTACGAACGATCATTTACTGATCGTCAAGTTCTTCGAATACACTATGGCATGGATTCGTATTCATAATCGCTTTAACAGTATGGTTCATTATTGTGCAAAATAGATAGCGCTCCAAACCGACCAAAACAAACCAAATATAGCTTATGACGTCATTATTTTCTCATTTAATATTTATTATTTTAAATCAGATTAAACATCGTCTGCATATATATATTTTTTATATAAATATAATATATTAATATTTTCATAATATATATATGTATATATATACATTTATATATACATTCTTTATTAATTTTTAAATAACCTGGAAGTCAGTCTAAACTGTGTTCATTGTAATGAATTTGTGAATAAACCTATAATTTGGAATATTATTTTAAAACCTTTTTTTATTAATTCAGATTTTGTTTGTGGTATCTAAATTTTAAAAAGACTGTTTATAAGAGAAATGTAAAGAAAGAGTTTGGTTTGGTTTGGAAATTTATATATCTTTCATGTATATTAATGTTATTCTATTGTTATATATATATATTATATATATATAAATATATATATATATATATATATTATAATATATATGTATATATATACATTTATATACATTCTTTATTAATTTTTAAAATAACTGGAGTCAGTCAAAACTGTGTTAATTGTAATGAAATTGTGAATAAAAATATAATTTGAATTTTTATTTTAAAACCTTTTTTTATTAATTCAGATTTTGTTTGTGGTATCTAAATTTTAAAAAGACTGTTTATAAGAGAAATGTAAAGAAAGAGTTTGGTTTGGTTTGGAAATTTATATATCTGTTTATGTATATTAATGTTATTCTATTGGTTATATATATATATATATATATATATATATATATATATATATATATATATCCATTTTTTTCATTAATCTATTACATAGTTTTTTTTAGCATAATGTTATCAAGTTTTATACAACTGAATGTATTATTTATTGCCTTTAAAAACGTTACTAATCCTTTGATCCAACTGTCTGCTACGCATGCTTTTAGCTTTTTTAGGTAAACCCTACAAGCCATACAGTAGCAGATCTTGGTAGAAGTTTGTTTTGATTTGTCCAAGTAAAACCAGCTCTAAACCAAAGCATGCTTTCTGTGGATAATCCTATGAGAGAAAAGGGATTATCAGTATCAATGATTAAAATCCAACTTCAAACAAAAGCAGTTCATCAAGAAGAGAGAATTAAAAACGGGTATTGTTGAATCGATGAATATTCCGTTTCTTTTAGTCAATTTTCGCATGTGCGGCGTATACGCAAAGTAGCTTATCAGATAAACGTTTCTTTCTTTAAAGTCAACTACTGTGTGAACTATGAGTAAGGCAAGGCTTATCAGAGAAGCTTTCATTTCTTCGAAGTCAATAATCGTTTGTAGGGCGTATACGGCGGGGTGGCTGATCAGATAAGCTTTCGTTCCGTAAAGACAATTATCACGTGTGCGCCGTATACGCCGGGATGACTTAACTACCCGAAATTACAGTACATAGATTTTTTTTAGTGTAGTTTCATTTTTATTTAAACATTATAAAACGAAAACCACTTGCTTTGATCATTCTTGTAATAAACTATAGATAAGATATGAATAACTGGTATCTTCCTGTTTGAGAACGCAGGAAATGAGAAAAATTTGGATGGCAATGAAAGATAGTTCGATTTGGAGAACTACGGTCTACTTTTTATTCATAGGGCTAATGAGACCGGGACCTACTGTTTAAAGCCGATTCCGAATGATTACGAACATCCAATCCAACTGTGGGATTCGAATCCGTGAATCCGGTAGCTAAGAGCAGCGTTCTATCATTCTGCCATCCTTCGACGCAATAAAAGATGAGTGTCCCGTATGATATTTAATAGGTTTTAACTCTATTTTTGAAATCTCATATTTGCAAAACTGGGGTTTCGCTCGAGCTGGGATATAAAAGCGAGTTATCGAGCAAAAATACGTGGAAAAGAAAGAAAAAAGCATGAAATAAAAATATTCCACAATTTCAGAATATGTGCAGTGATTTATAGGCTCTCCCATTTCATCCTTTGTTAATTTAATATTAAATAAAGAAAAATATATGCTGGGTCGATTGAATCACCTTTTCGAACTCTGAAATAGAAAGTAACACTCTGTAAAATGCCGCTTTTATTGGATTTTCTTTTTTATTTATTTTGCAAAACAGTGTATGAAACAAAAATATATTTATATTACTCATCTAAAAAAATTACACTACAGTGGTTAATTATTCCTATCACATGAATTACCTGCACGGGAAACTCATTATTATACTCATGTCCTATTGATGAAAATTGTTTTGAAAAGTGCAAGATATCACGAAAAAAAATGAAATTGATAAAAAAGTAGACATGAGTAATTTTTATTTCAAAATGGTAATTAACACGTCGACTGCCGGACTCATTTTCTAAGGCGCCGATGTGAACTTTTCGTTATGTGACGCATATGGTTAAATATTTGCAACAGATAAAATGAGTTATAAAATCATGCTCGAAGAAGTTTTCGTGGTGGGGGTCACCGATGACTCCCACGGCGCGGTAGGCAATTGTTACGATTCTCTTTTTATTCAAACAATCTTGCTTCGATTGCTAAGTGATTACTCTCTTTAGCATTCAAAGCAGCTAGGAAGAACTAGAGCAAAGAATTTGACAAAAAAAGTGGTGACATATTGTTCCGATTGCGTTGGATGACCTTTTCTTTGCCTTGAATGTTTCAGTCTGACTCATCATAATATGCACTAATCAAATGCATATTTTTCATGTACTACGAGGTGCATCCAAAAATTAAGTTTCCCTATTTAAAAAACTCACACTTTCAAGGACATATTTATTGCCAATAAGTACAGCAATAAGTTTCAGCTCTTTTTCAACATAGCCACTACCAAGATTGAGACATTCGTAGTATTGTGGGATCAACTTTTGTATCCCTCTGTCGTAGAACTCTGCCACCTGTGAATGGAACCAGCTTGTGACAGACGTCTTCAGCTCTTCATTGCTGCCAAAACGCTCACCTGAAAACAAGAATTTCTTGAGGTGCAAGAAAACGGTCAAATAGCATTCAGGAAGATCAATTTTGTGTTCGGGTGTCAGTTTCGGCTCATAGACCTGGCAGAGCAGACGACGAATTTCAGTTGACGCAACGCTTTGTGCATTCAAGATCACAGACCGAACCTTGCAGGCGGCAGCCGAAGGAATTAGAGTTTCTATTTCGAACCACTGCTACCACGCTACTGGCACGAGAAGAGACCTGTCCAGCTGGTCTATGATTGATACGTCATTAGATCTGTTAAGCATGCTCAATTGACAAGGCTAATTACAATTACTTTAAAAGGGAAAACATCGGTAAATACTTTCTGGAAGCGCATCGTATTAAAATTATTTTTGTATGTTCTATATTGCATTAATTTCTTCAAACCCTTATAATAACTATGGTGTTATTGAAAAATTTATCAGTATCCATATTTACTATAAATTATGCCCTTTTATTATTTTCTCCGTCGTCGTTCACCGATGGCCCCCACGGTGTTATAGCCAAGTCGAATGCCGGTCAAAGGTGACCCCTATGACAGTCAACGTGTTAAAAAAACATGCCTTATAAGTCATATCAGTGCCATCGGTGTAAAAATGTCTTCACCCTAGCTGGATGTGTTTATATAGTATATATTACACAAGATGAGAAAATAAATGGTCTTCAATTCCATAAGGCGACGAAATACACCCACATATAAAGTTATATAATTCATAGTTTAAATAGAATTTCTGCATAAGTGTCACAATCATCGACTATCTTTTGAGCAAATACACTCAATGGGGACTACTTAAGAATTGCGTTCCCCTTGGCAAATTTAGCTAAATTATTGGACATATTTACTAAAACACAAATGTAATCCATCCAAACATTGTATTTCTTTCTTTTTCAAAAATACATTCAATGGGGACTACTTAAGAATTGGTTTCCCTTTGGCAAATTTGGCTCAAATATTGGTGATATTTACTAAAACACAAAGGTAATCCATCCAAACATTGTATTTCTTGCTTTTTCAAAAATACACTCAATGGGGACTACTTAAGAATTGGCTTCCCCTTGGAAAATTTGGTTAAAATATTGGCAATATTTACTAAAACACAAAAGTAATCTATTCAAACATTGTATTTCTTGCTTTTTCAAAAATACACTCAATGGGGATCACTTAAGAATTGGGTTCCCCTTGGAAAATTTGGCTAAAATATTGGAGATATTTAATAAAACACAAAGGTAATCCATCCAAACATTGTATTTCTTTCTTTTTCAAAAATACACTCAATGGGGACTGCTTAAGAATTAGGTTTCCCTTGGTAAACTTGGCTAAAATATTGGCGATATTTACTAAAACACAAAGGTAATCCATCCAAACATTGTATTTCTTGCTTTTTCAAAAATACACTCAATGGGGACTGCTTAAGAATTAGGTTTCCCTTGGTAAACTTGGCTAAAATATTGGCGATATTTACTAAAACACAAAGGTAATCCATCCAAACATTGTATTTCTTGCTTTTTCAAAAATACACTCTATGGAGACTACTTAAGAATTGGATTCTCCTTGGCAAATTTGGCTAAAATATTGACGATGTTTACTAAAACACAAAGGTAATCCAACCAAACATTGTATTTTTGTCTTTTTTTGGCGACTTTAATTAATGCATAGTGCGTCATCGTAATAGAATTTTATATTCTTACTTAATTAAAGAAAACAACTTAAAAACCGGACATTTATATTTATGGGCAATGAATCTTTTAACAGTTTACAAACGCAACAGCTCCAAATTATTAAAATTCAGCCATAGTGAACCACTAATGGTTTGTTATATCTAATTTTTTTAAGCATTTCGCACTTTTAATATACAAAAAAAAAAAGAGTTGCACAAGGAGAATTGGATGCAAATATCATATAAATTATAGATACAAATTGTTTGGACACGGTGAGGTCAGGAAAAATTTTAGGCCACCATACTTAAACCATTATCGCCAAGTTTGCTGCGGAACCCAGTTCCTTACTCAAGCTCATTCAATAATTTGTTTAACGAGGCGTAATTACATTAATGACAACTTTTTTGTAATTACATTTGTGTTTTAATGGTAAACCCAAGTTTTTTTGTAAATATTAGGATCTGATGCAGTTTCAATGTTCCGTTAGTGCTTTGGTGTTTAAAGATTTCCTTTTTTTCCCTTGACATAAAAATGTTTTCTGAAAAATTTGGCTGGAAATTAAACGTAAAGCCTAAGATACAAAAAAAAATAGCAAATAGTCCAAGAACAGGAAAAATTACACTTTATTAAGCTTTATTTTTTTTTTGTGTTATGTTGAAAGAAAGTTTCGTTTCCATGTAATAATGAATAATTAATACTAGTTCTCGAATAATCAGTTACACAAAGAAACTGAAGAAAAAATGAATAAAATATTTCAAGTATTTTTTCTGGTTGAAATGTAAATATTTTTTTTAAATAATGACTAGTGTTTGAATAAAGCAATTCTATTTGTCCAACTACTGATTGAAACTGTAGATAAAGAATCGTGGTTTCTTTTTCAGAAAGATCAAACAACTATCCAATTACAAGCAGGAAAAAAGTTCGTAAGTGAAGTATACACAAATTATCTCTATTATATATGTTAATATTTTAACTTTGAAGAGACTGATAGACGAGAATGCTACATAATTAAGTACACTAATTATGGAAAATGAAACAATTCAATGATTATAAAGAAAAAGCGTATTAACTGATCATCAAGGTCAAGGTCAAGGTCATTGGGTTTAACGGAGTACCTAGAGAAGTGTAAGGTCTTTACTTTAACCTCCAAACGTAAGCAGATCAAAACATAAATTTAGGCCTCTAGGCAAAAAAGTGATCCAAACAAAAATTTAATACACTCCAGCTCGCAAGAAAGCGCGAGGAGGTGAGGACATTCTTATAAAAAATTATGAGTAACCAACGCATTGTCTAATTAGGGGATAATTAGACTGGAACCTTAACTATGACCATTGAGATTCCTCAGATAATTGAGAATCTCAGAAGGGTACGTAGGAGTGTTGTCAGTAGAAGAATTTAAGAACTGTTCAACAACAGAGTTAATATTAACCCCTTCTGGTAAAATGACGAGTCTAGCTCGTCATTAGTTTTTCATTCCACACCGCACAATGACGAGCTACACTCGTCATGCGATTAAAGTTACTGTTAAATATGATAATTAATTTAGTTTAAAATTTCTAGTGTACTGAATTTGGCAACACTTTTATCACTTGTGAAAATCACAAGTCACTATTGCATATTGTTTACTTGGTACAAGTCATTGCCAAATTAATGAGTCAGAATAAAAGAAAACCTACTAAGAAATGCCGTGTGTGTTACAAGAATCCAATTAAAAGTGAGACTACTTGGCGGTGTAAACAATTAAGAATTCCTTTGCACTTTGTTTTGAAAAGTACCACTAGCTTGAAGACTATTATCTGTATACCTTATTAATGTTTTGCTTTGATATTTTCTTAATTTTACTGTTTCTGATATTATTTAACACTATGTAAAAAGTGGATTTTAATTAAGAATATGTAAGAATTGTAAAATGAAAAAAGTTTTTTAAATAAAAATTAAATGGTTATTTCATGCACAGTTTTTCTTTATTAAATCATACCAGAAGGGGCTAAGCAAAGTATCGTTATCATAAATATCTGTGTTTGGAGTGAAATGACTTCTAAGAGTGTCAGCTAAAAGCACAGCCTTATCAGAGTTTAAATGAGCCGCCCTTTAAGAGACGGAAAGTATGTTCGTGTCCTACGTAGACGTGAGACTGCCCTCCAAATGCTGTTTTCAGAAGCCGTTAACCCTTTGAAGGTCACAAACACAAATTCTTCGGAATTTAATGAAATAAGTTTATAAATGTTATCTATGAACATCATGAATGTGAAATATATGAAAATTTTTCTGAACATTCCTTAGAGGGGTATACCTTATAGGACCTCCTATACCTTACCCTCTTATGCCTGATAGGTTTATACTTTATAGGTATAGGAGGGTTTGAGAGGTAGTTTAACTGACGAACACATTCCCTTGTACAGTGTGAATATAATACTTTTTAAAATTATAATTATATCGGAAGAACAATAAACATCCTTAAAAAAATAATAAGTATAATAAGTATCCTTAAAATAGTACAAGAAATAAAAGCTTAACAAATTGTACAATTAATAAATAGCTTAACAAATAGTATAACAAATAAATAGCTTAACAAATAGTACAATAAATCAATATCTTAACTAATAGTATAAAAAATAAATAGTTTAACAAATAGTAAATAAATAAATAGCTTAACAAATAGTAAATAAATAAATAGCTTAACTAATAGTATAATAAATAAATAGTTTAGCAAACAGTATAAAAATTAAAAAGATAAACGCATAGTATAATAAATAAACAGCTTAAAAATCCCCTATATAATAATAGCCTAAGTTGTCTGTCCGCGAATTTCTGAAGCGGTTGTATCTGGAAAGGATACAGGCATCCATATTGGATTTTTCATGAGTTAGGGTTAGCAAAATTGAAAGCGAGTTCGAAATCCACCCCATCCCTCCTTTTCGAGCTTTTAATGCTATTATTTCAAGCCTTATCCTTCCTCTTATTCTATACTAAATTCATTCTTGATAGGATGGCAAAGGCAGAGAGTAATATTTTAATTTCTGGACTGTTTCTTCTTGAACTTTCATATACTCTAATTAGTTTCCACACAACGTGCAGGCGTTGTACGTTTGGTAGAACGTCCGCTCAGTTGATCGTCGTACTTCTCAAGTTGACGGTTCTATTCCCGATACAGCCAATTTTTTCTAATGTCTAATAAATTTAATATTTTCTGCTTTTTCTTTTAAATTTTTATTACGAAAGTTGTTTTATTATTTTTTAAATCAATTTTTACTATTTTCTCAACTTTTTATAATTTTTATTATTTTTATTTTATTAAATTCACGTATTGCTTTACGGATGTCCCTGGCCACATAAACATTTCATGTTGTGTATCCTTAAACTTTCTTCTCGTAATGTAATAATAGCCTAAGTTATCTGCCCGTCTGTCCTCGAAGTTATGAAGCTGTTGGTCCTGGAATAGATAGAGCATCCATATTGGATTTTTGATGAGTTAGGGTTTGCAAAATTCAAAGCGAGTAAAGTTTATCTTTTCCTAAACTATAGATCCGATTCTGAAGTAAATTGGTATGAATAAGATTCGTATCACAGCTAAAAATACTGTCCTCTTTAACATGTTCGAAATCCACCCCGTCCCCTTTTCGAGCGTTTAATGCCATTATATCAAGCTCCATTTTAAGAGCAAGCTATTAAATTTATCAAATTATCACATAATAAATAGCTAAAAATAACAATTTTTTCTAGCATTATGACTTTATTCCTTTAACTATCTCATTTAATCATTTCTAATTTTAAATTATTTAAATATTTTCTGCATTATTTTCATACGTTTTATTACTAAACTTAGATATTACATAAATAATTTTCTTTTTTATTTGACTTAAATAACAGTATAAGTACATATGAGATAATTTTAATCGATTATTTTTGTTGATAGGTAATTCTTAGCC
This sequence comes from Pardosa pseudoannulata, assembly GCA_032207245.1. Lineage (NCBI taxonomy): Eukaryota > Metazoa > Arthropoda > Arachnida > Araneae > Lycosidae > Pardosa > Pardosa pseudoannulata. The sequence goes on along the minus strand of CM063507.1, from coordinate 11,087,505 downwards.
AAAAAAAACAAACAAACCATTTTTTTAACTTGCTTCATAAAGTTCTTTACAATTCTGGAAAATTAAAAATTTTACTGATCCCGTCATATGACGGGATATATGCTAGTAGTATAATAAATAAATAACTTAGCAATTTATAAGTGTTGTTTGGTAGATACTTTTATTTTTCTCCCTTATGACTTAAGTGAGACAAATCAAATTACTGACTTTCCCGGTAAAGCAAGTTTAATTACATATATTTCAAAAGAAAAAAATATATTAAATAGAGTGCTATCATATAAGGTTTAAGGTTTAAATTGTAAAAAACAAAAAGAATCGAAAAATTCAGTCATATATCTCCAAAAAGTAAAGAAAAAATTAAGATATTTAAATGTGGTCTCACTGCGAAACCACTGTCTGCTAAAGGGTTAAAGACTCAACATAAGTGTTCCAGTGCTCTCTACGGCAGGTCCTAATCTCTTTTCGGACCAGGGCTTGCAAACGATTTAGAGAGTCTTTGAGATTAGGATCACGCGAATTCTGCCAGTCCCTCCTAACAGAGTTCTTTTCGTAGATTAGGAAGTAGATAATAATCAATGGTCTTGACATGAAGCTTGGTAGCTTCGGCGAAAGCAGCGAGGAGAAAATCTCAGAAATTACAAACCGCATCATCGGTTGACTCGGGGGACTCGATGGAATGAAAAAGAAAACCTTTCGTGCCAAGAATATGCTTGTAGTCCTCCCAGTTGACATGGAGGGTGTAAGGCGAGCGAATGTCAATCCCATTGATATTAAACACCAGCACAAAGAGGTAGGTGGTCAGACGAAAGAACATTAATAGCGGAAATTTCGTGGGAATAGGGGAAATTGCTGGTGATAGTAAAATCAATTATAGAATAGGGATGGCCAAAGTACGTAGAAGAGTTTGGTTCGATAATTTGAGTCAGAGTATTATCAACCCAACGACGAAGTTCAGAACCACGATGATCAAAATTGCCACACCCCCAAAAATAGTGGTGCGCATTAAAGTCACCCCCAATAATAAAATTTGGATAATTTTTAGTAAGAATTTCAATATCCGGGACCAGCAGAGTACTTCTTCCATTCCGAGCATAAATAGCAATAAGCGCAAATTTAGGTAAATTTGGGATACAAATTTTGACAATAGTGGTTTCACAATTTTGAAGCCGAGGGGTAGAGTTCCTAACATGAGAAACAGTATTTTTGAGGTAAATACCAGTGCCACCCCAGATAGTATTATTGCAACGTCATGATAAAATTCGTAGTTCGCAATATTACAGTTAATACCCTGGGAGAGGTGAGTCTCCGAGACTAAAAACGCGTCAAAGTTATTGTCACATACAAACTGCCTGACCTCTGAAAGTCTGGGAATATTCATTGATCATCGTGCGATATGCACGCTTATACATAAAAATACTGTTTACATCTATTAACCCTCTAAGCGGTTTGTACGTACAATTCCGCCAAACCGATGAGGACTTCAAAACGTACAATTTTCGACCTCCAATAACGCTCCGGAAATGGATGTAATGTACATTTTTGATAGTGTTTTCCCCCATGAAGCTTTGAGGTAGGAGGGTCAGGTCTATTGTTTAGGAACTGCACCCTTCTTTCACTGACATTTCTTTAGGGACGCAACCCTACCACCTGAAGCACAAAGACGCTGATAGTTTTTCATGGCTTTGTAAATCTTTATTTCGAAGTATTTCGTTTGCGGTAACAGATGCATCTCTAATTGTACCACTTAAATATCTTGGATGACTTTCCTAAAAAATATAAATCAGTCGCTCAAAGAATATTTTTATTTGTACTTTTAGAATCCATTAATTCTTATGAGATAATATTCCAGACTTGAAGAGCTTTATGTGTATTAAAAACGAACAATCTATAATATCTATTTATATATCTATATATAACCGGAAGTAAAGGGACAATAACGAGAGTGGGTTTTCCATATTCCATTCTAGTCGACAAAGGGTGAAGGTAAAAATCATACAACTCTTTGGTCACTGACATTTTGACGTATTTTGGAGAATGTGTTTTTAGATGTGTTCCATTCGGAGGATTAATGCCACTGACAGAAAAATGAAAATGTTAATCATGGTAAAAACAAATACATGGATAGTGTTTTAATATATTAACTGTAGAGCGTTATGTAGGACTGATGTGTGTTTTGGTTGGGCAACGCATCAAAAATGAATAAGAGTGATGAATATAAAGTGTCAATTCATGACACCTTACAGTGATCCCTCGTTTTTCTAGGCTAATGGGGACCAGAACATTCCACGAAAGCTGAAAAACCGTGTAGTGGGATTTACCCATAGGAATTTTAATGTATGCGGGTATACGAAAGTTTTAAATATGTAAACAGTGTTTATACTTTGCACATTTCAGACAAAAATTACAAGAGTATACGTATTTACTTAAACGTGTTATTGCTAATTAATAAGGTCAATTACAAAACCTTAGAGAGTAATAAACATTAATCAGCATTGTTTTCTGAGAGAGGCGAAGAGTCTTATGTTGGTGGCGGAGGAGAGGCTCTCACTTGACTCGTAGAAGTTTTAGGATCACTCGGAGACTTGGAGGAGCTGACGGTAGAGCCAGGGGGCTTTTACCTTAAAGACGAACAGGGTGATGGGTAGTTGTTGTCTTTGTTTTAACTTTTCCTTCAAAATTCCCCTGTACAAGGACAACCCCGTCAACGAGATTGCAGAATTCGACAGCTAGAACCATAATGTCTTGTGCAAATTCTTGCCATGTTGCACAATTGTTGCAGATTCTTTAAGATAAGGTCACGCTTTTCAGTTTGTTATTAGTCTTCCTCTTTATTTTTTACCCCACTTGCAGACTTTGTCATCTCAAGAGCCCGTGGTATGTACTTTGAGTCAACTCATCTCTTTGTTTTACATGAAGATGAAATAACGCTCCTTTCCTCAATGTGGCTGCCGACATGGTTGTATTTTTTCATTTTTATTTTTTTGATGAATATTTTGGGAAAATCTGTGAAGCACTGAAGCCGCATAATATGAAGCGCGAAGTGGCAAAAGCTCTATATCGGTGACCGGTCAGAGAGCCATTTCGAAGGTGTGGGAATCAGTGAGCCCATCAAAAGAGATGATAGCTCAGACACTCAATACGCCACCATCGAATTCAAAACTTCTGTATATGCTTCTAGAATGGCTTCTAGTTCCAAATTCCCTGCAGTTGAAAATAAGCCTAACATCGAGATGAACATGAAAGCGGGATTTGTCAGGGAAAAGAATATCGCTCGATTAATTTCTATCTCTCCACATGCTCTGTTGCTCATT
>CM063507.1:11076993-11084094 GCA_032207245.1 Pardosa pseudoannulata | reverse complement strand
CTATCATTTTATGTAGTTATCTTCATATTCATATAGTTGTCAATATGAATGTGTGTTTCTGCTTCATACAAAACCATTTGGTTTGTCATAAATCTCCTTAATTTTGGACAACATTTATTAATACCACCAAAATTAGAACTGTTGTTGTTAAAACCTCAGCTTCCTATTCTACCACTTAATATGTCAAGATCTATTAACGTTGCTAATCAACGTACTGTAGTAATACAGTAGTATAAAAACTGAATATTGTTATAATATACTTATAATAGAAATATAAATATTTTATATAGTTATCTTTCTATTCATATGGTTGTCAATACGAATGTGTGTTTCTGTTTCATACTAAACCATTTGGTTTGGATAACATTTATTAATACCAACAAAATTAGCACTGTTGCTGTCAAAACCTCTGCTTTCTATTCTACCACTTAATATGTCAAGATCTGTTAACGTTGCTAATCAACGTACTGTAGTAATACAGTAGTATAAAAACTGAATATTGTTATAATATGCTTATAATAGAAATATATAAATATTTTATATAGTTATCTTTATATTCATATGGTTGTCAATACGAATGTGTGTGTGTGTGTCTCTTTCATACTAAACCATGTGGTTTGGATAACATTTATTACTACCAACAAAATTAGCACTGTTGCTGTCAAAACCTCTGCTTCCTATTCTAACACGTAATATGGCAAGGTATATTAACTTTGCTAATCAACGTACAGTAGTAATACAGTAATGTAATTTAGGGTTAACTTATATTTTACCATAAAAAAAGTTTGAGTAAATTTAATATAAGACACAAATTCGATTATAAAAACTGAATATTGTTATAATACGCAGAAATATATAAATATGCCAATGACTCGAACTGAACTGTGACGAATTTATAGAATTATGCAAGAAAAAAATATTTGTTTAAATGTAATATATTAAGTTCACCGTGGCGAAACACAGGGCACACTTGCTAATCTATATATATAAAAATGAATTTGTGTCTGTCTGTCTGTACTCAATAGACTCAAAAACCATGCATCCAATCGCCGTGAAAATTTGGGTAATTCTTAGGTATATCCCTGGGAAGGTTTTTGTAAATTTTTAACGTTCGAAATCCATTCCTTCCCCCTTTTTCGAGCATTTCATGTCATTATTCCAAGCATTATTTTCCCCGGTTAAACGCAAACGATTAATTTTTTAATTTATCGCATCATAACTAAGTGAAAGAAGCAATATTTCTAGCAATGTGACGTCATTCTGTTAATTTCACGTAATTGTTTTAAGCTCGATTTTCCTCGGTTAAAAGCAGGAAATTAAAATTATCAATTTATCACATAATAAATAGGTGAAAACGATATTTTTCTATCATTATGACGTCATTCCTTTAAATATCTCATTTATTCATTTTTTATTTTATATTATTTAAACATCGTCTGCGTAGTATCCATTCGATTTGACCTGGAAATTTAGATATAAAGTGATTAACTTTCATTTCTATGTGACGCAAATTATAGCATTTTTATATAAGAACTAATTTTAAATTTAATTCTTGGTTAATTTTTACGTTACAATGAAATGTTTATCAACAATATTCTAACAACGAAAAGTACAAATTTCAGCGACACTCAGTGGCAAATAAAAACCTATCATTCTTTATGTACGAAAAAAAATCTTTGTTTAAAAGTAATATATTAAGTTCACCGTAGCTAAGCACGGGCACACTTGCTAGTATAAAATAAATATACTCCAAAAAGTAAAATAAAAAAAAAGATGTTTAATAGGTGGTTTTGCTGCGAAACCACTGTACGCTAATGAGTTACGGAACAGGACGGGTTTTAGGCCGGGTCGGGTTAAGAACCAGCAACCCTAATGTTACGAGAGCTTTGCCTTTCCCGACTGAGCTACCGTGAGTATTTCTGGCCATCATGAGTAGCTTTGTTTTCGCTGTACGGATACCTTGACAAACCTAATATGAATGTTGCAAATGATAATATTCATGAAGCTTCACATAAAATAGAAAGATATTTATTATAATAGGCGTGCAAAGCAGTCATCTGTTGCCCACATAAAATTCTTTAAACTTTTAACCCCTTCCGGTAAAATGACGAGTCTAGCTCGTCATTAGTTTTTCATTCCATACCGCACAATGACGAGCTACACTCGTCATGCGATTAAAGTTACTGTTAAATATGATAATTAATTTAGTTTAAAATTTCTAGTGTACTGAATTTGGCAACACTTTTATCACTTGTGAAAATCACAAGTCACTATTGCATATTGTTTACTTAGAATTTCTTGGTACAAGTCATTGCCAAATTAATGAGACAGAATAAAAGAAAACCTACTAAGAAATGCCGTGTGTGTTACAAGAATCAAATTAAAAGTGAGACTACTTGGCGGTGTAAACAATTAAGAATTCCTTTGCACTTTGTTTTGAAGACTATTATCTGTATACCTTATTAATGTTTTGCTTTGATATTTTCTTAATTTTACTGTTTCTGATATTATTTAACACTATGTAAAAAGTGGATTTTAATTAAGAATATGTAAGAATTGTAAAATGAAACAAGTTTTTTAAATAAAAATTAAATGGTTATTTCATGCACAGTTTTTCATTATTAAATCATACCGGAAGGGGTTAATATCAAGTTGTAGTGAGAGAATTTAAAATATTCATTTTCGCACATATTTCTAACATATAAAACTAAAATACCATATTTAGCCATGAAAAATATAAATTTTTTTTAACAAATATCATGAGTTTTATTTTAAATGCAAGACATGTAAATACGTAGAGTTGACGTTAAGTACTACGGATATCCATGCCCGTAATGGAATTTGAAACTCCAAACTTCGGTACCGAAAAGCAGCGCCCTAACTATTCGGCTAGAATTGCATTTTAAAAGAGCTGGAGGTACCAAGTACATAAATATTGGAATCAAAAATGCTTAAGCTTTTTATATCAACTGTCGTTTTATTTCTACCCTCGTTGTTCCTCCCGAAAGCTTGAGCTTGGTTTGGAGTGCTACGGTCTACTTTTTGAAACACTAGGGCTAATGAGACCGGGACCTACAGCTTAAAGCCGATTCCGAACGAACATCCATGCCACTGTGGGATTCGAACCCACGAACTCCAGTACCGAAAGTCAGCACCCTAACCAATCGGCCATCGTTCGACCCTCTGGGAATGGCAGGCCAAGCCTATGGATCTTTGGCTCGGTCCCTGTTTCTAAATTAAGAGTTCCCACTTGAGCATAAAGTCGTACTTTCACCCTAACGGTGTTTGCTAAAACGGAAGTTGCATACGATACCGTATGGCTCAATCGTGCTTGGTTTGACCAAGTGGCTTCAGAAACAGCCACATAATGTTACGACACGAGCACACGATTACTTAAATAGGCTTTTAGTTAATAGATAGCGCCAGTGAGCCAAGCAATTTTCTACTGGAAGTGTAGCATCAAAATTGGCTGTCCCGATCCACTTATCAGATGAATGGACAGATAACTTAGGCTACTATTATATAAGGTATTATATAAGAAACTTTTAATCCTGATATATATTCCTTTTGCTTTTTCAAAAAGAAAAACTTCTTGAAATACGGAATATTGTTTATGCTGAAGTGACGCAGACTTGTTACTGTTGAATTTTAAACGTCCTGATTTTCTTCTTTGACAAGATTAGTTAGTTTCTTTCTATATCACTGTCATAACGTTCCATTTACTTAATTTTAATTCCGTTCCATTTAGTTTATTTTAATTCTATGAGCTTCCCTTAAAATACCCTGTTTGTAACTTTCCTGCCAAGCTGCCAATCATCACGTTGGTGAGTTGAAAAGCTATTTTTGTATCGCATAAGCTGCTCTGGATTTTCAATCAGATGACATCACACATACCAAGAGCATCACTTGGCGTTCTCTTATTGCAATGCAGAGCTAGCCAAGGTATTTTAAAGGAAGCATATAGCACCTTAACCAATCGGCCATCGTTCGGCTCCTCCCAAAAGAATCTATATTTTTGTAAAGGTGTACCCATACAGAGGGACCTCCTAGTGATACATGTTTGTGCTAAACGTTTGTCATATCTTTTAATTATTTTTTTTTCTAGGTCTTCATAGCATCGTTACAAACAAATTTCATTGTAAAATCAAAGATTTCTGAATGAAGTTTCAGTAAATTATATAAAACTGATGATTATATAAAACTGCAAATGGTGATATTTTTTAAAAATATTTAGAACACATGAATACTATTTGAGTACAAGTAAGCCTAAATCTAGTATATTTCCATTGTGTACATCAGATTATATAAATTGAAAGCGAACATTCCTCCAGCTTCAAACTCTTTTATTCTCAAACGAAAACCACACTTGAACGTAAATTCTACAACGTCATCTGGAACATTTCTTTTGCAGAATTTTTTTTCTTCTGAAATGTGCAGAGCTGAAGAAATCGTGGGGGAAAACTTATTCTAAGTCATCCTCTGGGGAAGATTCTTCACTTTAGAGGTTCGACTTCGCTTTCGAAATTTTATTTTGATTTCACTTCACTTTTCTTTAGGGGAATAGGATTCTTTTTTTTTCTTTTTGCAGAATAAAACTGACTGAAGGGGTTAAGAAGAATGTAGTGTAATCTTTATTTATATGGACTTTGAAAGCTTGAATCTTTGAATACTAGCATATAGCCCGTAAATTTTTTTTATTTTTTTTAAATTGTAACGTACAGTATGAGGCAGGTAAAAAAAAATGGTTTGTTTTTTGGCTGAGAACTATCTAGTATAAGTTCAAAAATTTGTTTATCTTCTTACTCCTCTAAAGTTTCCTGATACTGTGAATGCCTTTTAGAAGCTTATTGAATTCACTTATTTGACTTTGAATGATTGAATCTTTGAATATTAGCTAAACTCAAACAGGAAAGTTGACAATGACAAAAAAAGCTGAAACTTTTCGTATGCCCTGGGTGGGGGTGGAGATGAAAGGAAGAAAATTACATTTTCTCTTACATAACTCTTTCTCACAATATGATTCAGTACTACATATATAAAATCTACATACATACCCATATGTTAGTAAGATAATTACACAAAGGAAAATTCTTACCATAGTATATAACAGGGTCTTGATAATATACAGAAATGAATGTTTTATACAAAATGTTACAAATTAAACTCACTGAGAATACAGATGCAACTGGATAGTACAATGAAATAATGAAATTTCGGCCACAAGATTTATTTTAAATGATTAATAAAAATTAGAGTAAGTAAACTTAAAATGTGTTTAATTTATTCAGCAATATTATCAAGTGTTTAGCTAAACCTTTATACCAGCAAATACCAAAGTATGTAATGGTTTCCAATAAATAAGTTTTTAAGCAATTAGAACTGAAGTTTCTACATCCCAAGGTGCATGTAAGATGGGAAAAATGCATTTCTAAATTCTACCTAAAAAATTATGATTATATATAAACACAAACATTAAATAACCTCACGAAAATGATAGCTTGATAGAATAATATATAACATTCTTGATGAAATAAGTTCTTCAGCAAATGCAAAAAAGAATAATTTTTATTTAAGATACTAAAAAATTGATATTATAAACAAATTTCATTCTAATACGAAAAATTCCTGAGTGAAAATTTTAGCAAATCGTATGAAAATAAAAATCTGCAACTGGACTTAATTTTTTTTAAATATTTAGAACACATGAATACCATTTGAGTACAGTAAGCCTAAATCTAGTACACTTCCATTGTGTGCATCAGACTATATAAATCGAAAGCGAACATTCTTCCAGCTTCAAACACTTTTCTTCTCAAACGAAAACCACACTTGAACGTAAATTCTACAACGTCATCTGGAACATTTCTTTTTCAGAATTTTTTTTTCTTCCGAAATGTGCAGAGCTGAAGAGATCGTGGGGGAAGACTTAGAATAAGTCATCCTCTGGGGAAGATTCTTCACTTTAGAGCTTCGAATTCGCTTTCGAAATTTTATTTTGATTTATCTTTACTTTTCTTTAGGGGAATAGGATTCTTTTTTTTTCTTTTTGTAGAATAAAACTGACTGAAGGGGTTAAGAAGAATGTAGTGTAATCTTTATTTATATGGACTTTGAATGCTTGAATCTTTGAATACTAGCAAATAGCCCGTCATATGACGGGATTAGTAAAATCTTTAATTTTCCATAATTGTAAATTATCGTATGAGGCAGGTAAAAAAATGAGTTGTTTTCTAGCTGAGAATCAACTTGTACATGCTCAATAGTTTGTTTGTCTTCATACTCCTCTAAAGCCTCCCGATACTGAGACTGCAATTTAGAGAATAAGAATTTTTTTTTAAACTTTTTGAAGAATAAAACTGACTGAAGGGGTTAAGAAGAATGTAATATAATCTATATTTATATGGACTTTGAAGGCTTGAATCTTTGAATACTAGCATATAGCCCGTCATATGATGGGATTAGTAAAATTTTTAATTTTCCAGAATTGTAAAGCACCCTATGAGGGAGGTAAAAAAATGGTTTGTTTTTTGGCTGAGAAATATCTGGTACACGCTCAATAGTTTGTTTGTCCTTATACTCCTCTAAAGCCTCCTGATACTGTGAATGCAGTTTAGGGAAAAGGAAACCTTTTTTTTTTCCTTTTTGCAGAATAAAACTGATTGAAGTGGTTAAGAAGAATGTAATGTAATCTTTATTTATATGGACTTTGAATGCTTGAATATTTGAATACTAGCATATAGCCCGTCATATGACGGGATTAGTAAAATCTTTAATTTTCATATAGACTTTGAATGCTTGAATTATATTTTATATAGACTTTGATTGCTTGAATCTTATAATACTAGTATATAGCCCGTAAAGATTTTAATTTTTCAAAATTGTAAAGTACGGTATGAAGCAGGTAAAAAAAATGGTTTGTTTTTTAGAGCTATCTAGTACATGCTCAATAATTTGTTTATCTTCAAACCCATCTAAAGTTTCATGATACTGTGAATGCCGTTTAAAATCAAGTTGAATTCACTTATCTGACTTTGAATGCTTGAACCTTAGAATATTAGCATATAGCCAGGCATGAAAGTAGACAACTACAAAAAAAAGCTG
>CM063507.1:11049493-11069493 GCA_032207245.1 Pardosa pseudoannulata | reverse complement strand
CTCATATTATGTGATAGGTTGGTTGGTTGGGAGCACTACGGTCTACTTTTTGCTACACGAGGGCTAATGAGACCGGGACCTACTGTTTAAAGCCGATTCCGAACGGCTACGAACATCCATGCCTCAGTGGGACTCGAACCCACGAACTCCGGTTCCGAAGGTCAGTGCCCTAACCATTCGGCCATCGTTCGGCTGTTTATGTGATAGGATGGACAGCAGAAGTTTTCATATTATACACGTTTTATTCAATTATTATACATTACATGTAATATGTTACACGTTTTATTCAATTAATAGCATATAGCCCGTCAGATGACGAGATCAGTAAAATTTTTAATTTTCCAGAATTGTAAAGTACCCTATGAGGCAAGTAAAAAAATGGTTTGTTTTTTGGCTGAGTATGATCTGGTACACGCTCATTAATTTGTTTATCTTTACTAACCGCATGTTAGTTGCCAACTTTAGTTTATCTTGTCATATTACGCGATAGGGTGGACAGCAGAGGTTTTAATATTGACAGTGATTATTTGGTGGTATATATAAATGATAACCAAAATTGAGTGAATCGATCGTGAAACCGTGTGGTTATGTTTTAAAACAAACACACAAACGAACAAACTTCTGAATTATCAAAGATATATAACTTAAACGCAAGATATTTATTAGTCAGTGAAATAGACTTCTACACTTTTATGTAAATAATTTATTATTAATACTGGTGATAAAATTTTCATTACAACAAAAATTAATCTATGATTCAATTTAAAATTATCAGATATGTACCTAATCTATTATTTAAACCAAATATAAAATAAAATTATTGACGTGATATTGAAGTTCAGGGATAAAACATATGAAAATAATGCAGACGATATTTAAACGATTTAAATAAGAAATGATTAAACGAGATGGTTAAATGAATGACGCCATAATGCTAGAAAAAAATGATGTTTTCATCTACTTATAATATAATACATTGATAAATTTAATCACCCGCTGTTAACCGGGGAAAATAGGGCTTGAAATAATGACATTAAACGATCGAAAGGAGGGGAAGGGGCAGATTTCGAACGTTTTAAAGACGGCAGTATTTATTGCTGTAATATGAAGCATATTTCTACCAATTTATTTTAGAATTGGGGTGATAGTTTAGGAGAAGTTAAACTTTACTCGCTTTGAATTTTGCTAACCGTAACTGATCAAGAATCCAATATGGATGCCTCTATCCATTCCAGGTCCACCCGCTTCATAAATTCGAGGATAGACAGACAGATAAATTAGGCTATTATTATATATTGGATTTTTCTACCAAGGGGCTGCAGAGTCGTAGAAATCAGGGCTTCGAACCGGAGCTGAACCGAAAACCGGAAAAAACCGTTATTTTGGTCAGAACGAAAACCGGAACTGAACCGAAAAAAAATATCGGTTTATTTCGGTTCGATATATCTTTCAGTCATTTTGTTACTGTTACCAACTTATCAATATTTTCTAATTTAACGTCAACTTTATAATTATCATTACATGTATACTGCTTCTCGATTTCCTATTTTGATATTTGTTGAAAGAGCGTTTTCAGGTTTGAAATTTATTCTCCGAGACAACAGAAGTAATCTCAGTGAAACCACGTTAGAAGATATATTAATAATTAGAGGCAATTTTCATATGTTAAATAAATAATATATTTTTTACATAATTATTGCAAGGCCAAGTGCACGATGTGAGAGTCAAACGACGAATGTGGGTAATCATGAACCTAGTTGTCAAATGCGATTTTGATAATGGATAACAATGCCAATGCTCGCCGCTCTTATCGTACCTGCTGTTTGTATCAATTCACATAGTGTACCAATTAAAAAAAGAATAAAATCTTCTAAATTTTGATAGAATTGCATTTTTAGTTCAAATAAGAATATACATAAAATGAATTATTCATTTGGAACTGAAACGAAAACAGTTATTTTTGGCAGAGCGAAAACCGGAACTGAACCGATATTAATTTTTTAGTTGAACCGGAACGAAAACCGGAACAAAAAAAAAATACGGTTCGAAGCACTGGTAGAAACATTTCAATGCAAAGATATTTCAATACAGTGATGTTTCAATGCTCCGAGGTCAGGTGTATTGTGTGATGTTTACTCTGTTTTGGACCGGCAGTTGAAGTCTGAACGAGAAGAATTAATTTTATTTGTATCGCAACGGTCAATTTATTGCAAATCTAGGGCTAATGAAACCAAGATCAACTTCATAAAACAGATTCGGAACGGCTACGTACATCCCTGTTGGTAGGGGAATTCGAACCCAAAATAGTTGGTGCTGAAAGATAGCTCTATAGAATTCATCCAACGCTTGGATAATAGAGAAAATGCCTAAGAACAAGAGATCTTGTTGAGTTGAAGACAAAACCTGGTCTGTCTTAAAAGGCAATTTCGAAAAATATATAGTAGAACAGAGAAGTAAGAAATTATGTCAACAGTTAAAGTTCGCTTTTAAGCAAAAGCCATCCCCTATATAATAATAGCTTAAGTTGTCTGTTCATATGTCCGCGAATTTATGAAGTGGTTGGACCTGGAATGAATAGAGGCATCCATATTGTATTTTTGATGGGTTAGGGTTAGCAAAACTCAAAGCGAGTTCGAAAACTTTCAAAATCCCCCCTTCCCCCCTTTTTGAGTGTTTAACGCTATTATTTCAAGCTCTGTTGTCCCCGGTTAAAAGCAGGATATTAAATTTATCAATTTATCACATAATAAATAGGTAAAAGTAGCATTTTTTCTAACATTATGACGTCATTCCTTTAAACATCTCGTTTAATCATTTATTATTTTGAATTATTACAATATCATCTACATTATTTTCATACGTTTTATCACAGAACTTAGATACGACGTAAATAATTTTCTTTAATATTTTTATTAAATAATAGATTAGGTACATACGTGATAATTTTAAATTGAATCATAGATTATTTTTTGTTGCAATTAAAGTTTTAATACCGGTATTTACAATAAATTCTTTTTATAAAAGTCTAGGAGACTATTTCACGGACTAATAAATATCTAACGTTTAAGTTATGTATCTTTGAAAATTAAGAAGTTTGTCTGTTTGTGTGTTTGTTTTTTATACATAACCACACGGTTTGCAAACGAATCGCTCAATTTTGGACGTCATTCATATATATCGCCAAATAATCACTGTCAGTATTAAAACCTCTGTTGTCCATCCTATCTCGTAATATGACAAAATAAATTAAAGTTGGCAACTAACATGCGGTCAGTAAAGATAAACAAATTATTGAGCGTGTACCAGATAATTCTCAGACAAAAAACAAATCATTTTTTACTTGCCTCATAGGGTACTTTAGAATTCTGGAAAATTAAATATATTACTGGTCCCGTCATATGACGGGCTATATGCTAGTAATAATCATCTTCTTTTCTATCCAGATTTTTAGATATGCTCCCTTTTTTAAAAATGACTCTTAATATATGCTAAGTTTGATTTCATTCTATGCTTTTATAATCTACTCACTCATGATTTGTAGACCGTTATGACGCTTTTGGTTTCCTTTTGTAAAAGTTTTACCCCTTCAGTATGCTAGTTACTTTAATAATAGGAATTAAAAACATTGTTGGTTTGAAGCGCTACATTTGGTTTTTCAACTCCTCTTCTTAGCCCACTCTCCTGTTTCTAATCATGGATCTTGTTGGTGCTTCAACCACATTTGGCGAAATTGGCGTGCTTGCAGCTTGCGTGCGTGGCTTGCTTGCAGCGTGGCGTTTGAAATCTGGCGAGGGGATCGTAACTCAACAAATTGATACATAAACAAAAACAACATTTTGAGGAAAAATTTTACAAAAATTGAATATTTAAAATCTAATTGAATTAACAAAGAAAACACAAAGGAAACACATAACATTCATACTAAATAGAATGAAACATTCACTTAATCACAAATTAAATAAACTGAGTGTGATTTTCATCACAAATTTGTAATTTAGTGTAAATTGTAAAATTAATTTAAAATACATAACTTACTTGACTTAATAGAAACTGTATTTTGAGAGGAGGTTGAAGAGGAGTTGTAAAAATTGAAAATTTTTTTCAAATCTCTTATTTAAAAATCGTGGGCTAATAAGACCAGAATCTACTGCATAAAACCGATTCCGAATGGCTACGAACATCTATGTCATCAGCGGAATTCGAACCATTAAACTAACTCAGATATTGAAATCAGCACGCTACCCATTCATCCATACCCCAGTTCTAAAAAGAATAAAGGAAATTGCTTGAATATAAAAAACTAGCATATAGCCGATCATACCATAAGATCAATAAATGTTTTAATTTTCTAGAATTTTGAAGTATCCTATGGTTTTGGTTTGGTTTGGAGAGCTACGATTTACTGTTTTGCACACGAGGGCTAATGAGAACGGGACCCACTGCTTAAAGTCGATTCCGAGTGGCTACGAACATCCATGCCATAGTGGAATTTGAACCCACGAACTCCGGTACCAACGATCAGCCAAGTAGCCTATGAGGGAGGCAAAAAAAATGGTTTTTTTTTTTTTTTTTTTTGGCTGAAAATTATCTTGGAACAAAAAATAATCGATGATTGAATTTAAAATTATCACATATGTACCTAATCTATAATATAAGCCAAATATAAAATAAAATTATTTACGCAACATCCAAGTTTAGTGATAAAACGAAAATAATGTAGACAATATTTAAATAATTTAAAATAAGAATTGATTCAATGAGATGGTTAAAGGAATCACGTCATAAAGCTAGAAAAAAATGTTATTTTTACCTATTTATTACTTGACAAATTGATACATTTAATCGCCTGCTCATAACCGGGGATAATAGGGCTTAAAATAATGGCATCAAACGCTCGAAAAGGGGGCGGGGAGGTGTGGATTTTAAAGACTCGCTTTGAATTTTGCTAACCCTAACTCATCAAGAATCCGAAATGGATGCCTCTATCCATTCCAGGTCCAACCGCTTCATAAATCTGAGGATAGACGAACAGATAACTTAGGCTATCTGTTAATAAATTCAATCACCTGCTCTTAATCTTAGAAAACAGGGCAGGAAATAATGTCATTAAACACTGAAAAAGAGGGGAAGGGGTGGATTTCGAACGTTTTAACACATTCGCTGCCACTAATTATGATATTACCATCCTCAGAAGCCGCATTAAACACAGAGCATATAACTTAACAAAGTCCGTCGCCGCGTTAGTGCGTCGTCGGCATACCAGGAGGTGCCGCTCTGACGCGCCAGTGCGTCGGTGGCAGCGAACGTTTTAAAGACTACAGTACTTTTTGCTGTGATATGAAGCATATTTATATCAATCTATTTTAGAATCGGATCTATAGTTTAGGAGAAGATATACTTCCCTCGCTTTGAATTTTGCTAAACTTAAGTCATTAAGAATCCAATATGGATGCCGCTATCCATTTCAGGTCTAACAACTTCATAATTTCGAGAACAGACAGACAGATAACTTAGGCTATTATTATATAAAAGATTTCATTTGTGTAGATACATAGCCCGGTCTGTTTAGAAAAATGTGTAGTAGAACAATTAGAAAAAGGATTATCAGTATCAACGGTTAACACTTTGACTGCCAAGCCAAAATTGCAAATATTCACAACGGGGCTAAACTTTGTGTAATTTGTATTTTTTCAACATAAAACTATATATAAAAACAATATTTCAAAACAAACAATATTTTAAAATAAACTCTCTCTATTTATATATATTCCCTTTTTTGTTGCATGTTCCAAATATTTAATTTTTCATAAAACTTAGCTCATAAAATCGTCACATATACCAATTTGCGCAAACCACGTATACCTAACACATCGTAGGGAGCCCAACAATCAAACTCCAATACGATTTTCATGTAACTGATAACATCTTTGATAGCCATGGCCTGAAGTGTTAAAACACCATGGCTATCATATCGGATAGCCAGTGTCTCAACGGAAATATCACTGAATATCACATATGATAGCCATGGCAGTCAAAGTGTTAACGTTCGACTTCAAACAAAAGCAATCCCTCAAGAAGAGGGGGGTATTGTTGAAGGGAGAATGATTCCATGAATATTCGGTTTCTTTTAGTCAATTTTCGTGTGTGCGGCGTATACGCAAAGTAGCTTATCAGATAAACGTTTGTTTCTTTAAAGCGAACTACCGTGTGAACTATCAGTAATCTAGGGCTTATCTGAAGAGCTTTCATTTCTCCGAAGTCAATAATCGTGTATACGGAGCATACGCCAGGATGGCTGATCAGATAAGCCTTCGTTCCTTAAAGTCAATTATCACGTGTGTGTCATATACGCCGGGATGACTTATCTGAACGGAATTAGAGTACATAGATTTTTTTGTGTAGTTTCATTTTTATTTAAACATTAGCAAGTGTGCCCGTGCTTCGCTACGGTGAACTTAATATATTACTTTTAAACAAAGATTTTTTTTTCGTGCATAACTCTATAAATTCGTCACAGTTCAGTTCGAGTCATTGCAATATATTTATGTATTTCTATCATAAGCCTATTATGAGATTATTCAGTTTTTAAATCGAATTTGTGTCTTATATTAAATTTGCTCAAACTTTTTTTATGGTAACATAGAAGTTTAACCCTAAATTACATTACTGTATTAATACTGTACGTTGATTAGCAAAATTAACAGATCTTGCCATATTAGAATAGGAAGAGGTTTTGACAACAACAGTGCTAATTTTGGTGGTATAAATAAATGTTGTCCAAAACTAAGGAAATTTATGACAAACCACATGGTTTTGTGTGAAACAGAAATACACATTCATATCGACAACCATATGAATATAATGATAACTATATATATAAAATGATAGGTTTTACTTGTCCATGAGAGTCACTGAAATTTGTACTTTTTGTTGTTAGAATATTGTTGATATGCATTTCATTGTAACGTAAAAATGAACCAAGAATTAAACTTAATTAGTTCTTATATAAAAATGCTATAATTTGCGTCACATAGAAATGAAAGTGAATCACTTTATATCTCCGTTTCCAGGCCAAATCGAATGGATACTACGCAGACGATGTTTCAATAATATAAAATAAGAAATGAATAAATCAGATATTTAAAGGAATGACGTCATAATGATAGAAAAATATCATTTTCCCCTATTTATTATGTGATAAATTGAAAATTTTAATCTCCTGTTTTTAACCGAGGAAAACTGCGTTTAAAACAATTACTTGGGATGACGTCACATTGCTAGAAATATTGCTTCTTTCACTTAGTTATGATGCGATAAATTAAAAAAATAATCGTTTGCGTTTAACCGGGGAAAATAATGCTTGGAATAATGACATGAAATGCTCGAAAAAGGGGGAAGGAATGAATTTCGAACGTTGAAAATTTACAAAAACCTTCCCAGGGATATACCTAAATATTTCCCAAATTTTCACGGCGATTGGATGCATAGTTTTTGAGTCTATTGAGTACAGACAGACAGACAGACACAAATTCATTTATATATATATATAGACTAGCATATAGCCCGTCATATGACGGCATCAGTTAAATTTTTAATTTACCAGACTTGTAAAGTACCCTATGAGGCAAGTAAAAAAATGGTTTGTGTTTTGACTGAAAATTATCTTTCAACAAAAAACAATCGATGATTCAATTTAAAATTATCACATATATACCTAATCTATTATTTAAGCCAAATATAAAAGAAAATTATTTACTTAATATCTAAGTTTAGTGATAAAAAGTAAGGGAATAATACAGAAGATATTTAAATAATCTAAAATAAATGATTAAATGAGATGGTTAAAGGAATGACGTCATAATTCTAGAAAAAACGTTATTTTTACCTATTTATTATGTGATAAATTGATAAATTTAATCACCTGCTTTTAAAATGGAGCTTGATATAATGACATTAAACGCTCGAAAATTCTGGAAAGGGGTGGATTTTGAACGTTTAAAAGACGAATGTTATTTTTTGGCTGAAAATTATCTTGGAAAAAAAATAATCGATGATTAAATTTAAAATTATCGCATATGTCCCTAATCTATAATATAAGCCAAATATAAAATAAAATTATTTACGCAATATCCAAGTTCAGCGATAAAATGTACGGAAATAATGCAGAAAATATTTAAATCATTTAAAATAAGAAATGATTCCTATGAGGCAGGTGAAAAAAATGGTTTGTTTTTATCTGGGAATTATCTTTCAACAAACATAATCGATTAAAATTATCACATATGTACTTAATCTGTTATTTAAGCCAAATATAAAAGAAAATTATTTACGTAATATCTAAGTTTAGTGATAAAACATATGAAAATAATGCAGAAAATATTTAAATAATTTAAAATAAATGATTAAATGAGATGGTTACAGGATTGACGTCATAATGACAGAAAAAATGTTTTTTTTTTTTAGTGTTTATCATGTGATAAATTGATAAATTTAATCACCTACTCTTAAAATGGGGTTTGATATAATGGCATTAGACGTTCGAAAAGGGGGAAAAGGGGTGGGTTTTGAACGTTTAAAAGACAACAGCATTTTTAGCTGTGATACAAAGTTTATTCGTACCAATTTTTTTAGAATCAGATCTATAGTTTAGGAAAAGATAAACTTGACTCACTTTGAATTTTTTCAACCCTAACTCATCAAAACTCCAATATGGATGCCCCTATCCATTCCCGGTTTAACCGGTTCATAAATTCGAGGACAGACGGACAGATAACTTAGGCTATTATTACATTACGAGAAGAAAGTTTAAGGATAGAAAACATGAAATGTTTATGTGGCCAGGGACATCCGCACAACAATATGTGAATTCAATAAGATAAAAATCATAAAAAGTTGAAAAAATATTAAAAATATATTTTAAAATAATAAAACAACTTTGGGAAGAAGAATTTTAAAGAAAAAGCAGAAAATATTAAATTAGACATTTAGGACGGGCTCCGCCGGGGACAGAGCAGTCAACCCGAAAAGTACGGCAATCCAATGGGCAGACACTCTACCAAATGTGCCACCCCTATACATGGTAGAGGAAATAAATTAAAGTATATGAGGGTCGAGTAAAAATAGTCCAGTTTAAATATTACGCTCCGCCCTCGCCATCCTATCAAGAATGAATTTAGTATAGAAGAGAGGGAGAATAAGGTTTGAAATAATAGCATTAAACGCACAAAAATGGGGGAAGGGGTGTATTTCGAACTCGCTTTGATTTTTGCTAACTCTAACTCATAAAAAATCCAATATGGATGCTTGTATCCATTCCAGGTACAACAGCTTCATAAATTCGCGGGTAGACAGACAGATTATTTAGGCTATTATTATATAGGGGATTATGAAACAAAAACCATTTGTTTAGATAATTCTTGTAATAAATTATAGATGAGATATGAATAACTGGTATCTTCCTTGTTGAGAGAGCAGGGAATTGACAAAAGTTTGGATGTCACTGAAAGATGGTCTGATTTGGAGACCTACAGTCTACTGTTTTGCTCACGAGGGGTAATGAGACCGGGACTTACTGTTTAACCCCTTTAAGCTCGGGTTATTTTCGCAAAAATATAACTAAAAACATCGGGTTTTTTATTCTATATTTGAAATGTACTAAATATAAAACACACCTACGTAAAAAATGACGAAAAGCCCTGAGTCGCAAAATTGTAGGCTTTTTATACCTGGGGAATTAGTTATGGTCCCGCCAATTGTTTTTGGGGTCAGTTAAGATCCCAGTTACTTGAGAACTCCAGCTAAAGTTACAGTTATATTATTTAGCTGAATTCTCATTCGCTGGCTGTCCCTTCACGGAATATCCGAGCATTCATTAAAGAGATCCATCAGGGGCGTATTCTCTTCAGTCCGATTGTCAAGATCTCAGACTCTGCGACGCCACGCTATTGTCCAGGTAAACTGGTGTGCTCCGGTCAGCTGTTTTGGCGCGTGCTCGAACAAAGGGGAGTCTTCACAGTATAGATACTTTTATTTGGGATCATAATTGAGATAAATTGAATTACTGAATTCTCAGGTACAGCAAGTTTAAATACGTATATTTCAAAAGAAAAAAATAAATTAAATGTAGAGCTATCATCTTTTGTAAATTTAAAATGCCAAATACATAAAAAAAATTGAAAAATCATTCATGTCTCCAAAGAGTTTTTTTTTTTAATTACAGAAGATCTTGATTCCGCACCATTTGCTTCCATACATCACGGATGTATGACATTTGAGCAGTAAAGAATTATAAAAATGGATATAAACAAAACAAAAATATGTGGATGTGTAGCTTCATGATATGTCCTGTTATTTGAAAAAGGTAAATATTATTTTATTAGCACGTATTTTCTACACAGCATGGTTTTTGCAAAAAGTGGAGTCGAAATACAACTCTGTTGAGACCAATATAAATTTTTCTTCCGGTTTATATGTAATGCCCATAGACATTACGATTGTGAAAAAAATACGGATCTCTGGCAGAGTTACACACCACTGATCCTCTGGACTTGAAGATGTCTCTGGCTTCGTTCCTTTTTCTTGTACAGAAAATAAACGTGTTTTCTCAACAATTTTTCCATTTAGTTCCTTTTTTATTTAAACATTATGAAACAAAAACCATTTGTTTAGATAATTCTTGTAATAAATTATAGATGAGATATGAATAACTGGTATCTTCCTTGTTGAGAGAGCAGGGAATTGACAAAAGTTTGGATGTCACTGAAAGATGGTCTGATTTGGAGACCTACAGTCTACTGTTTTGCTCACGAGGGGTAATGAGACCGGGACTTACTGTTTAACCCCTTTAAGCTCGGGTTATTTTCGCAAAAATATAACTAAAAACATCGGGTTTTTTATTCTATATTTGAAATGTACTAAATATAAAATGGGTAAAAACAAAACAAAAAAAAATGTAGATGTGTAGCTCCATCATTTGTCTCGTCATTTGCAAAATGTAAATATTTTTTTATTAGCACGTATTTTCTACACGACATGGTTTTTGCAAGAAATTGAGATGAAATACAACTCTTTTGAGACCAATATAAATTTTTCTTCCGGTTTATATGTAATGCTCATAGATATTATGATAGTAAAAAAAATATGCATCTCTGGTAGGGTTACACACCACTGATCCTCTGCACTTGAAGATGTCTTTGGCCTCGTTCTTTGTTCTTGTACAGAAAATAGATTTGTTTGCTCTACAAGTTTTCCATTTAGTTCGATTTTTATTTAAACATTATGAAACGAAAACCACTTGCTTAGATCATTCTTGTAATAAATTATAGATAAGATATGAATAACTGGTATTTTCCTTTTAGAGAGCGCAGGGAATTGACAAAAGTTTAGATGGCAATGAAAGATGGTTTGGTTTTGAAGAACTATGATCTACTGTTTTGCTCACGAGGGTAACGAAACCATGGCCTACTGTTTAACCCCTTCACGCTCGAGTTATGTTCGCAAAAATGTAACTAAATATATCGGATTTTTTATTCTACATTTGAAATGTACTAAATATAAAAATGGGTAAAAGCAAGAAGTTGTTGATGGGTAAAAGAAAGTTATTGAGAGAGCAGGGAATTGACAAAAGTGTGGATGGCAATGAAAGATGGTTTGGTTTTGGAGCACTACGGTCTACTATTTTACTCACGAGGGCTAATGAGACCGGGACCTACTGTTTAACCCCTTCACGCTCGGGTTATTTTCGCAAAAATGTAACTAAAAACATATTTTTTATTCTATATTTGAAATGTACTAACTATTAAAATGGGTAAAAACAAAACAAAAATATGTGGATATGTAGCTGCATCACATGTCTCGTTATTTGCAAAGTGTAAATAATTTTTTATTAGCACATACTTTATATACGACATGGTTTTTGCAAAAAATGGAGTCGAAATGCAACTTTTTGGGAACCAATATAGTTTTTCTTCCGGTTTATATGTAATGCTCATAGACATTACGATTGTGAAAAAAATACGGATCTCTGGCAGAGTTACACACCACTGATCCTCTGGACTTGAAGATGTCTCTGACCTCGTTCTTTTTTCTTGTACAGAAAATAAACGTGTTTGATCAACAATTTTTCCATTTAGTTCCATTTTTATTTAAACATTATGAAACGAAAAACACTTGCTTAGATCATTCTTGTTATAATGTATGGATAAGATTTGAATAACTGGTAACTTCCTTGTTGAGAGAGCAGGGAATTGACAAAAGTTTGGATGGAATGAAAGATGGTTTGATTTGGAGCACTACGGCCTACTGTTTTGGTTACGAGGGCTAATGAGACCGGGACCTACTGTTTAACCCCTTCACGCTCTGGTTATCTTCGTAAAAATGTAAGTAAAACCATCAGGTTTTTTATTCTACATTTGAAATGTACTAAATATAAAAATGGGTAAAAACAAAACAAATAAACGTGGATATGTAGCTGCATCACATGTCTCGTTATTTGCAAAAAGTAAATATTGTTTTATTAGAACGTATTTTCTACACATGGATTTTGCAAAAAATAGAGCCGAAATGCAACTCTTTTGGGACCAATATAATTTTTTTCCGGTTTATATGTAATGCTCATAGACATTAAGATAGTGAAAATATACGCATCTCTGGCAGGGTTACACACCACTGATCCTCTGCTCTTGAAGATGCCTTTGGCCTCGTTCTTTGTTCATTTACAGAAAATATATTTGTTTGCTTTACAATTTTTCCAACTAACTCATCATAAATAAAAGAATCAAAAAACTGTATCGGCTTAGTGAATGATGAAATTTGGGGATCAATTGCTGATTTTTCTATAAATTCAAATGGAGCTGAAGCAGTCGGGGCATCCGTACTTATCCTTATTTCTGCCCGTTCCTTTCTTCCTTCCTTTGATGTTCTTCTTCTTTTTCCAAACTCGGAACTGAAGTCGAAGATCCACTATCTGAATTATTCAAGTTAAATTCCTCCAATTCACTGTCACTTTCCATTAGAACCCTTCAAAATCAAACATTTTATCAATATACATATACGCATATAAACAAAAAAACTCATTTTTCAGAAATTTTGAAGGAGTAAAAATGCTGGACATAAATACTTACAAAAGGTTTTGCAATGTTTTACAATAGTATATAACAAAGAAAACAATATCCACTAATTCGAACAAATATTCAACAGCGTCTGGCCAGTGTGGATCGTTCATCTCTTGTGCAAACTACGAACAAATTGAAACCGGCTAGCAGCGCTCCAGTTGATGTGATTTGGAACGCGTGATTTACGCGAGCACTGCTTCTTCTAAAGCAATAAGTGGTGAAAGCCAATTCCGAATGGATACGAACATCCAAGCCAACAGAGGTATTCGAACTCGCAAATCCGGTACCGAAGAGCATCGTTCTACCATTTTGTCATCGTTCGGAGCAAAAAAATATGAGTGTCTTCTATATGACTTAATGGGTTTTAACTCTATTTTTGATATCTTCTTTATGCAAAGAGCCCCATGGAGTTGGGGGTAGCTCTTCGAGTTCCCGCGACACAGGTCCGAGGTTCAATCCCCGGACTGGGCAAGGTTGACTCAGCCTTTCATCCCTTTAGTGGGTAGAGAAACTGAGGACCAAGCATGCTTAGGAACAAAACACTGATGGATCTGCGTAAGGCTGACCACCTAACCGGAACATATGCTTCGCACCCCAGGGCCCTTGGTCGAGAAAACGGAGATTGGCATCGTAAGCCCTGGCCCCTCTAGGGGCTGTTGTGCTGAGGAGCTTAGTTTTTTTTAGCTTAGTTCTATTTCCAAAACTGGGTTTTGGCTCGCGCTGTGATACAAAACCAACTTATCAAGCAAAAATCTAAGCGGAAAAGGAAGAAGAAAAAGGAACCAACCAAAAATATTCCATAATCCCCTATATAATAATAGCTTCAGCTATCTGTCAGTCTGTCTTCGAATTTATGAAGCGGTTGGACCTGGAATAGATAGAGGCATCTATATTGGATTCCTGATGAGTTAGAGTTAGCAAAATTCAAAGCGAGCAAAGTTTATCTTCTCCTGAACTATCCATCCTATTCTAAAATAAATTGGTATAAATATGCTTTATACCAAAGCAAAAAATATTGTCATTTTTAGAATATTCGACATTCACCCCATCTTCCCTTTTCGCTCTTTTAATGCCATTATTTCAAGACCTATTTTTCCGGTTAAGTAAAGCCTATTAAATTTATTAATTTATCACATAATATTTATCTCGGTTGGACCTGGAATGGATAGAGGCATCCATATTGTATTTATTTTTGCCGAGTTAGGGTTAGCAAAATTCAAAGCAAGCTCGAAAACATTCGATATCCACTAATTCCCCCCTTTTCGCCGAACAATGGCCGATTGGTTAGGGTGCTGGCCTTCGGTACCGGAGTTCGTGGGTTCGAATCCCACTGTGACATGGATGTTCGTAGCCGTTCGGAATCGGCTTTAAGCTGTAGGTCCCGGTTTCATTAGCCCTCGTGTTGCAAAAAAGTAGACCGTAGCAAACCAAACCAAACCTCCTTTTCGAGCGTTCAATGCTATTATTTCAAGACCTATTTTCCTTGGTTAAGAGAAGCCTATTAAATTTATTAATTCCTCACACAATAAATTAGTAAAACTAACATTTTTTTCAAGCATTATGACGTCATTCCTTAACCATCTTCTTTAATAATTTCTTAATTTGTTCAAATATCGTCTGCATTATTTTCACACGTTTTATCACTGAAATGAGATATCACGTAAATAATTTTTTTTATATTTGACTTAAATAATAGATCAGGTACATCTGTCCGTTTGTCCTCGAGTTTATGAATAGGTTGGACCTGGAATGGATAGAGGCATCCATATTGGATTCTTCAGGAGTTAGGGTTAGAAAAATTCAAATCGAGTAAAGTCTAACTTCTCCTAAACTTTAGATTTGATTCTAAAATAAATTGGTATAAATATGGTTTGGTTTCGTTTGGAGCACTACGGTCTACTGTTTTGCACACGAGGGCTAATGAGACCGGGACCTACTGTTTAAAGCCGATTCCGAACGGCTACGAACATCCATGCCATAGTGGGATTCTAACCCACGAACTCTGGTACCGACGATAAGCGCCCTAACCAATCGGCCAGCGTTCGGCAGGTATAAATATGCTTCATATCACAGCGAAAAATACTTTAAAACGTTGGAAATTCACCCCTTCCCCCCGTAACTGTGGATCGTATCTATGGTACGTGATGGTAACAATGGTATGTGATTCTCGTAAACTATGGATCGTATAGGAATGCTTCTTTGGGCAGTTTTATGTACTACCAACGAGGAATCTAGCTCTGCAGAGTTTATGAGGTCGTTTTGGGACACCCTGTATAATTCGTAGATTAAATATAATTTCCGCATAAGTGTCACAATCATCGACTATCTTTTGAGCAAATACACTCCATGATTTGTTTAAAGAGACGTAATTACATTAATGACTATTTTTTTGTGATTACATTTGAGTTTTAATCGTAATCCAAAGTTTTTTTTTTTTTTTTTTTTTTTTTTTTTTTTTTTTTTTTTTTTGGTAAACATTAGAATCTGATGCAGTTCCTATGTTCCGTCAGTGCTTTGTTTAAAGATTTCCCTTTTTTTCCATTGACATAAAAATGTTTTCTGAAACATTTGGCTAGAAATTAAACGTAAAGCCTAAGATACGAAAAAAAAAATAGAGCAAACAGTCCAAGAACAGGAAAAATTACACTTTATTAAGCTTTATTTTTTTGTGTTATGTTAAAAGAAAGTTTCGTTTCCATGTAATATTGAATAATTGATACTAGTTCTTGAATAATCAGTAACACGAAAAAATTGAAGAAAAAATTAATAAAATATTTCAAATATTTTTTTCTGGTTGAAATGTAAATATTTTTTTAAACAATGACAATTGTTTGAATAAAGCAATTCTATTTGTCCGACTACAGATTGAAACTGTAGATAAAGAATCGTGGTTTCTTTTCTAGAAAGATCAAACAACTATCAAATTACAAGCAGTAAAAAAAGTTCGTAAGTGAAGCAAAGCACACACAAATTATCTCTATTATATATGTTAATATTTTAACTTGTAGTAATATTTTAACTTGTAAGACTGATAGACGAGAATGCTGCATAATTAAGTACACTAATTATGGAAAATGAAACAATTTAATGGATTACGAGGGTTGCTATTTATATTTCTGGCCTAATAATGAAAAAACAAATATGTAGGATCGAAATTGGTTTTATGGTTTTTCAAAATATTCTCCATGATGATTAATACACTTTTGCGTGCGTTTGAACCAATTTTCAAAGCACTTTTTCCAGTCCGATTGAGGTAACTCCAAAACATGCGTTTTGAATGCATCAACCGCTTCTTCGGGGGTCGAAAATCGTTGTCCACGTAATTTATTTTTGATGTGTGGGAATAAGAAGAAGTCATTGGGTGCCAAATCAGGGCTGTACGGCGGATGACCCATCAGTTCGATCTTTCGCTACGTCAGAAATGCCTTTGTTTAAGCCGATGTGTGAGAACTCACATTGTCATGATGAAGAATGATTCGCCTGTTCTTCTGCTTTTTTTGGAAATTTCTCCGATGACTTCTGGCAAACAAATGGTCGTGTACCATTCAGAATTGACCGTCCTGCGTTTCTCTAACGCCACTGTTGCCACATGACCGTTAATGCCGTATAAACAGGCAATCATTTGTTTCGATGTGCTTCTTCCTCGAACAACTTTTGTTGGTTTTGCCTCGTTTTGGAAGACCCATACAGTTGATTGCTGTTTTGTTTCCGGCTCATATTCATAGATCCATGATTCGTCACCTGTGTAGATGTTACACACAGCCTATGATGTACCTTGAACGTATTTTTCGAACATTTCCTTGCACCAATCGACACGAGTCTTTTTTTGAGGGATCCAACGCGAACAATTTTTTTTTTTACGCTCAAATGTTCATGCAATATTTTATTGATGCTAGTCATACTAATGTCCAAAGACGCCTCTATCTCACGGTATGTCACATGACGATCTTGCTTTGTCAGTTCCCTCACAGCATCGATCTTTTCTGGCACAACAATGGATTTTGGACGACCTGCACGGGATTCGTCCTGGATCGAACATCGACCACGATTAAATTCGTTATACCAATTTTTTACAGTGCTGTAGGATGGCGCTTTATCGCTGTATAAAGAATTAAGTTCCTCGAAGCACTCTTGTCTTGACAATCCACGTCGAAAGTTATGAAAAATAATGGCACGAAAATGTTCACGATTCAATTCCATTTTTTGAAAGAGAAGAACTTTTCAATTTACTGCCAACAACACAAATAAAGCTATAATGGTAAATCGTCTGCTGAATTTATGTTTAAAAATATCAAACTTTCGATTAAAATCGTCTGCGGTCGCCTAGCAACACTTACTGTTGGCAAGGCCAGAAATATAAATAGTAACCCTCGTATAAAGTAAAAGAGTATTAATTGATATTTGTAACTCTTTTCTTACGTATTAAAAGCTTGCAATGCTTAAAAAAATTAGATATAACAAACCATTAATAGTTCATTATGGCTGATTTTTAATAATTTGGAGCTGTTGCGTTTGTAAACTGTTAAGGGCCCATATTCATTGCCCATAAATGTAAATGTCCGATTTTCAAGTTGTTTTCTTTAATTAAGTAAGAGTATATAATTCTATTACGATACGCACCGTGCATTATTTAAAGTCACCAGAAAAAGCAAGAAATACAATGCTTGGATGGATTACCTTTGTATTTTAGTAAATATCACCAATATTTTCGCTAAATTTGCCAAGGTGAACCCAATTCTCAAGTAGTCCCCCTTTTTTTGCTTGCATATTAAATTATACACTTTTTTTTGATTTAAACTAATTTGAATGGGAGGTACAATCCTCAAAGTCAATATGGGTAATTATACAATTGCTGAATTATTATCACTTAATAACATCGAAAAATTATACAATATTAATTCAACAATAGAGAACGTGCGCATGACGTCAGGTGCAGCAAAAATTGCAGCTCAACTTCCTCGTTGGCAAAACATTTGAATTTCCTACGGATTGTGCTTGTTATTGGGGTTTTAATTTTGTCAATTATCTGAAAATGGTAACAAGCTGTTATACGTATGGCTGTACTAAGCGTTTCAAAAAAAGGTGAAAATATTGGATTTTATTGCTTTCCTGAAGCTCCTACATTGCTAAAGCTTTGGATAAAAGCTTTGAAAAGGCGAGACTGGATTCCCAAGTTCTTCGAGAATTTGCGGCAAACATTTTCAGAATAGTAATAAAACGTTATCCTTACTGTAAAGTAATAGATTACATAAAATTATTATGCTCTAAGAACTTTTTATTATTACTAAGTTTTTTCATATTTCTAATGTATTTTCTATGCTTTTGTGAGAAGTACTGTACCTATAAATGTCATTATTTTTTGTCCTTATAATGATCAGGTTTTGCACATTTTTATTACATTTTTATTTATGTAATAGTTTATTGTGCCTCTTAACATAATCAAAGTAGTTATACTTTGATTATGATACTCAATAGTACTGCGTAAAGTATGTAATAAAAAAAATATATAATTTTGTAAGTGCTAAAAAATCTATTTTAAATTACATGGCCATTTTCTGATGTTTCCTTCCCTTTTCCTTAAATAAAATTTAGATTTATTGTATACAGGATTCATATCGAAGCTCATAAGATACAATGAAAACAATTAACCCCTTCCGGTATGATTTAATAATGAAAATCTGTGCATGAAATAACCATTTAATTTTTATTTAAAAAACTTGTTTCATTTTACAATTTTTACATATTCTTAATTAAAATCCACTTTTTACATAATGTTAAATAATATCAGAAACAGTAAAATTAAGAAAATATCAAAGCAAAACATTAATAAGGTATACAGATAATAGTCTTCAAGCTAGTGGTACTTTTCAAAACAAAGTGCAAAGGAATTCTTAATTGTTTACACCGCCAAGTAGTCTCACTTCTAATTTGATTCTTGTAACACACACGGCATTTCTTAGTAGGTTTTCTTTTATTCTGACTCATTAATTTGGCAATGACTTGTACCAAGTAAACAATATGCAATAGTGACTTGTGATTTTCACAAGTAATAAAAGTGTTGCCAAATTCAGTACACTAGAAATTTTAAACTAAATTAATTAACATATTTATCAGTAACTTTAATCGCATGACGAGTGTAGCTCGTCATTGTGCGGTATGGAATGAAAAACTAATGACGAGCTAGACTCGTCATTTTACCGGAAGGGGTTAATGTTTTGCCAACGAAATGCTGAATCAGCACTTGTATTTGTTTACAAACATGCACTTTCTCTATTGCCACTAACAGAAAAAAGAAAATGTTACACATGGTAAAAACAAATACATGGATAGCGTTTTAATATATTAATTGTAGAGTGTTATGTTGGACTGATGTGTATTTCGGTTGGGCAACGCATCAAAAATGAATAAGAGTGATGAATATAAAGTGTCAATTCATGACACCTTACAGTGATCCCTCGTTTTTCTCGGCTAATGGGGACCAGAACATTCCACGAAAGCTGAAAAACCGTGTAGTAGGATTTACCCATAGGAATTTTAATGTATGCGGGTATACGAAAGTTTTAAATATGTAAACTGTATTTATACTTTGCACATTTACGACAAAAATGACAACAGTATATGTATTCACTTAAACGTGTCATTGGTAATTAATAATGTGAATTGCAAAACCTTATAGAGTAATAAACATTAACCCTCTGCCTGCTCATCCCGCGATTTTCACGGGCAACTCAAATGTAGCAAATTCTGCTCATCCCGCGATTTCCGCGGGCATGTGTTTTTCTTCCTTTATCGATGATCGCATGTTGTTTGTTCCCCGTTTAAGGTCTTAAATAAAGCATATACAGTATTACACGTTTAATTTACGTTTAGACAAACAGATACCATTAG
>CM063507.1:11006993-11044493 GCA_032207245.1 Pardosa pseudoannulata | reverse complement strand
GTAATAATAAAAAAATTCTTAGAACATAATAATTTTATATAAGCTATTACATTACAGTAAGGTTAACATTTTATTACCATTCTGAAAATGATTTCCACAAATTATCGAAAAACTTGGAGTCAACTCTTGCCTTTTTAAAGCTTTTATCCAAAGCATTCGCAATGTAGGATCTTTAAGGTTTGGTTTGGTTTGGTTTGGAGTGCTACGGTCTACTCTTTTGCAACACGAGGGCTAATGAGACCGGGACCTACAGCTTAAAGCCAATTCCGAACGGCTACGAACATCCATGCCACTGTGGGATTCGAACCCACGAACTCCGGTCCCGAAGGCCAGCACCCTAACCAATGGGCCATCGTTCGGCAGGATCTTTAAGAAAGCAATAAAATCCAATAATTTCACCTTTTTTGAAACGTAGTACAGCCATACGTACAACAGCTTCTTACAATTTTCAGATAATTGACAAAATTGAAACCCCAATAACAAGCGCAATCCGTAGGAAATTTAAATATTTTGCCAATGAAGAAGTTGACCTGCAATTTTTGCTGCACCTGACGTCATGCGCACATTCTCTATACATGCTTGTGAGTCTATATATGTATTATCCAGTTTGTAAAATGTGATTGAAATACTTTGCTGTTATTGTAATTTAGCATGCCTATTGTATCAGTTAGTTTAGTCAGTTGTTGTTTAGATTATTATTGCATATTATCAGTTATTGTAACTAGGATTCGTATTGGCATAAGGCATACTAGTTTATTTACTATTGGTTTAGGTACTGCTAAAAATTAATATACATTTACTATAACCTGAGCATTTTCTTTAAATGTATATACTTGTTTTTGATTTTATATGTATATGTATTATCCAGTTTGTAAAAAGGTTATTAAATACTTTACGATTATAGAAGTTTAGGATACATTAGACATCAAAATAATCCATTATTCTCTTGTCTGTTTTGCACTTACATGGTACGGCTGCGATTACCGTGCCTTTAATGATTTGCCCGTACGCCGTACGGGCTATCTGATTTCTTTATAGTTCTCACTATTTTGGCCTTATCTTTTGTATTTTTAATGTCAAATTATTCGTATAGACGTCCACAAGATGTTTGTTTTTGAAGTGTAATCTTTTTGGTTTAAAAGCTTGGGCTTTCTAATAGGTTTTGCATTACTCCACGAGTTTTTAACTTTAAGTTTTTGGCTTGAGTTTTTGGGAGCCTGGACGAGAGAGACTTTTTAGACGTAATTCCACCTACAGATAAAAAATAAGACCTGCAAACCAGTCCTATGTGGGTTCACTGAAGAAAAATGACAGCGGCAAAAGAATTGGAAAAGAATCTAGGTATTTTTGTTCGGACTGTGACGTTGGACTATGCCTCTTGTTCTCTTTCAAGGTTTATTGGACTAAATATTATTTTCTAGAAATAAAGGTTAAGTAAATGTACTTGTAGTATTAGCATTCTAAAATAATTGTGTAGTAGTTATAATAGAAAATGTTTGTATTTTTTATATGCTCAACTGTAAATGTAACTTTCCTGCCTGGCGTATATGAGAAAAAAAAATTTCCAGGGAAAACATTATCTCCCGTAAAAAATCTCTTATGCATGCTGAAAATAATTAGAAATATTAATTTTAAAGGGTCATACGACGTTTAAATTGAATAAAAAATATATGTGAAAAAGAATTTAGTTTTGAACATTTTAAAACAATCCGCGTAAAAAATTCTAATATTTAGAGGAGTTACAAAATGTAAAATAACCAAAAATATGCAATAAGAAAATGTAACATTTTTTGGATTGAATTCGGGACAAAAATGAAACTTAAGGGGTTAAACATAGTATCGAGCACTAGTACACTCTCTTGACCAGGAGACAGATGTCAATATTAGAGCGCTATCCCACTTACCGACAAGACAGCGATAAATCTTGGACGACTGTCGTTCTCCGATATCGGCGCACGGAAAATGCACTAAGATGAGCTACTCGCTTTCACATCAGCCGATTCAGTGACGATTTTGTCTTTTTCGAATGGCCGATATCGTTTATCGGGCAATTTTGTCGTTCCGCAAGCACTATTCCTTTTGAATCGGTCCGACATTTTCAGAGCTATCGCTACTCACGTTAATTGCTTTGGATTAACAAATTATATTTTTTTTGTAATACAGTTGTTACACGACTTTATTTTTAAATTCATTATTAATATAATATTTAAATACTTAGATTTCTTACGCATTAAATTGACACATTCTGCTCAGATTTTAATGTTATGTGATTCTCACTTTCTTGATCATAAAATGCAATTTTATAGTTGATTTCCTATTATTATAGTTTGAATTTCACATCTGTTATATTAAGTCTTCATCTTCAATAATTAATAAGTTTATTTATCACATACTGTTGCTTTTGAAATTAAATTACTGAGTGTATCAAATTTTGATTTAAGATTGTTTAATAAATTTAAAGAGGTAAAGTTACTAAAGAAATAAATGATCTGATAAATGCGTTAATAGTTAAAATTAAATAAATTTAAAAAGGGAAATGAAAAGGACAAAAACAATTACATAAAATTAGAAAAGACTAATTAAAATGGAAAACATTTTTATTTATATTTTTTTAATATATTATTGCTTTAAACAAAAATCATTTTAATTATTAGAAGAGATGCCAAAATTTTAGCAGATTTAAGAGAGTTACAGGAAAAAAATTAAATATTTTTAAAATGAAATAGTTAAAAAAAAAAAAAAAAAAAAAAAAAAAAAAAAAAAAAAAAAAAATTAGCGGGAATTGAACCCAAGGCTGAAAAATGCTAGCGCAACGCGCTAACACTAAGCCCAGACGACTCACACGTTGAGTGTTAAACTAATCTTTTCAGGAAAAAGAGGCGGAGACAAATCTTCACTAGTATAACACCGGTGGAAAGAATATAAGAAATTAGTGCCTAGTATTAACATCCAGTGTTTTTAAAATATGTGCAATGAAACAGAGTTAAAATTTACTTTTCTAACAATAATTGTTGTACTAAGTCTATAAAAGTTAGTTACTACTTCAGTCATTATAAAACTTGTGCGAGCTTACAGCCATCTTTAAATGAAACGATATCGGTAGAGTGGAAAAACTGCTTTCTAGACTACACGATATCGTTTTGTCGTTGCATTATTTACCGGCCGATACAGACGTTGTCGTGTCGGTAAGTGGGAAAGCGCTCTTACTCCCTCCGCATTAGTCACATATGGTACACTCACTGTCATTACACTGTGATTCTGCCCCTACTTGTGATCACTGTAATACTTTTTTAAGGCAGTAGACCACATCCTCATTGATTGCCTTTGATTTTCAAATCTATTTCTCTCCTCATTTTTACTTTTTCAATTGGAATTTAACATATTTTAAATGTTTCCCTCAACCTAACCTTTTAACTTTTTAAAAAATATTGATTTTTGCCTTCATATCTTACTTTGGTTATTTCCTTTTTATTATATTTTTTTCTTACCTCTTTGCATGTGCTTTACCTCCCAGTTATTTTTCTGCTTGGATGTCCTAGACTTCACCTCATATTGTGATTGCCTTTTATAAAACTATTACCTGGCTCAATTTATTTCACGAGGATGCAATACCAAAAATTCTTCAACCAACCAATCAATCTGAATTACTTGGAACGGTGTAAAGTCTTTAGGTAGTCTTACTTCTCATAAGCAGAAAGATAAGTTCTCTCTTTCAAAAGTGAACAAAAAGCTACTGCAAAGACGCAAAGGATTGATGCCTTATCATGAAGAAGCTCAAGATCTCTAAATGTTGGATAAAATAACTACTAAGTAAAGTCTATGAGTCTGTGCATTATCGAACAAAGGCTCAGGTAACAGGAAAAGTCGTAAGAAATTGAGGAACAGGTTCTCAGAGGTCCTTTCGGCCTGTGCTTTGTCTCCAGTTATTTTTTCAGGTTGCATGTCCTGGTCAAACCGCAAATTATGATTGCTTTTTATAAAACTATTGCCTGGATCAATTTATTCCACGAGAATTCAGTACTAAAAATCCTTCAACCAACCAATCAATCTAAATAACTTGGAACGGTGTAAAGTCTTTAGGTAGTCTTAATTCTCATAACAAGAAATACAAGTTCTCTCTTCCAAAAGTGAACAAAAAGCGACTGCCCAGACGCAAAGGATTGATGCCTTATCAGGAAGAAGCTCAAGATCTCTAAATGTTGGATAAAATAACTACTAAGTAAAGTCTATGAGACTGTGCATTATCGAACAAAGGCTCAGGTAACTGGAAAAGTCGTAAGAAATTGAGGAACAGATTCTCAGAGGTCATTTCGGCCTGTGCTTTGTCTCAAGTTATTTTTTCAGGTTGCATGTCTTGGTCAAACCACAAATTATGATTGCTTTTTATAAAACTATTGCCTGGATCAATTTATTCCACGAGGATTCAGTACTAAAAATCCTTCAACCAACCAATCAATCTAAATAACTTGGAATGGTGTAAAATCTTTGTTACGTCGGCGTAAAACGGTGTTACGTCTCATAAGCAGAAGGACAAGTTCTCTCTTCTAAAAGTGAACAAAAAGCTACTGCACAGCAGCAAAGGATGGATGTCTTATCTAGAAGAGGCTCAAGTTGTCTAAATGTTGGACAAATAGCTATTGAATAAATTCTGAGAGACTGTACATTATCGAACACAACAGGGTTGGCATGATTTAAATCAGTTGATTTTTTTTTCATTGATTTAAATCATTTTTTTCACTTCTTTTAAAACACCTATATTCCAAAGACAGGAGAATTGGGAATCAGTAAGTGTAGAAATACCAATAAGTAAATAAGTATACATAGTAAGCATGTGCTTTCTAAGAATTTTGGGGTTGTTATCAGAAAGTATGTAGTAGAGATAGGTACAATGACTGATTATGATTGGTGGAATTCATTTTATGTAATGGGAGGTAAAAAGAGCATTACAGAACTTAAAATCCAGTTTATCTACCAAAAAACAACAGCCGTAGCTTCTGCTGGAATAGAAAGTAATTTTTCTTCTTTTGGTATTGTTCATTCTAGCCTTCGTAATAAATTAGGAGTGGATAAAGCATCGAAACTACGGTTTTTAATGAAACAGTTAAATTCATAATTCATTGCGTAAAAATATTGAAATAATTGTGATTTTTTGTTTTTTAATAAATAGTTTGCATTAAATGAATATTTAATTTGTTCTTTAAATTTACATCTTATTTAGTTTGCACCATCCAATTACAAAATAATAAAATGCTTTTAGATTAAAATTTATGTAATTAATTTTAGGTAATCCGTGTGTAGATTATACTAGATAGATAAGATGTTACTTCTTATAACAAACTATTCTACTTGAGAGAGGGACACGTATAAGTACATTTTATGACAATTGATACTTGAGCGCTGGACATGTGCTAGTACGTTTTCTGACGATTGATACTTGAGCGCGGATTACGTACTAGTACGGGTTAGTATAACAACATGGTTTGTTGGTGGTTACAAAAATAACGGTATATACAGGAAAACGAAGCCTAATGTTCTTGTCTTTCATTTTTTTATAATGTAAAAATATGTATATATAACATAATTCTAAAAAATCAAAACTATATACTACTATTTCTATTTGATTTTACATATCTACGATACTATTATAAATTTATCTAATAAAAAATGTATTTTTTATTTACAAAAACCTTATGGTTGTTATTTATATATTTCTATCTATATATTTTCTTATATATTTAAATATAAAATAATAAAAGTTGGTTAAAAAATGAAATAATTTGCGATCTACTGATATTTAACTGAATAACTAAATTAAAGTGCAAAACGCATGCTCCTGGTACAATTCCGCTGCGAAATGTACCCGCACACAATTTGTTAATGTTGATAAGTTGTGAAAACCTGTTGAAAATGAGTCATGCTTAAAACAATTGTTTTAAGCATGACTCATTTTCAACAAGTATTACAAACAGTATTTTTTTTTTTTTACTTATCAATATTACTGAAATCTTTAAATGAGAAAAATAATTAAAAGGATCTACACTGGTAAAAATCTAACATTATTTATATATCAATTTATATATATAATTTATATATTTATATTTATATATAACATATTTATAT
Organism: Pardosa pseudoannulata; assembly: GCA_032207245.1. Taxonomy (NCBI): domain Eukaryota; kingdom Metazoa; phylum Arthropoda; class Arachnida; order Araneae; family Lycosidae; genus Pardosa; species Pardosa pseudoannulata. The sequence continues at coordinate 11,038,373 of CM063507.1, read as the reverse complement.
ATTAGTAATTTTTATTATAAATTTAAAGGAAGTATACAGTATTATGGATTACATTTGTTGAAAAAATGTCGATTTTTTCTTTACATTCCTCTAATTTTTACATTTTAATACAGAAATGTAAAGAAAATCATTTTAAAATTCCTTTTTCAAATAATGAAGATTATATGCTTATAAATGAAAACTAAAATTCTTAAAACATTGTATGCGGGATACGTACTAGTACGTTTTCTGACGATTGATACTTGAGCACGGGTCACGTACTAGTACGGGTTAGTGTAAAAGCATGGTTTGATTGTGGGTACAAAAATAACGGTATATACAGGAAAACGAAGCCGAATGTTCCTGTCTTTCATTTTTTATAATGTCAAAAATGTTTATATATAACATAATTCGAAAAAATTAAATTTATATAACTATTTCTAATTGATTTTTCATATTTACGATATTATTATAAATTTAGCCACTAAAAAATATATTTTTTCTTTACAAAAATCTTAAGGTTGTTATTTATATATTTCTATTTATATATATATATATATATATATATTTTTATATAGTTCAATATAAAATGCGAAGAGCTGGTTAAAAAATGAAATGATTATCGATCTATCGAGATTTAATTGAATAACTAAATTGACGTGCAAAACGCCCGCTCCCGGTGCAATTCCGCTGCAAAATATAACCGCACACAATGTGTTGATGTTGATAAGCAGGGAAAACCTGTAGAAAATGAGTCATGCTTAAAACAATTGATAAAAACGATAATTTTTTTACTTATCAATATTACTGAGATCTTTAAATGAGAAAAATAATTAAATAATCTACATTGGTAAAAATCTAACGTTATTTATATATTAATTTATTAATATAATTTATATATTTATATTTATATATAACATATTTATATAATAGTAATTTTTATGATAAATTTAAATTAAGTATATTGTATTATAGATCACATTTGCTTAAAAAATATCAATTTTTTTCTTTATATTTCTCTAATTTTTACATTTTAATACAGAAATGTAAGGGAACTCCTTTTGAAATTAATTTTTTCAAATAATGAAGATTACATACTTATAAATGAAAAGTAATATTATGTTTCCTGAAGATTGATACTTGAGAGAGGGACACGTATAAGTACATTTTATGACAATTGATACTTGAGCGCTGGACATGTGCTAGTACGTTTTCTGACGATTGATACATGAGCGCGGGTTACGTACTAGTACGGGTTAGTATAACAACATGGTTTGTTGGTGGTTACAAAAATAACGGTATATACAGGAAAACGAAGCCTAATGTTCTTGTCTTTCATTTTTTATAATGTAAAAATGTTTATATATACTATAATTCGAAAAAATTAAAACTATAGACTACTATTTCTATTTGATTTTATATATTTACGATACTATTTATTATAAATTTATCTACTTAAAAATATATTTTTTATTTACAAAAACCTTATGGTTGTTATTTATATATTTCTATTTATATATTTGTTTATATATCTCAATATAAAATACGAAAAATTAAAATTTAAAAAAAGTAAAATGAAAGTTAAAAATGAAATAATTTTCTATCTATTGAAATTTAAATGAATAACTAAATTTATGCGCAAAACGCCCGCCCCCGGTACAATTCCGCTGCGAAATGTACCCGCACACAATGTGTTAATGTTGATAAGTAGTGAAAACACCTGTTGAAAATGAGTCATACTTAAAACAGTTGTTAAAAAAGGTAATTTTATTTTTTACTTATCACTATTTCTGAGATCTTTAAATGGGAAAAAAATTAAAAGCATCTACACTGGTAAAAATCTAACATTATTTATATATTAATGTACATATAATATTTTATATAGTTATATTTTTATATAACGTTATTTATATATTATTGATTTTTGTTATAAATTTAAAAGAAGCACATTGTATTATAAATTACATTTGTTTAAAAAATGTCAATGTTTTTTTCTACATTTCTCTAATTTTTACATTTTAATGCAAATGTGTAAAGAAACTCATTTTAAAATAAATTTTTCAAATAATGAAGATTATATACTTATAAATGAAAATTAAAATTCTTAACACATTGTATTCGGGACACATACTAGTACGTTTTCTGACGATTGATACTTGAGCGAGGGCCACGTACTAGTACTGGTTTGGGTAACAACATGGTTTGTTTGTGGGTACAAAAATAATGGTGTATACAGGAAAACAAAGCCGAATTGTCATATCTTTCATTTTTTTACAATGTAAAAATGTTTATATATAACATAATTCGAATAAATTAAAACTATATACTACTATTTCTATTTGATTTTTCATATTTACGATACTATTATAAATTTATCCAGTAAAAAATATATTTTTTTTACAAAAATCTTATGGTTGTTATTTATATATATATCTATTTATATATTTGTTTATATATTTCAATATAAAATACGAAAAGTTGGTTAAAAAATGAAATAATTTCGATCTATTGAGATTTAACTGAATAACTAAATTGACGTGCAAAACGCCTGCTCCCGGTACAATTCCGCTGCGAAATGTACCTGCACACAATCTGTTAATGCTGATAAGCAGTGAAAATACCTGTTGAAAATGAGTCGTGCTTCAATATTACTGAGATCTTTAAACAGAAAAAATAATTAAAAGCATCTACACTGGTAAAATCTAACATTAATTATATATTTATTTATGTATGAACATTTATATATTTATATTTATACATTTATATTTATATATAACATTATTTATATATTAATAATTTTTGTTATAAATTTAAAGGAAGTACTTTGTATTATGAATTACATTTGTTTAAAAAATTTCAATTTTTTTCTTTACTTTTCTCTATTTTTTACATTTTAATACAAAAGTGTAAAAAAGCTCATTTTAAAATTACTTTTTTCAAATAATGAAGATTATATACTTATAAATGAAAAGTAATAAGGTTCTTAACACATTGTATACTTGAGGGACACGTATAAGTACATTTTATGACAATTGATACTTGAGCGGTGGACATGTGCTAGTACGCACGATTGATACATGTTAGCGTACTAGTACGGGTTAATGTAAAAAATTGTGGGTACACAAATAACGGTATATACAGGAAAACGAAGCCGAATGTTTTTGTTTTTCATTTTTTTATAATGTAAAAATGTTTATATATAACATAATTCGAAACAATCAGAGCTATATACTACTATTTATATTTGATTTTTTATATTTACGATACTATTATAAATTTAGCCACTAAAAGATATATTTTTTTTGTTTACAAAAATTTTATGGTTGTTATTTATATATATATATCTATTTTTATATTTGTTTATATATTTCAATATAAAATACGAAAAGTTGGTTAAAAAAGTAAATCCTTTTCGATCTATTGAGATTTTACTGAATAACTCAATTTACGTGCAAAACGCCAGCTCTCGGTACAATTCCGCTGCGAAATGTACCCGCACACAATGTGTTAATGTTGATAAGAAGTGAAAATACCAGTTGAAAATGAGTCATGCTTAAAACAATTGATAAAAACGATAATTTTTTTACTTATCAATATTACTGGGATCTGTAAATGTGAAAATATCAAAAGCATCTGCACTGGTAAAAAATATAACATTATTTATATATTAATTTATGTATGATAACTTATATATTCATATAACATTAGTTATATATTTATAATTTTTGTTATAAATTTAAATTAAGTACATTGTATTATAGATCACATTTGCTTAAAAAATATCAATTTTTTTCTTTACTTTTCTCTATTTTTTACATTTTAATACAGAAGTGTAAAGAAGCTCATTTTAAAATTACTTTTTTCAAATAATGAAGATTATATACTTATAAATAAAAACTAAAATTTCTAACACATAGTATACGGGACAAGTACTAGTACTTTTCCTGACGATTGATACTTGAGCTCGGGTCACGTTCTAGTACGGGTTAGTGTAACAACATGGTTTGTTTGTGGCTACAAAAATAAAGGTATGTACGGGAAAACGAAGCCGAATGTTCTTGTCTTTCATTTTTTAAAGTGTAAAATTGTTTATATATAACATAATTTGAAAAATTTAACTTATATAAAACATAATTTAAAAATATTAAAACTATATACTACTATTTCTATTTGATATTTCATACTTACGATACTATTATAAATTTATCCAGTAAAAAATATATTTTTTGTTTACAAAAATCTTATGGTTGTTGTTTATATATTTCTATTTATATATTTGTTTATATATTTCAATATAAAATACGAAAAGTTGGTTAAAAAATGAAATAATTTTCGATCTATTGAGATTTAACTGAATAACTAAATTGACGTGCAAAACGCCTGCTCCCGGTACAATTCCGCTGCGAAATGTACCTGCACACAATCTGTTAATACTGATAAGCAGTGAAAATACCTGTTGAAAATGAGTCATGCTTCAATATTACTGAGATCTTTAAACAGAAAAAATAATTAAAAGCATCTACACTGGTAAAATCTAACATTAATTATATATTAATTTATGTATGAACATTTATATATTTATATTTATATATTTATATTTTTATTTATATATAGCATTATTTATATATTAATAATTTTTGTTATAAATTTAAAGAAAGTTCATTGTATTATGAATTACATTTGTTTAAAAAATGTCAATGTTTTTTTCTACATTTCTCTAATTTTTACATTTTAATGCAAATGTGTAAAGAAACTCATTTTAAAATTACTTTTTTCAAATAATGAAGATTATATACTTATAAATGAAAACTAAGGTTCTTAACACATTGTATACTTGACACGTACTAGTACGTTATCTGATGAATGATACTTGAGCACAGTTCACGTACTAGTATGGGTTAATGTAAAAACATTGTGGGTACAAAAATAACGGTATATACAGGAAAACGAAACCGAATATTCTTGTCTTTCATTTTTTTATAAAGTAAAAATGTTTATATATAACATAATTCGAAAAAATTAAAACTAAATACTACTATTTCTGTTTGATTTTTCATATATACGATACTATTATAAATTTATCCACTAAAAATGTATTTTTTGTTTACAAAAAACGTATGGTTGTTATTTATATTGTTTATATATTTCAATGTAAACTGTGAAAAGTTGGTTAAAAAATGAAATAATTTTCGATCTATTGAGATTTAACTGAATAACTAAATTGACGCGTAAAACGTACGCTCCCAATACAATTCCGCTGAGAGAAATGTACCCGCATGCAATGTGTTAATGTTGATAAACAGTGAAAACACCTGTTGAAAATGAGTCATGCTTAAAACAATTGTTAAAAACGGTCATTATTTTTACTTATCACTATTACTGAGTTCTTTAAATGAGAAAAATAATTAAAAGTATCTACACTGGTACAAATCTAACGTTATTTATATATTATTTATTTATTAATATAATATATATATATATATATATATATATATATATATATATATATATATATATATAATTTATATATTTATATTTATATATAACATATTTATATAATAGAAATTTTTGTTATAAATTTAAAGGAAGTATATTGTATTATGGATTAAATTTGTTCAAAAAATGTCAATTTTTTTCTTTATATTTCTCTAATTTTTACATTTTAATACAGAAATGTAAGGGAACTCCTTTTGAAATTAATTTTTTCAAATAATGAAGATTATATACTTATAAATGAAAAGTAATATTCTTAAACACATTGTATGCGGGACACTTAACAGCACGTTTTCTGACGATTGATACTTGAGCACGGGTCACGTACTAGTACGAGTACCACAAACAACGTGGTTTGTTTGTGGGTACAAAAAATAATGGTATATACAGGAAACGAAGCCGAATGTTCTTGTATTTCATTTTTTATAGTGTAAAAAATGTTTATATGTAACATAATTTGAAAAAATTATTACTTTTATATAACATAATTCGAAAAACTTAAAACTATATACTACTATTTCTATTTGATTTTACATATTTACGATGCTATTATTAATTTATCCACAAAAATATATATTTTTGTTTACAAAAATCTTATGGTTGTTATTTATATATTTCTATTTATATATTTGTTTATATATTTTAATATAAAATACGAAATGTTGGTTATAAAATGAAATAATTTTCGATCTATTGAGATTTAACTGAATAACTAAATTGACGTGCAAAACGCCTGCTCCCGGTACAATTCCGCTGCGAAATGTACCTGCACACAATCTGTTAATGCTGATAAGCAGTGAAAATACCTGTTGAAAATGAGTCGTGCTTCAATATTACTGAGATCTTTAAACAGAAAAAATAATTAAAAGCATCTACACTGGTAAAATCTAACATTAATTATATATTTATTTATGTATGAACATTTATATATTTATATTTATACATTTATATTTATATATAACATTATTTATATATTAATAATTTTTGTTATAAATTTAAAAGAAGCACATGGTATTATAAGTTACATTTGTTTAAAAAATTTCAAGGTTTTTTCTTTACGTTTCTCTAATTTTTACATTTTAATACAAATATGTAAAGAAACTCATTTTAAATTTCATTTTTTGAAATAATGGAGATTATATACTTATAAATGAAAACTAAGGTTCTTAACACATTGTATACGGGACACGTACTAGTACGTTTTCTGATGTATGATACTTGAGCACGGTTCATGCGCTAGTACGGGTTAATGTAAAAAATTGTGGATACAAAAATAACGGAATATACAGGAAAACGAAGTCGAATGTTTTTGCTATTAATTTTTTTTATAATGTAAAAATGTTTATATATAACATAATTAGAAAAAATTAAAACTATGTTCTACTATTTCTATTTGATTTTTCATATTTACGATACTATTATAAATTTAGCCACTAAAAAATATATTTTTTTGTTTACAAAAATCTTATGGTTGTTATTTATATATATCTATTTATCTATTTGATTATATATTTGAATATAAAATACGAAAAGTTGGTTAAAAAATTAAATACCTTTCGATCTATTGAGATTTAACTGAATAACTAAATTTACGCTCTAAACGCCTGTTCCCGGTACAATTCCGCTGCGAAATGTACCCGCACACAATGTGTTAATGTTGATAAGAAGTGAAAATACCTGTTGAAAATGAGGCATGCTTAAAACAATTGATAAAAACGATAATTTGTTTTACTTATCAATATTACTGGGATCTGTAAATGTGAAAATATCAAAAGCATCTGCACTGGTAAAAATATAACATTATTTATATATTAATTTATGTATGATAACTTATATATTCATATAACATTAGTTATATATTTGTAATTTTTGTTATAAATTTAAAAGAAGTACATTGTATTATAAAGTACATTTGTTTAAAAAAATGTCAATTTTTTCCTTTACATTTTTCTAATTTTTACATTTTAATACAGAAGTGTAAAAAAATCATTTTAAAATGAATTTTTTCAAATAATGAAGATTATATACTTATAAATAAAAACTAAAATTTCTAACACATAGTATACTAGTACTAGTACATAGTTTACTAGTACTTTTTCTGACGATTGATACTTGAGCGTGGGTCACGTTCTAGTACGGGTTAGTGTAACAACATCGTTTGTTTGTGGGTACAAAAAATAACGGTATATACAGGAAAACAAAACCGAATGTTCTTGTCTTTCATTTTTTATAATGTAAAAATGTTTATAAATAACATAATTCGAAAAAATTAAAACATATATAACATAATTTGAAAAAATTAAAACTATATACTACTATTTCTATTTGATTTTACATATTTACAATACTATTATAAATTTATCTACTTAAAAATATATTTTTTATTTACAAAAATCTTATGGTTGTTATTTATATATTTCTTTTGATATATTTATCTATTTATTACAATATAAAAGTTGGTTAGAAAATGAAATAATTTTCGATCTATCGAGATTTAATTGAATAACTAAATTGACGTGCAAAACACCCGCTCCCGGTACAATTCCTCTGCGAAATGTACCCGCACACAATGTGTTAATGTTGATAAGCAGTTAAAATACCTGTTGAAAATGAGTCATGCTTAAAAAACAATTGTTAAAAACGGTTATTTGTTTTTACTTATCAATATTACTGATACTTTTAAATGTGAAAAAAATTAAAAGCATATACACTGGTAAAAATTTAACATTATTTATATATTAATTTATGTATGATAACTTATATATTCATATTTATATATAAAATTAGTTATATATTTATAATTTGTCTTATAAATTTAAAGGAAGTACATTGTATTATAAATTACATTTGTTTAAAAAATCTCATTTTTTTCTTTACATATCTCTAATTTTTACATTTTAATACAGGAGTGTAAAGAAACTCATTTTAAAAATAATTTTTTTTAAATAATGAAGATTATATGGTTATAAATGAAAACTAAAAATCTTAATTTTGGTAATCAGTGAAAACACCTATTTGAAATGAGTCATGGTTAAAATAATTGTTAAAAACTGTAATTTTTTTTGTTTATAAATATTACCGTGATCTTTAAATGAGAAAGAAAATTAAAAATATATACACTGGTAAAAATCTAACATTAATTATATATTAATTTATATATGATAACTTATATATTTATATTTATATATAACATTAGTTATATATTAATAATTTTTGTTAGAAATTTAAAGGAAGTGCATTGCAATATAAATCATATTTGTTTAAAAAATGTCAATTTTTTCTTTACATTTCTATAATTTTTACATTTTAATACTGAAGTATAAAGAAACCTATTTTAAAATTATTTTTTCAAATAATGAAGATTATATGCTTATAAATGAGAACTTCTGAACATATTGTATGCTGGACACGTACTAATACGTTTTTCGATGAATGATACTTGAGCACGGTTAGTGTACTAGTACGGTTTAATGTAAAAAATTGTGGGTACACAAATAACGGAATATGCAGGAAAACGAAGCAGAATGTTCTTGTCTTTCATTGTTTTATAATGGAAAAATGTGTATATATAACATAATTAAAAAAAATTAAAACTATATAACTATTTCTATTTGATTTTTCATATTTAAGATACTATTATAAATTTATCCACTAAAGAAAACTTTTTTTGTATACAAGAATCTTATGGTTGTTATTTATATATTTCTATTTATATATTTGTTTATATATTTCAATAAAAAATACGAAAAGGTGGTTAAAAAAATTGATTAATTTTCGATCTATTGAGATTTAACTGAATAAATAAATTTACGCGCAGAACGCCCATTCCCGGTACAATTCAGCTGCGAAATGTACCAGCACACAATGTGTTAATGTTGATAAGCAGTGAAAACACCTGTTGAAAATGAGTCATGCTTAAAAAACAATTGTTAAAAACGATAATTTTTTACTTATCAATATTACTGGGATCTGTAAATGTGAAAAAATTAAAAGCATCTACACTGGTAAAAATCTAACATTATTTATATATTAATTTATGTATGATAACTTATATATTCATATAACATTAGTTATATATTTATAATTTTTGTTATAAATTTAAAAGAAGTACATTGAATTATAAAGTACATTTGTTTAAAAAAATGTCAATTTTTTCCTTTCCATTTTTCTAATTTTTACATTTTAATACAGAAGTGTAAAAAAATCATTTTAAGATGAATTTTTTCAAATAATGAAGATTATATACTTATAAATAAAAACTAAAATTTCTAACACATAGTATACGGGACAAGTACTAGTACTTTTCCTGACGATTGATACTTGAGCTCGGGTCACGTTCTAGTACGGGTTAGTGTAACAACATGGTTTGTTTGTGGCTACAAAAATAAAGGTATGTACGGGAAAACGAAGCCGAATGTTCTTGTCTTTCATTTTTTAAAGTGTAAAATTGTTTATATATAACATAATTTGAAAAAATATATTATATGAAACATAATTTGAAAAAATAAAAACTATATACTACTATTTCTATGATATTTCATATTTATGATACATATAAATTTATAGTAAAAATATATTTTTTTTTTCAAAAATCTTATGGTTGTTGTTTATATATTTCTATTTATATATTTGTTTATATATTTCAAGATAAAATACGAAAAGTTGGTTAAAATATTAATTGAATTTCGATCTATTGAGATTTAAGAAACTAAATTGACGTGCAAAATGCTTACAATTCCGCTGCGAAATGTATGCAACAATCTGTTAATGCTGATAAGCAGTGAAAATACCTGTTGAAAATGAGTCGTGCTTCAATATTACTGAGATCTTTAAACAGAAAAAATAATTAAAAGCATCTACACTGGTAAAATCTAACATTAATTATATATTTATTTATGTATGAACATTTATATATTTATATTTATACATTTATATTTATATATAACATTATTTATATATTAATAATTTTTGTTATAAATTTAAAAGAAGCACATGGTATTATAAGTTACATTTGTTTAAAAAATTTCAAGGTTTTTTCTTTACGTTTCTCTAATTTTTACATTTTAATACAAATATGTAAAGAAACTCATTTTAAAATTCATTTTTTGAAATAATGGAGATTATATACTTATAAATGAAAACTAAGGTTCTTAACACATTGTATACGGGACACGTACTAGTACGTTATCTGATGAATGATACTTGAGCACGGTTCATGTACTAGTACGGGTTAATGTAAACAATTGTGGGTACAAAAATAACGGTATATACAGGAAAACGAAACCGAATATTCTTGTCTTTCCCTTTTTTATAAAGTAAAAATGTGTATATATAACATAATTCTAAAAAATCAGAACTATATACTAGTATTTCTATTTGATTTTTCATATTTACGATACTATTATAAATTTATTCGCTAAAAATATATTTTTTGTTTACAAAAATCTTATGGTTGTTATTTATTTATATATATTTTTTATATATTTCAATATAAAATACGAAAAGCTGGTTAAAAAATTAAATAATTTTCGATCTCTTGAGATTTAACTGAATAACTAAACTGACTCTCAAAACGCCCGCTCCCAGTACAATTCCGCTGCGAAATGTACCCGCACACAATTTGTTAATGTTGATAAGTTGTGAATACACCTGTTGAAAATGAGTTATTCTTAAAACAATTGTTAAAAACTGTAATTTTTTTTGCTTATCAATATTACTGAGATCTTTAACTGAGAAAAAAAATTAAAAATATATACAATGGTGTAAAATCTAACGAAATGACTAAAGTGCTGTATGTTAATATAAATGAATAATTAATAATATGTATCACAGGGCTTATACATATAAGAATAATTACAATTTCTCTTTCTATGGAATATCATTCGCTGGGCTACAATTCTATTGTCCTTATGATAACATAGATAAATAGAGATTATGCTGCCGAGACATAAACCTCAAAGAGAACCGGATATTAAAGTATTTAATGTTCCATGGCTAAAACAGCATCAATTTATCAAGTAATTTTTATCATCCAAGTTTTCTGAGTAACCCTCTACAGCCAAAGTATTTCATCCCACTCCTCTAAGAGTCAAATGCCGGGATGCCATTGGAGGGATCCCACCTGACGTCACAAGTCCGCGTCACCATCGGAGAGTACGAAAAGCGAAATTTTCCGGACGACGGAGCTACAGAATATTCGGTTTTGAGACGCAAACGTCGAATCAACAAGTGCCCCCCAAATTTTCGAAAATTTTCGAAGCGAAGAATTTTCTCCCGAGGTAAGGATTTCTAAGTTTTGAAGCTGAATGCTTTCAGATGTGTGCAGGGTTGAAAAGGAAATCTTTTCTGAGATTTCAGCGTAAAATTTTATTTCTGCGAGAAATGTCAATTAGTTTGGTATTTATAAAGGAATCACTGAGCTTTGATCTCGCATTTCAGAACGATAATTTGTTGTTTAGTTTGAGTTTAATGGAAATATATGAAATGATATGAAATGGAAATTGAATTTCTGTTAATTAACAGATCATATACTGTGCCTTATATAACTATAGTTTAAAATATAAAGTGCAATAAGTTTACAAAAGTAAAATATATTATATTAAAATATGAAGCAAATAAACATAAAACCTTTTTGCTTATTTTCCACAGTTTAATCACTTAATATAGGTTCATATTTAAGTCATTTCTTTTTTTTTTAATTTTAGGATAAGCAAACACATATTAAAAGAAGCACTGAGCTTTGATCTTGCCTTTCAAAGCGTTAATTTATTATTTTGTTAAATGGAAATATGTGATATGAAATTAACTGGAAAGTGTGCTTTGTTAATTATAACAGTACATTCTATGACTTATGACTTATATAAGTATGAATTAAAAGATAATTTACAATGAGTTTACGAAAAGAAAATAAATTATATTAAAATAAGAAGCAAACAAACATAAAGCCTTTTTGCTTATTTTCCACAGTTTAATCACTTAAATTAGGTTCGTATTTAAGTCGTTCCTTTTTTTAATTTACAATAAGCAAACGCATATTAAAGTAACCACTGAACTTCGATTTCGCTTTTCAAAGAGTTAATATATTATTTTGTCCGCGTTAAATGGAAATATGTGAATTGATTTTAAATGAAAAGTGAGCTTTGTTAATTAGAAGAGTACATTCTATGACTTATATGACTATGATTTAAAATATAAAGTACAATAAGTTTACAAAAGGAAAATAAATTATATTAAAATATGAAGCAAACACAAAAACCTTTTTGCTTATTTTCTGCAGTTTAATCACTTAATATAGGTTCGTATTTAAGTCATTTCTATTTTTAATTTACAATAAGCAAACGCATATTAAAGGAAGCACTAAGCTTTGATCTCGCCTTTCAAAGGGTTAATTTATTATTTTGTGCACGTTAAATGGAAATATGTGAAATGATATTAAATGGAAAGTGAGCTTTGTTATTTAGAAGAATACATTCTCTGACTTATATAACTATGATTTAAAATATAAAGTACAAAAATTTAATAAGAAAAATATATTATATTAAAATATGAAGAAAATAAACATAAAGCGTTTTTGCTTATTTTCCACAGTTTAATCACTTAATATAAGTTCATATTTAAGTCTTTTCTTTTTCTGATTTTCAAAAAGCAAACAAATAAAGAAAGCACTGAGCTTAGATCTTGCTTTTCAAAGGGTTAATTCATTATTCTGTCCGTGTTAAGCGGAAATTTGTGATATGATATTAAATGAAAAGTGAGCTTTGTAAATTAGAAGAGTAGATTCTATGACTTATATAACTATGATTTAAAATATAAAGTACAATAAGTTTAGGAAAAAAATTATATTAAAATATGAAGAAAATAAGCATAAATCTTTTTGCTTATTTTCCACAGTTTAATCGCTTAATATAGGTTCAAATTTAAGTCGTTTCTTTTTTTGATTTTCAAAACGCAAACACATATTAAAGGAAGCTCTGAGCTTTGATTTTTTCTTTTCAAAGAGCTAATTTATTAATTTGTTAGTGTTAAATGGAAATATATGAAATGATATTAAATGGAAAGTGAGCTTTGTTAATTATAAGAGTACATTCTATGACTTATATAATTATGAATTAAAATATAAAGTACAATGAGTTTAAGAAAGGAAAATAAATTATATTAAAATATGAAGCAAACAAACATAAAGCCTTTCTGCTTATTTTCCTCAGTTTAATCACTTAATATAGGTTTGTATTTAAGTCATTTCTTTTTTTAAGTTTACTATAAGCAAACACATATTAAAGTAACCACTGAGCTTAGATCTCGCTTTTCAAAGAGTTAATTTATTATTTTGTTTGCATTAAAATGGAATTTGTAAAAAGATATTAATTTCAAATTGAGCTTTGTTAATTAGAAGAGTACATTCTATGACTTATATCACTATAGTTTAAAATATAAAGCACAATAAGACTACAAAAGAAAAATAAATTATAGCTACAGATAATAGTAAGCAAACATAAAATCTTTTTGCTTATTTTTCCGATTTATTACAACAAGTTCAAATTTTTAATCTATTATACTTTTAAATTCATAAACCACATATTAAAGGAAGCAGTGAGCTTTGATCTCGCTTTTTAAAGGGTTAATTTATTATTTTGTTAGTGTTAAATTGAATTTGTGAAATGATATAAAGCAAACATTGAGTTTTTGCTAATTAGCAGAGCACATCCTGTGCCTTATACAACTGTAGTTTAAAATATAAACCCCAACACGGTTACAAAAGGAAAATAAATTATATTAAAATATGAAGCAAACAAATGTAAAGCCTTTTTGCTTATTTTCCACAGTTTAATCACTTAATATAAGTTCATATTTAAGTCGTTTTTTTTTTTTAATTTTCAATAAGCAAACACATATTAAAGTAACCACTGAGCTTAGATCTCGCTTTTCAAAGAGTTAATTTATTATTTTGTTTGCGTTAAATGGAAATATGTGATATGAAATTAACTGGAAAGTGTGCTTTGTTAATTATAAGAGTACATTCTATGACTTATATAACTATAGTTTAAAATATAAATTACAATGAGTTTACGAAAGGAAAGTAAATTATATCAAAATAAGAAGCAAATAAACATAAATCCTTTTTGATTATTTTTCCCATTTTAATCATTTTATATAGGTTCGTATTTAAGTCGTTTCTTTTTTAAATTTACAATAAGCAAACACATATTAAAGAAAGCACTCAGCTTAGATCTGTCTTTTCAAAGGGTTAATTTATTATTTTGTCCGTGTTAAATGGAAATATGGGATATGATATTAAATGAAATGTAAGTTTTGTTAATTAGAAGAGTACATTTTATGACTTATATAACTATTATTTAATATATAAGATGTAATAAGACTATTAAAGGGAGATAAAGCTACAGATAATAGTATTCAAACATAACACCTTTTTTCTAAATTTTTAGATTTCAATCACAACATTGGTTCCATTTTTAATCTATTCTAGTTTTAAATTTAATAAACCACATTATTAAAGGAAGCACGGAGATTTGATATCACTTTACAAAGGGATAATTTATTATTTTGTCCGTATTAAATGGAATTTGTGAACTGATATGAAACAAACATTGAGTTTTTGTTAATTAGCAGAGCACATTCTGTGCTTTATATAACTATAGATTAAAATATAAACTACAATATGTTTACAAAAGGAAAATGCATTATATTAAAATATGAAGCAAATAAACATAAAGCCTTTTTGCTTATTTTCCACAGTTTAATCGCTTAATATAGATTCATATTTAAAAAGGCCGAACGATGGCCGAATGGTTTGGGTGCTGGCCTTCGGAACCGGAGTTCGTGGGTTCGAATCCCACTATGGCATGTATGTTCGTAGCCGTTCGGAATCGGCTTTAAGCAGTAGGTCCCGGTCTCATTAGCCCTCGTGTTGCAAAAAGTAGACCGTAGCACTCCAAAAAAAAAAACCAAACCAAACCATATTTAAGAAGTTTCTTTTTTTAGATTTTCAAAAAGCAAACACATATTAAAGGAAGCGCTGAGCTTTGATCTTCTTTTTCAAAGGGTTAATTTATTAATTTGTTACTGTTAAATGGAAACAAACGATATGCAATTAACTGGAAAGTGTGCTTTGTTAATTATAAGAGTACTTTCTATGACTTACATAACTATGAATTAAGATATAAAGTACAATACGTTTACGAAAGGAAAATAAATTAAATTAAAATAGGAAGCAAATAAAACATAAAGCCTTTTTTCTTATTTTTCACAATTTAATCACTTAATATAGGTTCGTATTTAAGTCATTTTTTGTAAATTTGTAATAAGCAAACACATACTAAAGGAAGCACTGAGCTTAGATCTCGCTTTTCAAAGGGTTAATTTATTATTTTGTTCGCGTTAAATGGATATATGTGAAATGATATTAATTGGAAAGTGAGCTTTGTTAAATTGAAGAGTACATACTATGACTTATATAACTATGATATAAAATATAAGGTGCAATAAGACTACTAAAGGAAAATAAATTAAGCTACAGATAATAGTACACAAACATAAAATCTTTTTACTTATTTTTCAGATTTCAATCACAATACTGGTTCAAATTTTAATCAATTCTACTTTTAAATTTCATAAACCACATAATTAATGGAAGCAGATATTTGATTTTGCTTTTCAAAGGGTTAAATTATTATTTCGTCCGTGTTAAACGAAATTTGTGAAATGATATGAAACAAACATTAAGTTTTTGTTAATTAGCAGATTACATACTGTGCTTTATATAAATATAGATTAAAATATAAACTACAATAAGTTTACAAAAGGAAAATAAATTATATTAAAATATGAAGCAAACAAATGTAAAGCCTTTTTGCTTATTTTCCACAGTTTAATCACTTTATATAGTTTCGTATTTAAGTCGTTTCTTTTTTAAATTTACAATAAGCAAACACATACTAAAGGAAGCGTTAATGTTTGATCTCGCTTTTCAAAGGATTAATTTATTATTTCGTCTGCGTTAAATGGAAATATGGGATATGATATTAAATGAAAAGTGAGCTTTGTTAATTAGAAGAGTACATTCTATGACTTATACAATTATGATTTAAAATATAAGGTGCAATAAGACTATAAAAGGGAAATAAAGCTACAGATAATAGTACACAAACATAACAACTTTTTTCTAAATTTTCAGATTTCAATCACAACACTGGTTCAAATTTTAATCTATTCTACTTTTAAATTTCATAAATCACATTATTAAAGGAAGTAGAGATTTGATTTCGCTTTTCAAAGGGTTAAATTATTATTTCGTCCGTGTTAAACGAAATTTGTGAAATGATATGAAACAGACATTGAGTGTTTGTTATTAGCAGAGCACATCTTCTGCCCTTATATCACTATAGTTTAAAATATAAAGCACAATAAGACTACAAAAGGAAAATAAATTATCCCCTATATAATAATAGCCTAAGTTATCTGTCCGTCTGTCCTCGATTTTATAAAGCGGTTGGACCTGGAATGGATAGAGGCATCCATAGTTAGCAAAATTCAAAGAGAGTAATGTTTATCTTCTCCTAAACTATAGATCCGATTCTAAAATAAATTGGTATAAATATGCTTCATATCACAGCAAAAAATACTGTTGTCTTTAAAACGTTCGAAATCCTCTCCTTCCCTCTTTTCGAGCTTTTAATGCCATTACTTCAACTCCTATTTTCTCCGGTTAAGAGCAGGCGATTAAATTGATCAATTTATCACACAGAAAATAGGTAAAAATAATATTTTTCTAGAATTATGACGTCATTCCTTTAACCATCTCATTGAATCATTTCTTATTTTAAATTATTTAAATTATGCATTATTTTCATACATTTTATCATTGATCTTAGGTATTACTTAAATAATTTTATTTTATATTTGGCTTAAATAATAAGGCAATTTGTCGCGACGTCACAAACAACTGTAATGCCCTTTCCATTCATTTTCAGGTTTACAACAGCCAATAGACAAACAATAAACTGCCCTTCCGTTTGAAACGAAAGCCAGAATTGTCATAATTTGAGAATTTGCCCTACTGCGTGAAATCGCTTTATAGATTAGGTACATATGGGATAATTTTAAATTTGAATCATCGATTATTTTTTGTTGCAAGATAATTCTCACACAAAAAACAAACCATTTATTTACCTGACTCATAAGGTACTTTTCAATTTTGGAAAATTAAAAATTTAACTGATCCCGTCATATGACGGGCTGTATGCTAGTATTAAAATATGAAGCAAACATAAAATGTTTTTGCTTATTTAATCCCTTGATATTCAAGTTGTTTTATTTTTAATATACAATAAGAAAACACATATTAAAGGAAGCACTGAGCTTTGATCTCGCTTTTCACAGGGTTAATTTTTATCTTGTCCGCTTTAAATGGAAATATATAATATGGTACTAAATGGAAAGTGAGCTTTGTTAATTAGAAGAGTACAATCTATGACTTATATAACTATGATATAAAATAAGAGGTGCAATAAGACTACTAAAGGAAAATAAATTAAGCTACAGATGATAGTACACTAACATAAAATCTTTTTACTTATTTTTCAGATTTCAATCACAACACTGGTTCAAATTTTAATCAATTCTACTTTTAAATTTCATAAACCACATAATTAAAGGAAGCAGATATTTGATTTCGCTTTTCAAAGGGTTAAATTATTATTTCGTTCGTGTTAAACGAAATTTGTGAAATGATATGAAACAAACAATGAAAGTTTGTTAATTATCAGATCACATACTGTGCGTTATATAAATATAGATTAAAACATAAACTACAATAAGTTTACAAAAGGAAAATAAATTATACTAAAATATGAAGCAAACAAATGTAAAGCCTTTTTGCTTATTTTCCACAGTTTAATCACTCTATATATGTTCGTATTTAAGTTTTTTTTATTTTTAATTTACAATAAGCAAACACATATTAAAGTAAGCACTAAGCTTTGATCTCGCTTTTCAAAGGGTTAATTTATTATTTTGTGTGCGTTAAACGGAAATTTGTGATATGATATTAAATGAAAAGTGAGCTTTGTAAATTAGAAGAGTAGATTCTATGACTTATATAACTATGATTTAATATATAAAGTACAATAAGTTTAGAAAAGGAAAATAAATTATATTAAAATATGAAGCAAATAAGAATAAATCCTTTTTGCTTATTTTCCACAGCTTAATCGCTTATTATAGGTTCATATTTAAGTCGTTTTTTTATTTCCAAAAAGCAAACACATATTAAAGGAAGCCCTGAGCTTTGATCTTCTTTTTCAAAGGGCTAATTTATTAATTTGTTAGTGTTAAATAGAAATATGCGATATGAAATTAACTGCAAAGTGTGCTTTGTTAATTATAAGAGTACATTCTATGACTTACATAACTATGAATTAAGATATAAAGTACAATGAGTTTACGATAGGAAAATAAATTATATTAAAATAAGAAGAAAATAAACATAAAGCCTTTTTACTTATTTTCCACAGTTTATTCACTTAATATATGTTCATATTTAAGTCGTTTTTTGTAAATTTTCAATAAGCAAACACATACTAAATTAAGCACTGAGCTTAGATATCGCTTTTCAAAGGGTTGATTTTTTATTTTGTCCGCTTTAAAGGGATATATGTGAAATGATATGTATTAGAAAGTGAGCTTTGTTAGTTAGAAGAGTATATTCTATGACTTATATAACTATGATTTGAAATATAAGGTGCAATAAGACTATAAAAGGGAAATAAATTAAGCTACATATATTAGTACACAAACATAAAACCTTTCTGATTATTTTTCAGATTTCAAATACAACGCTAGTTCCTATGTAAATTGATTTTGTTTTTAAAGCACATAAAACACACTCATATTAAAGGAAGCACCTAAATTTGATCTCGCTTTTCAAAGAGATAATTTATTGTTTTTTTCCCGTTGGATGAAAATATGTAAAATGATAACTAGAAAATGAGTTTTTGTTAATTAGCAGAGTACATCCTATGACTTATATAACTATCATTTAAAATACATGGTGCAATCACACTACAAAAGAAAAACAAATTATGCTACAGTTAGTAGTACACAAACACAAAGCCTTTTTGCTTATTTTCCGCAATTTAATACCTGAATATTGGTTCGTATTTAAGTTGCTTTTATTTTTAATTTACAATAAGCAAACACATACTGAAGGAAGCACTGAGCTTTGATCTCCTTTTCAGAGGATTAATTTATTATTTTGTCTGCGTTAAATAGAAATATGTGAAAAGATATTAAATGAAAAGCGAGCTTTGTTAATTAAAAGAATGCATTCTATAACTTATATAGTTTAAAATATAAATTACAATGAGTTTAAGAAAAGAAAATAAATTATATTAAAATAAGAAGCAAATAAACATAAAGCCTTTATGATTATCATTTCCAGTTTAATCACTTTATATAGGTTCGTATTTAAGTCGTTTCTTTTTTGATTTTCAAAAAGCAAACACATATTAAAGAAAGCGCTGAGCTTTGATCTTCCTTTTGAAAGGGTTAATTTATTAATTTGTCCTCGTTAAATGGAAATATGTGATATGAAATTAACTGGAAAGTGTGCTTTGTTAATTATAAGAGTACGTTGTATAACTTATATAACTATGAATTAAAATATAATGCACAATGTGTTTGCGAAAGAAAAATAAATTATATTAAATTAAGAAGCAAATAAACATAAAACATATTTGCTTATTTTTCCAGTTTAATCTCTTAATATACGTTCATATTTAAGTAGTTTCTATTTTTAATTTTCAATAAGCAAACACCTATTAAAGAAAGCACTGTGCTTTGATCTTGATTTTCAAAGGAATAACTTATTATTTTGTCCGTATTAAATGGAAATATAGGAAATGAAACTAAATAGAAATTAAGTTAATATTTGTTAATTAAAAGACTACATTTTATGACTTATATTACTATGATTTGAAATATAAGGTGCAATAAGACTATAAAAGGGAAATAAATTAAGCTACAGATAATAGTACACAAACATAAAAACTTTTTTCTTATTTTTCAGATTTCAATCTCAACACTGGTTCAAATTTTAATCTATTCTACTTTTAAATTTCATAAACCCCATTATTAAAGGAAGTAGAGATTTGATCTCGCTTTTCAAAGGCTTAATTTATTAATTTCCTTTAATCATCCCTTTAACCATCTCATTTAATCATTTCGTATTTTAAATTATTTAAATATCGTCTGCATTATTTTCATATGTTTTATCACTGAACTTAGATATTACGTAAATAATTTTCTTTTATATTTGGCTTAAATAACAGATTAGGTACATATGTGATAAATTTAAATTTAATCATCGATTATTTTTTGTTTCAAGATAATTAATTCTCAGTCAAAAAACAAATTATTTTACCTGCGTCATAAAATACTTTACAATTCTGTAAAATTAAAAATTTTACGAATCCCGTCTTATGTCGGGCTATATGCTAGTTTATAATAAAAATGCATTGAATTTTGCCTTTCCTTTTTTAAAGTTTAATTTATCGTTTTGGCTCAATTAAATCGAAATATACGGAACAGTATAAACTGGAAAGCTAAATTTTGTTGCTAATAACGTTGATGATATAATTATCCTTTAACTTATTAATGTTGTTCTAATTGTAAATGTTTTAATTCTCCTTTACTATAACTTAAAATATACCATTAGAATGCAATATGTATACAAAAAAGAAAATAAATCACACTTTAACCCTTTAAATGTAACTACTGAAAATTATTTGGGATTTAAGAGAATTAGGCTATAAATGTTATCTATGAACATTACATATGTGAAATGTGTGAAAAATATTAAAATTTATTTGTAGTAAGGTGGTGGTTTTTAACTGTGAAACTATCTACCCCCTTGTACAGATCGAAAATAATACTCTGAAAATGTAAATATTTAAAGAGCACTACATAATTATCATCAAAGGTATGTAACAGATAAATGGCTAAACTATTTATAAAAAATGTTTTAGGTAGATATATTTATTTGAGGTCATGAAGGAGAGAAATCAAATACCTGATTTTTTCCCCAGTTTAAACAAGTATGTTTTAATGAGAAAAATAGATTGTGCGTAATGCTACCATTTATTAATAGTCTGAAGTATCAAAAACATCCGAAAAAATCATTATTTTATCTTTAAAAGGAAGAGAAAAATGTGAATAGGTGGTTTCAGTACGAAACCACTGTCCTTTAAAGGATTAAGTTGTAGTATACAAATATAAAACTCAATTATGTATTTTTTCACTTTTTAATTACCCTATGCTGATTCTTATTTAATTACTGTACCGAGGTACTTTCTCACGGTGATGTGCACGTGCATGCATAGCCGTGGGAGGATTTTCCTTGACGAATTTAAGACCCCAATTATTTACGTCAAGTTTAGGGACCCCTGCAGAGAGGATACTTCACGGAATGACAGCTTAACGGTCAAGCTCGCACAGAACTGTAAGCGTGAATTATGGGAGCAGGAGTTAAAATGTAATGTCAGCCTGAACAAAAAGGGGCTACTTTAATGAGCCCACCTGCACTCTCGAAGGGCATTTGATGTGGGAAAATTTTCCCGAAGGAAGGGATGAATCAGATGGACCCATCATCATACTGCTAAACAAATGAACATGGACTTTACAAGATCTTTGATACAAGATGCTTGATAATTACAAGGACAATAATTTTGTTATTATTACATTTTATGGTTTATTTTCTGTTTAATTTGTATTGTGTGTACACATAATGTTTTATTGTGATGCTTATTCCTTATTAAGACTGTTATCCCAGGTTATCTTTCGGCCCTACGCAACATTCGTCGCTATGATGTCTCCGAGGTCTATTTACCTGTAGGTGTATGTAAAAAAAAAAAAAAAAAATTGTGATTTTTTTTTTTTCCGTGGATGGGGGAGATATGTACCGAGGTACTTTCTCACGGTGATGTGCACGTGCATGCATAGCCGTGGGAGGATTTTCCTTGACGAATTTAAGACCCCAATTATTTACGTCAAGTTTAGGGACCCCTGCAGAGAGGATACTTCACGGAATGACAGCTTAACGGTCAAGCTCGCACAGAACTGTAAGCGTGAATTATGGGAGCAGGAGTTAAAATGTAATGTCAGCCTGAACAAAAAGGGGCTACTTTAATGAGCCCACCTGCACTCTCGAAGGGCATTTGATGTGGGAAAATTTTCCCGAAGGAAGGGATTGGACAAGAAAAGGAGGGGCGTTGGGACCTAGGTGAAGTTTTTTGGAGTGAGAGCTGAGAGCTGGGAGAGCGTGGGCAATCGAGAGAAGTGGAGAGCTGAGAGTTAGACGTGGGCAGTCGAGAGAAGTGGAACAAGGATCCACTAGCACCAGCTCGTTCCGTGCGCCCGGACTGACACCGCCCCGCTCACCATCATCAACTCGTACCGTATGCCCGTGAGGAAAGCCCCTGCCTGCTCCCCTGTGACTTGAATGGAGGTACTGTATAAAGAATATTTACAGTCATTTGACTTAGGCCTCTATTAATGATATTAATTCCTTCTAAAGAGTTGTGGGATAATTAGTCTGTAAATAGAAAATAAAATGATTGATTATGTTAACCAAGTATTTTTGTAAATAAATGTATAGAATAAATGTTTGAATCTATATAAGGTATTATATTCATTCTGTGTTTCCCCCTTGTAACGAACACTGGTGTTTAATTGTATGTACATTACAACAATTACTATCTAATCTAACATAATTGGTCAAATGCATTAGTAAATAAGCATTGAACTTTTATGTCTCAATTTAAAAGTTTTAATTTGCTGTTTTTTCTGCATTAAATGAAAATATGCGAAATGATTTCAGTTGAAAAGCAAGCGTATGTTAATTAGAACATTAAGTTACAGAAAATCATGTCGCAAATTAGAGTTATTAGAATAGTTGAAAGTAAACAATAATTTAAATACATAAATAAACTTATAACAAGACTGTAAAAGGAAAATAAATTGCACTACATTTAATCTCTAATATATAATTACAAATCTTGTTCATACTTATTTGATATTTGGTTGGTTTGGAGCTCTATAATTTACTGATTTTGCTACACACGCTTTAATGAGATCGAGACCTATTGCTTAGTATTGATTTTGAATGTCTACAAGTACCCGTGGCAACAGTGGGATTAGAACCTTTGAACTCCAGTACCAAAATGAAGTGTCCTACTAATTACTATTTCACATTTGTGTCACTTAACAGTGATTTTTATTTAGATGTTTTTCGATTTTAGTTCAAAGTAATTGATAGCATAAAGAAACTATGGAGTTTCGATTTCTTTTTTTTCTCCTTCTTTTATTTTCGGTTTGGTTCGGAGTGCAACGGACTTCTGTTTTTCTACACAAAGGCAGGGACCTACGTTTTAAAGCCGATTACGAACAGCTATTGGAATACGTGAACTATGTTGCCGAAGAAAAACGTATTCTCTCTTCCGAAATATATGAAATGATATAAATTAGAAAATAAGTTTTTGTTAAGTAACTTTAATTAGTAGAAATAATACTACTACACAGTAGTTTTCTTATGACAGTTTATAATTAAACTTTAAATATAGCACATAAATACAAGTACAATATAAATGCAAAAGTGTGATGACAACTAAGTTTATTCTAAGGTCTTATAAATGAAAATGGCTATACTATGTGTAACAAAAATGGAATTTCGACAAAGCTATATTTGAAAGAATTGTTAATTACTCTTTAAACAGTTAAAAATTTATTATAAAATTGTAAAATGTAAAGCATACTTTAAAATTTACTGCATTACTTCTAAAATTGTATAAAGCAGATAGATACAAGTACAATATAATTACAAAAATGTAATGACACTTAACTTTATTCTAAGGCCTTATAAATGAAAATGGCTATACTATGTGTAACAAAAATGGAATTTCGACAAAGCTATTTTTGAAAGAATAGTTAATAACTATTTAAATAGTTAAAAATTTATTTCAAATTAGTATAATGTAAAGCATACGTTAAAATGTACTGCATTACTTCAAAATTGTATAAAGTATATAGATACAAGTACACTATAAATGCAAATATGTGATGAAAAGTAAGTTTATTTTAATGTCTTATTAATGAAAATGGCTATAATATGTGTAACGAAAATGGAATTTCAATAAAGCTATTTTTGAAACAATAGTTAACAATTCTTTAAATAGTTAAAGTTTCCTCTAAAATTGTATAATGTAATGCATACTTTAAAATTTACTGCATTACTTCAAAATTGTATAAAGCATATAAATACAAGTACAATATGATTGCAAAATGTGATGAAAAGTAAGTTAATTCTAAGGTCTTATGAAAATGGGTATATTATGTGTAACAAAAATGGAATTTCGATAAAACTATATTTTAAACAATAGTTAATAACTCTTTAAATAGTTAAAAATTTACTTTAAAATTGTAAAATGTAAAGCAAAATTTAAAATTTACTGAGTAACTTCAAAATTGTATAATCTAAGGCATATAGATACAAGTACAATATAATTACAAAAATGTGATGAAAACTAAGTTTATTCTAAGGTCTTATAAATGAAAATGGCTATACTATTATTTACGAAAATGGAATTTTGATAAAGCTACTTTTGAAACAATAGTTAATAACTCTTTTAATAGTTAAAAAATAATAATTCTATAATGTAAAGCAAACTTTAAAATTTACTGCATTTCTTCAAAATTGTATAAAGCATATATATACAAGTACAATATAATTGCAAAAATGTGATGGCAACTAAGCTTATTCTAAGGTCTTATAAATAAAAATGGCTATAATATGTGTAACGAAAATAGAATTTCGATAAATCTATTTTTGGAACAATAGTTAATAACTCTTTAAATAGTTAAAAAATTTCTTTAAAATTGTGAAATGTAAAGCATATTTTGAAATTTACTGCATTACTTCTAAAATTGTATAAAGCATATAGCTACAAGTAAAATATAATTACAAAAATATCATGACAACTAAGTTTATTCTAAGGTCTTATAAATGAAAATGGCTATAGTATATGTAGCAAAAATGGAATTTCGATAAAGCTAGTTTTGAAACAATAGTTAATAACTCTTTAAATCGTTGAAAATTTACTTTAAAATTGTATAATGTAAAGCATATAGATACAAGTACAATAGAATTGCAAACATGTGATGACAACTAAGTTTATTCTAAGGTGCTATAAATAAAAATGGCTATACTGTGTGTAAAAAAATAGAATTTCGATAAAGTTATTGCTGAAACAATAGTTAATAACTCTTTAAATAGTTAAAATTTCCTCTACAATTGTATAATGTAATGCATACTTTAAAATTTACTGCATTACTCCAAAATTGTATAAAGCATATATATATACAAGAACAATATACTTGCAAAAATATTATGAAAAGTAAGTTCATTTTAAGGTCTTATTAATGAAAATGGCTCTAATATGTGTAACGAAAATAGAATTTCGATAAAGCTATTTTTCAAACAATAGTTAATAACTCTTTAAATCGTTAAAAATTTACTTTAAAATTGTGTAATGTAAAGAATACTTTAAAATTTACATCATCACTTCAAAATTGTATAATGTGAAACATATAGATACAAGTACAATATAATTGCAAAAATGTGATGACAATTAAGTTTATTCTAAGGTCCTATAAATAAAAATGGCTATGCTATGTGTAAAAAAAGAGAATTTCGATAAAGCTATTTTTGAAACAATAGTTAATAACTCTTTAAATAGTTAAAACTTCCTCTAAAATTGCATAATGTATTTCATACATTAAAATTTACTGCATTACTACAAATTGTATAAAACATATAGATACAAGTACAATATAATTGCAAAAATGTGATTGCAACTAAATTTATTCTAAGGCATTATAAATGAAAATGGCTCTACTATGTATAACAAAAATGGAATTTTGATAAAGCTGCTTTTGAAACAATAGTTAATAACTATTTAAACAGTTAAAGATAATAATTGTATAATGTAAAGGAAACTTTAAAATTTACTGCACTACTTCAAAATCGTATAAATCATATAGATACACAAGTACAATATAATTGCAAAAATGTAATGTCAACTAAATTTATTCTGAGGTCTTATAAATGAAAATGTCTATACTATGTGTAACAAAAATAGAATTTTAATAAGGCTAGTTTTGAAACAGTAGTTAATAACTATTTAAATAGTTAAAAATTTACTTTAAAATTGTATAATTAAAAGCATACTTTAAACTTTACTGCACTACTTCAAAATCGTATAAATCATACTGATACAAGTACAATATAATTGCAAAAATGTGATGGCAACTAAATTTATTCTAAGGTCTTATAAATGAAAATGGCTATACTATTTGTAACGAAAATGGAATTTCGGTAAAGCTATTTTTGAAACAATTGTTAATAACTCTTTAACTAGTTAAGAAATTTGCTTTAAAATTGTATAACGTAAAGCATATAGATACAAGTACAATATAATTGCAAAAATGTGATAGCAACTAAGTTTATTCTAAGGTCTTATAATTGAAAATGGCTATAATATGTGTAACAAAAATGGAATTTTGATAAAGCAACTTTTGAAACAATAGCTAATAACTATTTAAAAAGTTAAAAATTTACTTTAAAATTCTATAATGAAAAGCATACTTTAAAATTTACTGCACTACTTCAAAATCGTATAAAGCATATAAATACGACTACAGTATAATTGCAAAAATGTGATGGCAACTATGTTTATTCTAAGGTCTTATAAATGAAAATGGCTATACTATTTGTATCGAAAATGGAATTTCGGTAAAGCTATTTTTGAAACAATTGTTAATAACTCTTTAAATAGTTAAAAAATTTGCTTTAAAATTGTATAACGTAAAGCATATAGATACAAGTACAATATAATTGCAAAAATGTGATGGCAACTAAATTTATTCTAAGGTTTTATAAAAGAAAATGGCTATGTGTAACGAAAATATAATTTTGATAAGCTACTTTTGAAACATTGTTACTCTCTCTTTAAATAATTAAAAATTTGCCTTAAAATTTTAATCCCATTGACATCAATGTATTATGCTAGTCATATTAAGTTTTCAAACAGGATGATTATAAACCAAAACAAATTTACTTTGATAGTCAACAACGCCATACTAAAAAATTTTAATCCCTTAATTAAACAAGACATTAGGGTTTAACCTACAAACTTACCTTATTTTGATCGGACGTTTTTTAAGGATGCATAAAAAAATGGTTAAAATACTGAATTTTAATCTCAAACAAAATGTATAGCGATTTGAGGCGATTTTAAAAGAAATGCCATATACACCATATTTACCAAAGTTATTATTGCCAGTAATAACACTAATTGTTTAAGAAAAGTTTGCTTAATGTTGTAAAAAATACTTTTTGCTAAATGTGCATTAAATCAAAATTTTTCATTTTATGTCCAATGCTTTCTATGTTTCTTACAGTGTTAATTGAGATATAATTAAATTTAAGTTAACGATAAACATTCATGTCATCTTTACAGTTACGCAAACTATGAATGATCTATATTTAATATTTAAAAAAAAGTACACCTAAAGTAATTAAATATAGTGTATGTATTATTACATTAGGTATAATTTTTATTAAATTATCTAATACAATGTTCAACATTTCCATATTATGCTATTTGTAACTAAATTGCTAAAATTAATAAAAATTTTAAGAAATGCAACAAAGGCTAGACGTTAATCCATAAATTTTGATTTAATATGTTTTTAAAAGTATTTTTAACATCTTTACGTATAATTTACAGAAAAATTAAAGAGTTACGACTGTGTGCTGAGTCAAAAAGTAGAAGCTTGAGGGCATGAGCCTGTTTCCTGTATTATACAAATAAGAAAACTATTAGAATCTTTTTAACAATAGGATTACATAAAGTTAATACTTACTTGGGTATTATTTTCATTAAAAGTTCCAAGAAATACTGAACATATGTAACTTTTGTTTCTTGTATACCGAAAAAATAATGGCTAGGTCAGTGTTAGATGCAATTGTATTTACTAAATACATGAAAAGTAAAACAGCTAAATCTTTTTGCATGATGCAATAGATTAGACAGTTGCTAATGAACAAAACAAACATTAGTCTTTATTCTTTCTACTCTTTAGAGGTCTCTGGCTTAATGATATCAGTATGTATGTATATATACATATATATATATATATATATATATATATACATATATATATATATATATATATATATATATATATATATATATATATATATATATATATATGATTATATATATGTATATATATGTATATATATATATGTGTGTATATATATATACATATATATATATACATATATTATTTCTTTGTTTTGATACTAATAAAGTCAGGTTCTTTTAACCCAGCCATATATGAGGGGATGATCCCTAGGTGAGGTAGTGCTTATTTGAAGTTTGTTTTCTTTCCCCTTCATAGTTTTCTGGAGTCAAAAACTCCGTATGGTTGCCTGAGGGCATGAGCCTGTTTCCTGTATTATACAAATAAGAAAATTATTAGAATTTTTTTAAAAATAGGATTACTTAATGTTGATACCTAAATATTTTTCGATTCTAATTTAACCTATTGTCAAACGTACCGTCTAATTTTGACTGACTTGGGTATTATTTTACTTATAAGTTCCAGGAATTGCTGAACATATGTAACTTTGTTTCCTGTATACCGAAAAAATCCTCGCTAAGTCATTGTTAGATGCAGTTTTATTATAAATATATGAAAAGGAAAAAAGCTAAATCTCTTCTTGCATGACGTAATCAATTAGACAGTAACTCATCAAGAATAAAATTATGAAGTATATAATGAACTAAACAAACATTAGTCTTTATTCTTTCTACTCTTTAGTTGTGATCAAAATATAAAACGAATTGAAATAATTCCCTAGCATACATCATAAAGGATTTTTAAATATATATCCTTTCTATAAAATTTATTATTTTATATTGGATAATTTTATTTCACGAAATGTAATTTTATTTTATTTTAGATACACTTTTTTGAAAAAAATATTAGATATAGAATATGCCTATTTCAAGTAATTGTAAAAATGGCTTGAGGGATTATAATGAATAATTTAAAACATATAAATAAAGATATAATACGTAATTCAGAGAAATTGAAAATAAGTTCCACGGAATCCAGTAATAAATAAACAATTCTCTCATAAAAGCAATCTCAAATGAAAATGTATTAAGAAATTAAATTACAGTGAATGAAATTACAATGAATAAAGAAAAAAAGGAGAATATTGTTTTAAATTAATCTGCAATCAATATATTCAAATAATTTGATCATTGCTGCATCAGTGATAATTATAAGACAGTATTTCTTTGTTTTAAAACTAAATAATGTCAGATTCTTTTATTCCAGCCATTTATAAAGGGGACGATCTCTAAGTAAGGTTGCGCTTATTTGAAGTTTGTTTTCTTTCCCTTTTTTGTGACTTGTTAAAACAATAGTGGTGAAAATGCAAACAACGACATTAAAATTGTAAAGATATTCAGCTTTTTCTTAGGATAATCACAACTGTTTTATAGAAGAGAAAGAAAAAGAAACACGTAGTAATTATTGATTCAAACTCGGGAAGCGTGAAATAAATGCCAATATTAATTCTTGAATAATTTTAGGTGACTGGGAAAGTTGAGCTTAAGAAAACTAGAAAGTGATTTTGGAGAATTTAAAAACTTTAGGTTAAATAATTTTTGATGAATATATATATATATATATATATATATATATATATATATATATATATATATATATATACATATATATATTCATATATATATGTATATATATACATATATACATATATATATAAACATATATATCTATATATATATATACATATATATATATATATATATATACATACACACACACACACACACACACACACACATATATATATATATATATATATATATATATATATATATATATATATATTGTATATAAACGCCGGAACAGTGCTGCAAAAGTAAATAAATGAATTTCATAAAAGCCAGTAATGCAGAAAATTATTACTTTTTTGTCTATTTTTTCTCATTAAATTACTTAATAATGAATGCTAATTTAAAAGTTACCAAAATTTCAAGAAAAATAAGCAATTTTGCTTCGATAATTAAACAAAACTCGATCATTTATCTGCAAATTTATCTTATCTTGTTCGGACGTTTTCTTAAAGGAACGTTCTAGAAAAGTGGTTAAAATTTAGAATTTGGATTATGATCAAAATATAAAACGAATTGAAATAATTCCCTACCATACTTCGTAAAGGATTTTTAAATATATGCCCTTGCTATAAAAATTATTAGTTTATATTGGATTATTTTATTTCATAAAATATATATTTTTTACTTTAGATACACATCTTAGTAAAAATATTAGTTATAGAATATGCCAATTTCAAGTAATTTTAATAATGGCTTGATGGATTATAATGAATAATTCCACGGAATAATTTCCACGGAATCCAGAAATAAATAAACAGTTCTCTCA
This sequence comes from Pardosa pseudoannulata, assembly GCA_032207245.1. Lineage (NCBI taxonomy): Eukaryota > Metazoa > Arthropoda > Arachnida > Araneae > Lycosidae > Pardosa > Pardosa pseudoannulata. The sequence continues at coordinate 11,007,290 of CM063507.1, read as the reverse complement.
TCAAAGCAATCTCAAATGAAAATGTATTAAGAAATTAAATTACAGTGCATGAAAATACAGTGAATAAAGAAAAAAGGAGAATATTGTTTTAAATTAATCTCCAATCAATATATACAAATAGTTTGATCATTGTTGCTGCAGTGATAATTAAAAGACATTATTTCTTTGTTTAAAACTAAATAATGCCAGGTTCTTTTATCAAAGCCATTTATGAGGGGATGATTTCTAGGTGAGGTTGCGCTTATTTGAAGTTTGTTTTCTTTATCCTTCATAGTTTTCTGGAGTCAAAAAGTAGTA
>CM063507.1:10991993-10999493 GCA_032207245.1 Pardosa pseudoannulata | reverse complement strand
ACACTTTATAGCATAAATCTTCATTTAGTTGAACAACCGTGGTATTTTTTCTTTTTTAAGACCTTTTAAGTTTTCTTCCAAATTCTCTTAAATCCTTTTTTGAACGTGGTTGGTTTTCGACTGAACAAGCTTTAATGAAGAAAAAATAAATCTTACTTTATTATTAATTTATAATATTACTCTATATTAATAATAATATTTTATAGATATGTAGATTTCGTTGTGACATCTCTGCATTTTAGTATATTTTAGCAAGCATATATTCCCCTGAAATATCTTATTAATTGGAAGAATCATTTCCCTGAGGAATAAGGAAAATTATATTGTTTGGTGGTATATTTAGAATGAGCAATACGAGTGTTTACTAGAATTGTAGTTCAGAAATAATATATCAGCATTATTAAAATATGCATGAACATTGAATGAGGTTTATACTACAATCAAAGTGCTTTGTCGTGTCGAAACAATAATCGGCTATTAACAGCTCAGAAGATAATATATTATTTATGTTCATTAATTTAATTTATTTACCTATTCCACCTCCGTTTATTTTCGTCTTTTATTTTAAATATTAAATAAACTTTTAAGGCTGTAATAGCCAAAGCTATCTCATTTCATATTTCATTTTACTCTGGCGTCTCCATAAAAACGGAGATTTGAGATATTCTTTAGCATAAAATCAGCAGAAATAATTAGGATATTAATGTGTTAATAAACCAACAACTTTCTAAAATTTACTCACTTTATAGCATAAATCTTCATTTCGTTGAACAACCGTGGTATTTTCTTTTTTAAGACCTTTTAAGTTTTCTTCTAAAATCTCTTAAATCTGTATTTGAAAGTGGCAGGTTTTCGACTGAACAACCTTTAGTGCAGCAAAAGTAAATCTTACTTTATTATTAATTTATAATATTACTCTATATTAATACTAGTAATTTATATATATGCAGAATTCGTTGGGACACTTTAGCATTTTAATATATTTTAGCAAACAAATATTTTCCTGAAATATTTTATTTATTGGTAGATTCCTTTCCCTGGGGAATAAGGAAAGTTATATTGTACGGTGGTATATTTAGAATGAGTATGTTATATTTCAGAAATAATATATCAGCATTATTAAAATATGCATGAACATTGAATGAGGTGTATACCAAATTCAAAGTGCTTTGTCGTGTCGGAACAATAATTGGCTATTAGCAGCTCAGAAGATAATAAATTATTTATGTTCATTAATTTAATTTATTTACCTATTCCACCTCAGTTTATTCTTGTCTTCTATTTTAAATATTAACTTAACTTTTAAGGTATCTAAATTAATCCTAAAGGAATGAGAGTACCGTTAGAGTTGAGATAGTAAAGGGGAGTTTGGCGGAAAAGAACTCGAGCAAGGGTTATTTAATAGGGACTAGGTAGAATAGGCATAGACGAACGTCTAGTATTATGATTTCTGTATTTGCCTTTTACTAGCATAAAAAGTAACGAAAATATAAGTAAAATGAATCATTTTGTCTTGCAAATCTGACCTATCTCGAACACGAACAGTATTGAGGGTAAATACAAGTTTTCATAGAATAAAAACTACTGGAAAGGGAGGGGAAAAGCTCATGGTCCTTGAAGGATCCGGTTAATTGAATAATCTGGTTAATCTTAATTCGGAATATTGGGGCTCTACTGTATTGGGGAAAATCTTTTTCATCTTCTTTCTTATCCCTCTGATCTGAATCTGATCAAATCCATGAGATTATTCACTTTAAGTACATCCACGACTAAAGTTGGTCTTTTCAAAAGACGCACTAAGTTAATGCAATTGATCAGGTGTTGTGTAGTGGTCTCTTCAATATTACACTTGGTGCAAACAGGGAAATTCTTAGTTACAATTGAAACCTGAGAGTTTTAATGCTTTGAAATCAGTCGAGCGAACGGTGTTTGGTCAGTCCTTTCATTCTCAAAACGCCATGTTCCTCACTAGAAAACGCCGAACGATGGCCGATTGATTAGGGTGCTGGCCTTCTGTACCGGAGTTCGTGGATTCGAATCCAACAATGGCATTTATGTTCGTAGCCGTTCGGAATCGGCTTTAAGCTGTAGATCTCGGTCTCGTTAGAACTCGTGTTGCAAAAAGTAGACCGTATCACTTCAAACCAACCAACTAACCAACCAACCTCAGTAGAAAACCATGGATATGATGTTTGCTTCCAAGAGAAGTTTACAGAAGCCTTAATGTTGGAATAAATCTCAAGGCACGTCAGAAGATCACCTAAGACCTGAGTCTTGGTAGAGTCTTTCTTCACCAGTCCATCCACAATGTCATTATATTTTAAATTCGTCGATAAGGAACGGAGTTATGTAATGTCTTCTTTAAACCCTGAAGCCCTCTGGATTCTGATTGATAGTTGAAGTCCCATTCAACATTTGTCAAACTGATGAAACGTTGGCGACAAAACTGGAACTTCAATTCTCACTAAATTAAAACATGTCTCGCCATTTACAGTAGATCTTTTACCTATAGACATTTGGGGTAATGAGGAGTCTGATGTTTTGGCTAAGAAGGATGCCGGGGAGTATTTCTAATAGTCTGACTTACCTTGAGCTGTATTCTACCAAAAAACATCCTAATAAAATGTCTTGGCTTGTACCTCCGGCACTTTCTTGGTACCGTGCCGATTCCCCTGGTGTATTCTTCGGTATGAATTGCGTCAGATACATCAGAGGCATACAGACAGCTCATTCCCACTTTCTTACTGGCCGTCTAAGAGGCCTTGTCGTCCAGAGTAGCCAAAACCCCCAAACGAATTGTTTTAAATGTAACAAAGAGTAGTCTTCTGCGGCACATATTCTTAAGTGGCTAGGTTTATCCTACGGCGACCTATCAGATTTTCCTGTGTTAATCTATGAATTTTGAGGGTAAATAAAGTTGTAGATCTCTTCTAGGAGTGGCTGGACTCGGAGATCAACCACAAAAACAAAATTAATATTCTTAAATTCTAAAGAATATACATTAGAGTCTGCAGTCCAAGCCTGAGCGTATTCTACTTGCTCCCTGTTGCCAAATTACGAGAATCAATTGATGTAGGACATTGTTTTTCACGCCTACACGTTAATTTACACATGCTCCTAGGATGGTGCTAATTTAAAAACAGCCTTGTAACTGAGATGGAATACTTATGTATATGATCACTGCATGGCGTTAAGATAATTGTCTAGCCTGCCTGGCTGCAATGGAAAAATACATTTATAGACGCAAAGTGCAATTTTTCATTGCTTCGAGGAATTTTTATTCTTTATAGATATGCAAAAGGAATTCTTACAACAAAAATAATATGTTTGCTATTAGGTTTCACTAAAAACTTTTCCAAAATTTATTCCTCTGTATTCGTTCCAGCACCAATAAATACTAAATGAGTAGATACATAAATTAGTCCGCAAAAGGCTACGCTACAGCATATAAACTTTTGTTTATTCGAGTGGGAGATGATGTCACCTACTCCCGAGACTTTTGCGAGGAATAATTCCAGTCACGTTCATATTTGTTTCATTATCTTAATAAGCACTCTTACCTTTACAGTAACCTCTGACATTCCTGTTATACCCAACTAGCATATAGCTCATCATATGACGGAATTAGTAAAATTTTTAATATTCCAGAATTGTTAAGTACCTAATGAGGCAGGTAAAAAATGGTTTGTTTTTTGGCTGAGAACTATCTGGTTCACTCTCAATAATTTATTTATCGTCATACTCCTCTAGAGTCTCTCGATCCTGTAATGTAATTTAGAATCACATTGAATTCATTTAGTCAAACATTGTGGTTATGTATAATAAACAAACACACAAAAGAAAAAACTTCTTAATTTCCAAATATATATAAATTAAAAGTTAGATATTTATTAGTCCGTGAAATGAACTCCTAGAATTATATGAAAATAATTTATTGTTAATACCGGTGGTAAAAGTTTCATTGCAACAAAAAATAATCGATGATTAAATTTAAAATTATCACGTATGTACCTAATCTATTATTTAAGCCAAATATAAAAGAAAATCTTTTACGTCATATCTAAGTTCAGTGATAAAAGATATTAAAATAGTGTAGACGATATTTAAATAGTTTAAAATATGAAATTATTAAATGAGATGTTTAAAGGAATGCCGTCACAATGCTAGAAAAGATTGTTATTTTTACCTCTTTATTAAGTGATAAATGGATAAATTTAATCGCCTGCTCTTAACCGGGGAAAATAGGGCTTGAAATAAGGGCATTAAACTCTCGAAAAGGAGGGAAGGGTTGGATTTCGAATGTTTTAAAGACGACAGTATTTTTTGCTGTGATATGAAGCATATTTATACAAATTTATTTTAGAATCGGATCGATAGTTTAGGAGAAGATAAACTTTATTCGCTTTGAATGGATGCCTCTATCCATTCCAGGTCCAACCGCTTCATAAATTGAAGGACAGACGTAAAGATAACTTAGGCTATTATTATATAGGAGATAATAGTTACGGAAAATATGTAGGTTAAAGTTAATAAGTAATATTCTATATTAGCATGCGAAAGTAAACTGTGGTTTTCATTCGTAGTAGCAATTCCGATAGAAGTTGCTCTGAAATTTTCTAAATCATCCCCTATATAATAATAGCCTAAGATATATGTCCGTCTGTCCTCGCATTTCTGAAGCGGTTGGACCTGGAATGGATACAGTCATCCATATTGCATTCTTGATGAATTAGGGTTAACAAAATTCAAAACTAGTCAAGTTTATCTTCTCCCAAAGCTATCAATCCGATTCTAAAATAAAGTGACATAAATGTGCTTCATCTCACAGCGAAAAATACTGTCTCTTTAAGATGTTCGAAATCCACCCCTTCCGCCCATTTCGAGCTTTTAATGCCATCATTTCGAGCCCGAGAGCAGGTGATTAAATTTATCCATAAATGGATAAATTTACCGGATATTACCGGATACGTATATCTATACCATTTATAATATATTTATCACGTAATAAATAGCTAAAATAATATTTTTTCTAGCATTGTGACGTCATTCCTTTAACCATCTCATTTAATCCTTTCTTATTTTAAATTATTTAAATATCGTCTGCATTATTTTCATACGTTTTATCACTGAACTTAGATATTACGTAAAATTTTTTCTTATATATTTGGATTAAATAATAGATTAGGTACATATGGGATAAATTGGTATAATTATGCTTCATATCACAGCAAACAATTCTGCCGTCTTCAAAACATTCGAATTCCAACACTTCCCCCCTTTTCGAGCGTTTAATATCCTTATTTCAAGTCCTATTTCCCCCCGATTAAGAGCAGGCTATTAAATTTATCAATTTATCACATTATAAGTAGATGAAAATAACCTTATTTTTCTAGCATTATGACGTCATTCCTTTAACCATCTCATTCAATCATTTCTCATTTTAAATTATTTAAATATCGTCTGCATTATTTTCATTCGTTTTATCACTGAAATTAGATAGGACGTCAATAATATTCTTTTATATTTGGCTTAAATAATAGATTAGGTACATATGTCATAATTTTAAATTGAATCATCGATTTTTTTTTTTGTTGCCGTGAAAATTTTATCATCGGTATTAACAATAAATTCTTTTCATAAAAGTCTAGGAGTATATTTTACGGAGTAATAAATATCTAGCGTTTAAGTTATATATCTTTAAAAATTAAGAAGTTTGTTCTTTTGTGTGTTTGTTTTTTATACATAATTACATGGTTTGACTAAATGAATTCAGTGTGATTCTAAACTGCATTCACAGTATCGGGAGACTTTAGAGGAGTATGAAGATAAACAAATTATTGAGTGTATACCAGATAATTATCATTCTTGTGGGATTGTTTTTTATACATAACCACACAGTTTGCAATCAATTTTCTAAATTTTGAACATCCTTCATATATACCCCGAAATAATCACTGTCAATATTAAAACTTCTGCAGTCCCTAATATGACAAGACAAATTAAAGTTGGCAACTAACATGCGGTCAGTAAAAATAATCAAATTATAAAGCGTATAAAGCAGCCATGTTGTACTTAGTTATTTAAGAAGCTAACACATTCAGTTATTTTTTTCAATTGTAAATTTTGAAGACAAGGAAATTCGTATAGATAAATATCACCCCCTCAAACGAGAATCTCCTATATAATAATAGCCTAAGTTATCTGTCCGTCTGTCCTCGGATTTTTGAAGCGGTTGGACCTGGAATGGATAGACGCCATATTGGATTCTTCATGAGTTAGGGTTAGCAAAATTCAAAGCGAGTTCAAAACCGTTTGAAATCCACCCCTTTCTCTCTTTTTCGATCGTTTAATGCCATTATTTCAAGCCCTATTTTCCTCAGTTAAAAGCAGGCGATGATTAAATTCCAAATTACCACATTATAAGTAGATGAAAAAAAGCATCTTTTTCTAGCATTATGACGTCATTCCTTTAACCATCTCGTTTAATCATTTCTTACTTTAAATTATTTAAATATCGTCTGCATTATTTTTATACATTTTATTAGGGAACTTAGATATTACGTAAATAATTTTCTTTTATATTTGGCTTAAATAATAGATTAGGTACACATATGTGATCATTTTAAATTTAATCATCGATTATTTTTTGTTGCAATGAAAATTTTATCACCCGTATGAACAACAAATTCTTTTCACAAAAGTCTAGGAGTGTATTTCACGGACTAATAAATATCTAGCGTTTAAGTTATATATGTTTGAAAATTAAGAAGTTTATGTGTTTGTCTTTTATACATAACCATACAGTTTGCAATCGATTCTTTAAATTTTGGACATCATTCATATATACCGCCAAATAATCACTGTCAATATTAGAAGCGCTGCTGTTTATCCTGTTACGTAATATGACAATATAAATTAAGCTTGGCAACTAACATGTGGTGAGTAAAGATAAAAATTATTGAGCGTGTACCAAATTATTCTCAGCCAAAAAACAAACCATTTTATTACCTGCCTCATAAGGTACTTTACAAATGTGGAAAATTAAAAATTTTATTGATCCCGTCATATGACGGGTTATATGCTAGTTCCTAAATATTTCTCCAAAATGATGTCGATGTCTAAAAGCACCAAAAATATAACGATGAGGAAAAAAAGTAAAATGTGGTAAAAATCTGTGGTATGTTTATCATTGCGACCGCAGGCATTTGCTCGAGGGACTTATAATAACCTACAGCTAATAGAGTTGGAGAAGAATAGGTGAGAAACTAAGTCCCAAGCTGCCTCTATGACAAAGTAAACTTATGCTTTTCTTGCGTCTTAAGGTATCCGTGTATGTTAGGAGAACTTTTCTCTTTAAACATAGAAACAGGTTCATGTTTTTACATTTTTAGATTTATTTTTTATATTATCATAGAGAATTGCACTTAAATAATTTATTCCTGGAGAAGTTTTTATAAAATTTCTAATAAAGAAAATTTAGTAACAAAATCGAGTTTTTCC
>CM063507.1:10981993-10984493 GCA_032207245.1 Pardosa pseudoannulata | reverse complement strand
CCATAGAGTTCACTCTGCTCTGACACAATTACACCCAAGAGCGCTGACAACAAGAATTTTCCCACAACAAAAACAGCTTAATAAGCGAATTAAATGCAATATCAGCAAAACGCGAAATCATGTTTTGCCACCAGCTTGAAAACTGCTCTATAGACAGAAAGTTTACAGTTTTATGACAGAAAGGAATGTTAAGTGGAAAAAACTCCGTTGATTAAACCATTTAGAGGCTGGTAAAGATATTTTAATGAATTAAAATTGGAGAGAGGAGGTTTTTGAAGAAATATTAAAGTTAAATAATTTTGATATATTACATATATATATATATATATATATATATATATATATGTATATATATATATGTATATATATATGTATATATATATGTATATATATGTATATATATATATGTATATATATGTATATATGTATATATATATGTATATATATGTATATATATATATATATATATATATATATATATATATATATATATATATATATATATATATATATATATATATATATATATATATATATATATATATATATATATATATATATATGTGTGTGTGTGTGTGTGTGTGTGTGTGTGTGTGTGTGTGTGTGTGTGTGTGTGTGTCTGTAGAAAATCCACATAATTTAAAAATACTGTAGTCATCATTATAAAGCAATTATTAAATGTTGTAGGCGAGTAGATTGACGCAGACGTTTACTTACAAAAACATCTTTTATGTAGAACATAAGATGACAGTAAACACACAAATCCCCATAGGGGAAAAAAAGCCTAGAGATCTGTGTGCCAGACATTTTATTAACTATTGGAAGGGGTGTGGCTGAAGGAATGATGTCATTCCGGTAACCAATCCCGTCTTCAATTACTTCTAGTTTATTCTGGAAGATATAGTACCTCTACAATGAGCGGAAAATTGAATCAATGGGGCTGCGTTTCTAAATGCAATGTGCAGGATATGATTGTTCGCCGCCATTATTCTGAAAAATGTTCTTTAGAATTTGTCAATAGAGAATCTAAATTTTCATGGGAAAACAGAAAACATCTAGGATTCTACTTTCATTGAATTTTATTATTACACGCACGGAAGCGGACACATAACACACACACATGTATATATATATATTTGATATATTTTTGAGAGACGAGTAAAAAGAATTTAAGTCGGAGAACAATCCCTTATACCTGATACTATGTGGTTTGGAAATTCTATATTAGAAAATGAGAAGGGAAAAAAGAATTGTATATCGATATTTTGGGGGTAATAATTTTTATTTATTTGTTTATTTATTTTGTTAATTTTTTTTATTTCTTACACACACACACACACACACACACACAAATATATATATATATATATATATATATATATATATATATATATATATATAATTATTAAAATTATTTATCAGACATTAATTTTGTCCTTTTAAAATACTTTCAAAAAGTCTGGAATATCTGAATTTAAATCCTCTCCAGTCTTTAATTATAAAAGACTAGAACTCATTTTTAAAATTTTCTTAAAAGTACTGTAAAATGTACCATTATTTTAAACTTAAATAATTTAGCCAACTTATGATCTCATATGTGATAGAACTGATTTAACCTCTATTTGAAATTTAAAATACTCTTTTCAGTCTCAAATGACATTTCTGACTCTTGTCTTTTACCATAATACATAAGCCTCAAATTATTCCGATAATAAGTTTAAACTGCGTGTTAAGACATTTCCTCAAATTGGTTATTTTACACAATTGTACATAAGCCTACTTTTTTCTCTACATAACTACTGTGTCATTCTACAAAGAAACAACATATTATGGTATCTCCATACGGCATAATGTGACTAAGGTAAAACACAAATTTTCGAAATAAAGTTAGACTTTTTATCGTATTTTAAAGTGACTACTGCAGAATTTCACTTCTTGAATTACCAAATTTCATGCTTAGTTCTTCAATTAAATAAATTGTAAAGAAATCAAGCAAAATCATTTAAGTCTGCGTCGAAAGCGGTTCTGAAAGTTCAGTGGAAAGGAAAGTGTTCATTTAGGATGTGATAATGGATGCATTTGGTGAATAAACTTAAAATAGATGTCTAGCAAATGCAAAAGATAATATTCAACATATTTGAAGAAATGTTTTTCATCTGTTAAACTTTATAAGTCACAAAATTAAATTTTGTCCCATTTCTGCTTTTTAATAATTGGAAGAAAAATTAAAATACAACTTAAGATGATAAACCTTAATTGGGGATTTATGCAGACGTAAAAATTAGAACAATTAGTTCGAAAAATTTTATTTAACAAAAATGTGTGTTTCATTACTACATCGCCAAACATAATTAATATACCGCAATACCGCCACCACCAGCCTGTGTATGACCTACTGTACATTGAGGAAGCAACTGTTCGCCTTGAAGACGGCGTATCCTGACACGGCCATCGGCATGATGAATGACAAACCGTGATTCATCTGACCAGGCAACTTTCG
>CM063507.1:10971993-10976993 GCA_032207245.1 Pardosa pseudoannulata | reverse complement strand
ATTTGTATTTCATACTTGTAAATTTAAACTGCAATTCTGAGTTACATAAGATGTCGTACTGTGTAATTTAAATTTAAATAATTATTTAATAATTATTTTAAAATGAAATTTACTATTTAATAATTACTTTCACATGCAAATTATTTAATAATTATTTATAGATAGAAATTATTATTTAATTATTATTTATAGATGGAAATTATATAATAATTATTTTTAAATGGAAATTATTATTTAATTATTATATAATTGTATTATTTCTGGTAGCATTGTAGTATTGTAGTGTTTAATTATTGTATTTAATAGTAAATGGAATTTTCTATTTAACAATTATTTTAAAATGGAAATTATTATTTAATTATTTTAAACTGATTTAACTATTTAATAATTACTTTTAAATAGGAATCATTATTTAATAATTATTTATAGATAGAAGTTATTATTTAGTTATTATTAATAAATGGAAATTATTATGTAATAATTACTTTTAAATGGAAATTATTATTTAAGCATTGTATAACTGTATGAATTATTGCATGAGTGTAATATTATATTATTTATTTATTGTATTAAATAGCAAATGGAATTTTCCATTTAATAACTATTTTTTAAATGGAAGTTATTTAATAATTATTTTAAAATGAATTTTACTAGTTAATAATTACTTTTCAATGGAAATTTTTATTTAATAATTATTTATAGATAAAAATTATTATTTAGTTATTATTTATAGGTGGAAATTATTGTGCAATAATTATTTTAAAATGGAAATTATTTAATTATTGTATAATGGTATTATTTATGGATTATTATAATATTGTAGTGTATAATTATTATAATAAATAGTAAGTGGAATTTTCTATTTAATAATTATTTTTTAAATGCAAATTTTTTTAATGATTATTTTAAAATGAAATTTACTATTTAATAATTACTTTTAAATGGAAATTATTATTTAATAATTATTTATAGATAGAACTTATTATTAAAATAATATTTATATGTGGAAATTAATATGTAATAATTAATTGTTAATAATACGTAATTTTAAATGGAAATTATTATTTAATTATTTTATAATTGTATTATTTATTGTATGATTGTAATATTGTGGTATTTAATTATTGTATTAAATATTAAATGGAATTTTCTATTTAATAATTATTTTTAAATGGAAATTATCATTTAATAATTATTTTAAAATGATTATACTATATAACAATTCCTTTTAAATGGAATTAGTGTTTAATGATTATTCATAGATAGAAATTATTACTTAATTATTATTTATAGATGGAAATTATTATGTAATAATTAATTTTAAATGGAAATTGTTATTTAATTATTGCATAATTGTATTATTTATTGCCGGATTGTAATATTATAGTATTTATTTATTGTATTAAATAGTAAATGGAGTTTTCCATTTAATAATTATTTTTTGAATGGAAGCTATTATTTAATAATTATTTTAAAATGAAATTTACTATTTAATAATTACTTTTAAATGGAAATCACTATTTAATAATTAATTATAGATAGAAATTATTATTTAACTAATGTTTATAGTTGAAAATTATTATGTAATAATTACTTTTAACTGAAATATTTTATTTAATTATCTTATAATTGAGTTATTTATTATATGATTGTATTATTGTAGTATTTAATTATTGTATTAAATATTAAATGGAATTTTCTATTTAATAATTATTTTTAATTACAAATTATTATTTAATAATTACTTTAAAATGATTATACTATTTAATAATACCTTTTAAATGGAATTAGTATTTAATAATTATTTATAGATAGAAATTATTATTTAATTATTATTTATATAATGCAAATTATTGTGTAATAACTATTTTTAAATGGAAATTATTATTTAATTATTGTATAATTGTATTATTTATTGCATGATTGTAATATTGTAGTATTTATTTATTGTATTAAATAGTAAATGGAATTTTTCATTTAATAATTATTTTTTAAATGGAAGTTATTATTTAATAATTATTTTAAAATAAAATTTACTATTTAATAAGTACTTTTCAATGGAAATTATTATTTAATAATTATTTATAACTAGAAATTATCATTTAATTAATGTTTATAGCTGGATATTATTATGTAATAATTATTTTTAAATTAAAATTATTATTTAATTTTTTAATAAATGTGTTAGCTATTGCATGATTGTAATATTGTAGTATATTATTGTATTAAATAGTAAATGGAATTTTCAATTTCATAGTTATTTTTAAATGGAAATTATTTTAATAATTATTTTAAATATTAATAGGTATGAAATACCTCACTTTTGTAATCCGGTTTATATTTTCCAGGCTTCTACTATTATATTTAGGGAGATTACTTTCCTGAAATACTATTTAGGTTTTTTAAAGGTATCCGCCTAAGTTAAAAACATCATTTTTTGCCAAAAATTATAACTTTTTTTTACTTTTCTATTGTAAAATTTCAACTTTGAGGCTTCTAAATCTGTATTTGTTTTATCTCTACGGCATTTTAAAGAAAAATTACAGCTGTTTAAACATCAGTGACAGCTATCAAAACAAAATGGAAGTAGCGCCTTCGGAACCGGAAGTTGGGAATTTAAAGCCTTTTAAAGAGAATTTTTTGGACAAAACTTTTTAAATTTTCATGATGATTAGCTTAAACATTTTTCTAGTATTTTTAATAATTAGCAACTTGGCAATTAGAAAGTTTTGAAGCAAGAAAGTGTGAGAAATTTTAAACATGCATTTTAATTTTTTAGCCATTAAAATTGCGTTCATAAACTTCAAATGCTTTTTTCTCAGAATAGTATTTTTAGTAAATTGTTGAAACTTGAAATGTGATTTCTCAAAAAGTTTTTAAAATATTTTGCTGAAAATTATTAGTGATGCTTTTGATAGTATTTAGTAGTAAATGACCTAAAAGCTTTAAATTTTGAATGTTTTTTAATGATGTTACACTCATAGTTAGATATAAAGGTAATGAAAATTCGTTGAAAATTCAATGTGTATGATTTTTAAGGACCAAAATATTTTTTACCAAATGTAAATGAAGCAAAGACTTTAGGTGATTCACTAGTCCAGTGTATAGAAATGTGTTGCATCATAAAATATTGAAATATTTTAATTTATTAAAAAATTAGACCTTTTGATAAAACCCGATTTTTTTACTCAATTTTCTTTATTAGAAATTTTATGAAAACCTCTCCAGGAATAAATTTTTAAGTGCAATTCTTTATGATAATATAAAAAATATATCTAAAAATGTAAAAACATGAACTAGTTTTTAAAAAAAGTTCTCCGAACGTAGACGGATACCTTAATAACTTACTAAATTTGGATTACTATAGTTTTAATGACTCACTTTTAATATTTAATACTGTGTAGCTCGAATTGCATTATGTGCCCTTGATGTACAGATACAAGGAAATTAAATGACACGTGAGCTAAATTTGGTACACAAGAAAATTACCTTGGTATAGTAAAAAACTGAAATGTCAATAAAAAAAGTACTGAAAGATAAAACATAAAATGCTAACACTAGAAATAAGTTTTCATTTCAATTTATTTTTACTTTGTCTCTTTGACAAAATCCTATTTGCTATTTCTACTTCAAGGAAGATTATTATAAACTTCATACAGAATATAAATCCTTAAATTTGTTGGGGTAAACATCCCTATAGATTTAGCTTCTGACGTGTATTTTTAAAACTGTATATTCTGATAAGTTAAGACTTTTTATAATTTTTAAAAACGATATTGTTGTTTAGAAATTCCTAATATAACAGAGGTTTTCGTAGTTTAAAAATTTTGCCCTTTTTATTGTTTCAATGTAATATATATATACTTTTATTTTTTTCAGTTCACATAAATATTTCTAGCTAACTATTTATCTTGAAATAATTCAAACAAAGGTAACAATTTTATAAACGCAAGTATTTTTAGAGCGTTAAAGTTATTAAAAATGGTATGAAGCCGTGAAAGCTTTAATATCTACAGAGCTACTTTTGTGTTAAAATATATTTTTGTGGTTTTGCCTTATGTTCATAAATGTCAAATGCACATCTTTGTTTAGATAATTTAGTAACGATATGTTAAAAATGTATTATTTAAGATAAATATCTCCTATATAATAATCCCCTATATAATAATAGTCTAAGTTATCTGTCCGTCTGTCCTCAAATTTAAGAGGATGTTGGACTTGGAATGTGAAATTAGATATTACGTAAATAATTTTCTTTTATATTTGTCTTAAATAATAGATTAGGTTCATATATCAATTTTTTTATATTATCATCGAAAATTGCACTTAAAAATATATTTCTGGAGAAGTTTTTATAAAACTTCTAATAAATGAAGAAAATTTAGTAAAATAATCGAGGTTTTTTCAAAAGGTCTATTTTTTTAATAAATTAAATTATTTCAATATTTTTTGATGCAACATATTTCTTACAGACTGGATTAGTGAATCAAATAAAACCTTTGTTTAATTTACATTTGGTAAAAAATGTTGGTCTTTCAAAATCATACACATTGAATTTTTAACGAATTTTCATTACCTTTATATCTAAATATGAGTGTAACATCATTAAAAATTATCCAAATTTAAAGCTTTTAGGTCATTTACTAGTAAATACTATCAAAAGCATCACTAATAATTTTCAACACAATATTTTAAGAACTTTTTAGGAAATCACATTTCATTTCAAGTTTCAACATTTTATTAAAAATACAGTTCTGAGAGGTTTATGAAAGCAACTTGAACTATTAAAAAACTAAAATACATGTTTAAAATTTTCCACACTTTCTTGCTTTAAAACTTTCTAATTGCCAAGTTGATAATTATTAGAAATACTAGAAAAATGTTTAAACTAATGTTCATGAAAATTTAAAAACATTTGTCCAAAAAATGCCTTTTAAAAGGCTTTAAATTCACAACTTCTGTTTCCGAAGTCGATACTTTGTTTTGACACTTGTCACTGA
>CM063507.1:10959493-10961993 GCA_032207245.1 Pardosa pseudoannulata | reverse complement strand
TTAAATTGCTACAGCAGAGTAAAACCACAGTTGTGTGAGACCCATTTTTTTCGGATATTTATAAGAGAATAAAGTATTATCCATGAATGTTTGCTCACATATCTTCCAGAACTGTTGCTTGATATAATATGAATGTCAGATGTAATTGTAACAGCAACGAAATGCATTCAGATATTGTGAAAAACATGAACGTGTCTAGAATTATTTCTCACAAAAGTGACATCAAAGTGAATGACATCATCTCCCTGTGGAACAAGTAAGAATTTCGATTTCGTTGCATAGAATTTTTCACTTGCATATTTCAGATTCTCGCTATTTTGTCCCTATTACTAATATCAACAGTGAACACTTTCGAATAACATAGGCTTAAATTGCTTCTGAAAAGTAAAATTTTTAAAGATACAGTGATATTCCATATTAATATTTAATACATCTAGATATTTTTGACTTTGAAAGCAAATTTTTGAGTTTCACCCTGAAGAGTGTAACAGGTCAAAATATCAACGTTTCTACAATGTATAGAGTCTTTATTTTTCTGAAAATGATATATGTTGTCAAATGAAACACCTTGGTTTGTTCACTCATATACAAAATACTAGTCAAAAGTACGTGTCTTAATCTAACCTTTGGCCAGGCCGACTTCTCAACTTCATAAAATAGTCAGCTTCTAATTGGGTAAGGGAAATTTATCCCAACGAATTTAATAATACAAGTTCTTATTTAAGCGGTTCATTTTAACTTGTTTGTTGCTTGAGAAGTCGATCTGCGCAACTTCGCTTTATGAGGTTCTGCTCGTGCCTGGTTCTGGGTTAGCCTAAGTTCTAGTAAGGTCAAATGCATTCATTTTTGTAATCGTTTTCAATGTTTTTCTTTTACTAATAGTAATATTGTTTAACAGTTTAAGTTACCAGTTTAAAGGATTCTATACCATGTTTATTTGCCTTAAACCTTTTCTTTGTATGTTTTAAGTAAATTAAACGTTAGTTTTATTTTTAAAAGTTTGTTTATGTTCATTTACATTTAAAACACATTGGTGATACTCTGCAACGATAACTTTTACAATTCCATTTTTTACAATTTAAGACTGTTTAATTTTTAGTTTGACTAAATTAGATTGACTATCAATATACAATATTATTAAACTAAAAAATATATCAAAAAATGAATTAAATAATTTTTTAATAAAAAAAACAATGCATCCATCGTTGAAAGGGTTCCCTGATATCATCATATTACTATTTGTCACTTTCATTAAATGTGATGCAATAAATCTTTAAAATAATATTTTAAAAATGTATTATTTTAATACATAATTATTAACCTCTAAATATGGAACCTTTTGAATATTGCACGCTAATTTTGACTAATAAAGAAGAAAGTTGGGTTATTTCATTAGTCAGAAATTCTTAACACATGCGGAACACTTACTAGTACGGGTGAGTGTAACAACATGGTTTGTTTGTGCTCATAACTTTTTTATAATTTTATTGGGCTTTCAAAAAATTATGATCGATCAAAATAAAACAATTTCAAGATACACCAAGACTTCTCTAGACTCTGAAGACGAATTAATATATTTTATAAAGGTATTGTGGTAAAACATACTCAATGATTTATTTTTAGTTTAAAAATCGTTTGCAGTTTGTTACAAGTTTATCGTTTACAAGTTTTGGTTTTTGCTATAAAGTTTTTATAAAATAGATATGAAATAAAGTTGTTGTTCTAAGAAGACCGGAAAATGTTTCGCTTCCTTTAATTGCATTGTTATGCCTGATTAAGGACTAAGAATATAAATATAGCTCAAACTAAGTGTATAATTAATTTAATATCGTAGTAATACGCGATATTTTTGGTGACCCGGACGTGATAAGAAGACAAAAATACTGGATTCTATACCGGAATATACAGATGTTAACTGTGAGGTCAGCAACGATGACAAGGAATTATGCAATGTGAGTGTTAAAATACCACCTTTTTGGGTTGATAAACCCGAAATATGGTTTTTCCAAGTGGAAGCTCAATTTAAAATCAGCGGAGTAACAGCTGAGGAAAAGAAGTTTAATTATTTAATTTCACAACTTGATTCAAAATATGTCGAGAATGTAAGGAACATAGTTAGCAGTACCAGTAAAACTAAATATTCTGATTCAAAATTTAGACTCTTAAATTTATTTAAGGAAAGTGTAAGAATTCAAAAATTAATCACATTAATAGAACTTGGCGACATGAAACCCAGCCAACTGTTGCAAAAATTGAAGTCAATAGCCACTTCTGATGTTTCCGAAAAATTAATAAAACACTTTGGCTAGGAAAATTACCGGAAGCTATAAAAAATATTTTAGTTGTCAGTAATGAAAATATTGATAGTTTACCTGTTATGGATGATAAAATTAACGATATGAGTTCTAAACAAGAGATATGCAGCGCAAGTAATACTACTTAAAATTATAGTAGTGAATTAATTGATAGAATTAAACATTTAGAACAACAAATTACTGAA
>CM063507.1:10881993-10954493 GCA_032207245.1 Pardosa pseudoannulata | reverse complement strand
TTTCTAAGCTCTCTGTAAAGTTTTACAATGTCATGACTTTCTTTGTATACCTAATAAATTATACATATGTTTTTAATTTTAATTGTATGAAGGACAATCAGAATAATCATTTGCACATTTCTTAATGGCTCCTCTACAATATGGCTAATGGTGGGCCACTGCAGTGGTCGCCACGATGGACCCCTTTCCATGTTTTGAATGATTGACTCTACACAGTGGGTACTAGATAGGCCAGCCTTGACAGGCGTAAATGGACTTTCTACTGCGCATTTGTTTTGGGAATACTGGCCGTGTTCAAAGTTTGCAGAAAGAAACCTCCCAAATTATCCTTTTCCGCCCCCATTTCCTTAATGCGCCACCATCAACCATTAGGAACCATTCCTTATCTATGGGTGGGGGAAGCTTGCAGTAGCTCAATGTGTACCATAGTGTAGAAGAGCCATAAAGATTGAAGTAAGTTTTATATCTCATGCTTAAAATAGTGTCTGATTAGAAATCAAGTACTGCTTCGTTAATATCCGTTGACACACACACATATATACAGTAGTCACCATGATGGCCTTGCCCTTTTCCATGCCTTCAATAATTGACTCTACACAGTGGGTACTAGATGGGCCTGTCTTGACAGGAGTAAATGGACTTTCTACTGCGCATTTGTTTTGGGCATACTGGTCGTATTTAAAGTTTGCAGAAAGAAACCTCCCAAAGTCATCCCTTTTCGCACCCATTTCCATCTTCACCACCATCAACCATTAGAAACCATCCCTTATCTACGGATGGGGAAGGATTGAGGTGGCTCAATGTCATGTAGTCCTCGTTATATATTTAAGTATCAACCTGTGATCAAATGTATAGTGGGATTTATTTTAAATTTCGTTGTGTTAAACATTTTTTTACTACAATTTAACCACAGGTTCTGAGCAACTACAGACATAAATATGAAGAATAAACTAACCGCTAAAATGATAGCAACTGAGACTAGCTTAATATAAAAAAAGTAAATTTATTATAAAATATTTATACATCTATTTACAAAACCAGTAATAAGTAATAAGTAATAAGTAAGCTTAGTCAATCTATTCAAAATTACTTCTGACAATTTTTTTATATACACTTAAGCAAATATTGTAAGCAGAGAGAGGACCTAATCTCGATTTCAAAATGTAATGCAAAATGGGTACCTTTGTGGGTCTAAAAGTTGAGCCCAGAACACTTCTGGTTGAAGGGTATCAATAGCTGATCAGGAGAGGGAATCTTTTTATCATCCGTTGATCTGTTACAGACATCGTCAGGGGCTTTCTCCTGAGTTTTGGGGTGCGGCCGTACTACTTTGTGCAGGAACACGTTTTGGCGGACTTGGCTGGACTATCGAGCACCTTCTTTTTTGGGACCTCCGAACCAATCTCTTCTGGGACCTCCGAACCAAACTACTCTGGGACCGACCTCCTAATCCATCTCCTCATTTTTTAGATTTTTCATATTTTATTATCTCAAACTTTGTCCCCTCCTCCTTCTTGTCTTCCAATCGGGATAGTTGCCAGAATTTCATTGGTCTGACCAAACCCCGCCCTGAAACCACCAACGTGGACAACCTTATCCCTTCTAATTGGGCCCTGTCCCTTAGGGACTCATAAATACTCCACAAAGGTACATTCTTATTTAATGTCAAGTACGGAGACTGGATTCTTATCTGGGACTGGAATCAGAACCCCGCCCGAGACCACCGTACAAGACTACAATATCCGTTAAATCGAAATTTATGGTCCTTGGTCCTCTATCTACAACGATGTGATGAGGTCAGATTTAGATCCCGAACATTTTACTTCTTGAATGAATGAAACAATTATATATCAGATCTAAATCGCCTCATCACACTCAATGTGTACCATAGTGTAGAAGAGCCATAAAGATTGAAGTAAGTTTTATATCTCATGCTTAAAATAGTGTCTGATTAGAAATCAAGTACTGCTTCGTTAATATCCGTTGACAAACACACACACGTATATATAAAAATGTGTGTTTTATGAATTAAATGAATTTTATGAATTAAATCGTTTATATTTATACATTTTTTAATCTTTTGTTCCACATTATCCCCTATATAATAATAGCCTACGTTATCTGTCCGTCTGTCCTCGAATTTATAAAGCGGGTGTAGCTGGAAAGGATAGAGGCATCTATATTGGATTCTTAATGAGTTAGGGTTAGAAATGTTAGAAATCTACTCCTTCCCCGACTTTTCTAGCCTTTAATACCCTTATTTCAAGCCTTATTTTCCCTGGTTAAGAACAGGCGATTAAATTTATCAATTTATCACATAATAAATAGGTAAAAATAACATTTTTTCTAGTATTATGACATCATTCTATCTTATTTAATCATTTCTTATTTTAAATTATTTAAATATCGTCTGCATTATTTTCATACGTTTTATCACTGAACTTAGATATGACGATTTTCTTTTATATTTGGCTTAAATAATAGATTAGGTACATATGTGATAATTTTAAATTGAATCATCGATTATTTTTTGTCGCAATGAAAATTTTATCACCAGTATTAACAACAAATTATATCTACCTCTTGGGTGTAGTGGAAATGATAGTTTCATTGCTTTACTTCCATTAATTATTGTAGCAACACAAATTGCGAAGAACTTAACGATAATTTCGATGTAGCTAAGAAAACGTTGAATCATCTTTCTAAATGAATTGAACGTGATTCTAAACTGCATTCACAGCATCGAGAGACTTCAGAGGAGTATGAAGATAAACAAATTATTGAGCTTGTACCAGATAATTCTCAGCCAAAAAACAAACTATTTTTTATCTGGTTTATAGGGTACTTTATAATTCTGGAAAATTAAAAATTTTACTGGTCCCGTCATATGACGGGCTGTATGCTAATATATTAATATTCATTTCACATTTTCTCTTTTTAAACACAGTTAATGCTTTTAAGCACTCATCAATTTGTTTCATCAATAAATTTTTTTAAAATCCATTCAAACATATATAGTAAAGACTACCAAATTTAAATAGTATAAAAAATTTATTATTACTAAATTTTATATTAAATTTTATACAGTGTAAGACTGTCTGAATCGAACAAGTTAATACTACACAAATTTACTAACTACATAATTAAATTATACTATCCTCATTAAAATTTTTAATAGTATTAGAGCTACGCATTCTAACATCATAGTCATATAAATATGTTACCCAATTTTAGACTGTTTGGGTTGCCCCGTTGTAAAATTCTAAATTTCAAAACATTTGTTACATGATGCACTCAGTTACATAATCCTAAAATTCAAGTCAAAGCCTGCCTCTCCAAAAATTTCGTGATTTAAAACCAAATTATTAAACACATACTCGAATAAAAGAGAGCGTGTTTAAAACAATAGTTCTTAAAAGAGCAATCTTGTAAAATACATATTTGAATATTTTCTGAATGACTATTAAATTAATGAATGATGTTAAACTAAGCATTAAAATCATTTGACCCACTAGCTATATTATGCAACTATTGACAAAGACGTTTCAAGCTCTCTTTGACTGCGAAAGCTGTAGTACAATTAACTTTATCATGTTTTCATTTATATAAAATAACATTCATTTATTTAAAATAAATTTTATTAATTCATATCCTGTTAATATTGAAATAATAATATTTTACATAAATAATTATTCAGTATTTTTCCTGACAGTGCACAAACTAAAATTATTTTAATTTAGTATGTAGTTAGTAGTATTTTTTTAAGTAATTATTTCTATTTAGTATGTTACCAACTTTTTATGTTATTTTTCGGAAAAATATTACGACAAAGCTGCTATTCCTATTTTCATTCATTTCACTAATATAAAATTCGGTATAATATAAAATTCGGTAAATTTTAACCCACTTTCTTACAACGTGGTGAAACAAGCAAAAGCATGTATAATATTCATCTCATATTTTTATCTTTTTTAAACTCAAACTCAGAAATCGCTTTTAAACTCAAAGAAATTGGTTTCTGTTGTAAAACTTTTTTAAAAGCCGTTCCAACTTATACAGTCAGATTGCTAAAGTTATATACCGTAAAGAATTTTATTATTAAGAAATTTTATATTTAATTCTATAAGACATAAAACTGACCCAGTCCAACAATTCATTATAAAAATTTACTATTTACATGTAAATTTTATATGATATTATTTACCATATAAATTTACTAACTACATAGTTAAATCAATCTATCAACATGAAAAGTTTTAATAGTATTAGCATCATACATGCTAACCTAAACACCATATAAATATGTTACCCAATTTTAGATTGTTTGGGTTATATCGTTATAAAATTCTAAATTTCAAAACATTTGTTACGTCTTGTTACGTCTTGTTAACATTTGTTACTAAATTACATAATCCTAAAATTCAGTGTCTTGCCTCTTCAAAAATACCGTCAGTGATTAACACACCAAATTAATAAAAGAGATAAAAGATAGCTTGTTTATAACAATGGTTCTTTAATAGAGTAATCTTGTAAAATACTTATACCACGGAATTTTCTGAATAACTATTAAATTAATGAATGACGTAAAACTAAGCATTAAAATTATTTGACTCACTAGCAATATTATGCAACTATTGCAAAAGAGGTTTCACGCTCTCTTTGACTGTGGAAGCTGTAGTACAATTTACTTTATCCTGTTTTCATTTATATAAAATAACATATTCATTTATTTAAAATAAATTTTATAAATGCATATATTGTTAATATTCAAATGTTAATATTTTACATCAATAATTATTCAGTATTTTTTCTAAGCGTGCACAACCCAAAATTATTTTTATTTAGTATGTAGTTAGTAGTATTTTTTTTAAGTAATTATTTCTATTTAGCATGTTACCAACTTTTTATGTTATTTTTCGGGAAAATATTACGAGAAAGCTGGTGTTCAGGTTTTCATCCATTTCACTTGCACTTTTCATTTTTTCATTTTTCATTAGATTTCCATTTCCAAATTTCTGGTAGACATAAAAGTAGGTAAATTTTAACCTAACAAGGGTGGTGCCACAAGCAAAAGCATATATAATATTTACTTTATATTTTATCTTTTTAAACACAGAAATTGCTTTTAAACGCACAGAAATTGGTTCCTGTTGTAAATCTTTTAAAAAACAGTCCAAACTTATACAGTCAGATTGCCAAATTTATATACCATAAACATTTTTATTATTAAGAAATTTTATATTTAATTTTATATAACATAATTCTGTCCCAGTCGGCCAATTTATTATAAAAATTTATTATTAACATGTGAATTGTATATGATATTATTTACCGTATAAATTTACTAACTACAAAGTTAAATCAAACTATCGCCATTAAAAGTTTTAATAGTATTAGCATCAAACATGATAACCTAAACACCATATAAATATATTACCCAATTTTAGATTGTATGGATTATATCGCTATAAAATTCTAAATTTCTAAACATTTGTTACGACTTACACTAAATTACATAATCCTAAAATTCAGTGTCTTGCCTCTTCAAAAATACCGTCAGTGATTAACACACCAAAATTAATAAAAGAGATAAAAGATAGCGTGTTTATAACAATGGTTCTTAACAAAACAATCTTGCTAAATACATATATCCTCATTAAAAGTTTTAATAGTATTAGCATTATGCATGCTAACAGAGACATTTATATGTTAACAGAGACATGAATCTGTTACCCAATTTTAGATTATTTGTGTTATGTCGTTATAAAATTCTAAATTTCAAAACATTTGTTACACTGAATTACATAATCCTACAACTCAAGTCAAAGTTTTGCCTCTTCAAAAATACCGTCAGTGATTAAAACACCAAAGAAATAAAGGAGATAAACTAGAGTGTGTTTATAACAATGGTTGGTAACAGAGAAATCTTGTTGAATACATATGCCACGGAATTTTCTGAATGACTATTAAATTAATGAATGACGTTAAACTAAGCATTAAAATCATTTGACCCACTAGCAGTACTTTGCAACTATTGACAAAGAGATTTCACGCTCTCTTTGATTGCAGAAGCTGTAGTACAATAAACTTTATCATGTTGTCATTTATATAAAATAACATATTCATTTATTTAAAGTAAATTTTATAAATGCATATATTGTTAATATTCAAATGTTAATATTTTACATGAATAATTGTTCAGTATTTTTTCTAAGATTGCACAAACCAAAATTATTTTTATTTAGTATGTAGTTAGAAGCATTTTTTTAGTAATTATTTCTACTTAGCGTGTTACCTAATTTTATGTTACTTTTCCGGAAAATATTATGAGAAAGCTGATATTCAGATTTTCATTCATTTCACTTTCACATTTCATTGTTTCATTTTTCATTAGATTTTCATTTCCAAATTTCTGGTAAATATAAAAGTCGGTAAATTTAACCCAACATCTTACAAGGTGGGGCCACAAGCAAAAGCATGTATAATATTCATTTCATATTTTATCTTTTTTAAACTCAGAAATCGCTTTTAAACGCACAGAAATTGGTTTCTGTTGTAAAATTTTTTTTAATTCCATTGAAACTTATACAGTGTCAGATTGTCAAATTTATATACCATAAAAATTTTTATTATTAGGAAATTTTATTTTTAATTCTGTATAACATACAACTGTCCCAGTCGGACAATTTATTATAAAAATTTATTATTAACATGTAAATTTACTAACTACATAGTTAATTCAAACTATCCCCTTTAAAAGTTTTAAAATATTAACATCATACATACTAACTCAAACATCATCTAAATATGTTACCCAATTTTAGATTGTTTGGGTTGAATTGCTATAAAATTCTAAATTTCAAAACATTTGTTACATCTTACACTGAATTACATAATCCTACAACTCAAGTCAAAGTCTTGCCTCTTCAAAAATACCATCAGTGATTCACACACCAAATAAATAAAACAGATAAAAGAGAACGTGTTTATAACAATGGTTCTTAACAGAGCAATCTTGTAAAATACATATGCCAAGGAATTTCCTGAATGACTATTAAATTAGTGAATGATGTTACACTAAGCATTAAAATTATTTGACCCACTAGCAATATCATACAACTAAAGACAAGGAGATTTCACACTCTTCTTGATTGTGGAAGATTCAGTACATTTAATTTACTTCATGATGTTTGAATTAATTTAAAATAACACAGTTGTAACGTATAAAACCGTCCAATCAAACAATATGGAACCCGATTATGTTCAGCAGATTAATTTTATGAGCCAAAATTTTGTCTTTATAAGATGGTATAATTTTGGATAAATTAATCTTTTTACGTTTAAAATCATGTTAAGATATAAAAAAAATTTAGTACGCCTGTGTTATTCTTTCCATGATTACGTTTTTATTATAGCATTATTCAATCTTACGTTAATACTTAAATAAATTGGTCATAAATAAATTTTATCAGTGCATATTTTTAATATTTAAATATTATGTTTTACATGAATAATACATTATGCTTTCTTAGAGTGCACAAACCAATATTATTATTTCTTACACTAAATTACATAATCCTAAAATTCAATGCCTTGCCTCTTCAAAAATACCGTCAGTGATTAACACACCAAATTAATAAAAGAGATAAAAGAGAGCCTGTTTATAACAATGGTTCTTAACAGAGCAGTCTCGTAAAATACATATGCCACGGAATTTTCTGAATGACTGTTAAATTAATGAATGACGTTAAACTAAGCATTAAAATCATTTGACCCACTAGCAGTATTATGCAACTATTGACAAAGAGGTTTCACGCTCTTTTTGATTGCGGAAGCTGTAGTACAATATACTTTATCATGTTTTCATTATATAAAATAACATATTCATTTTTTAAAATAAACTTTATTATTGCATATTTTGTTAATATTCAAATGTTAATATTTTACATAAATAATTATTCAGTACTTTTTCTATAGAGCACAAACCGAAATTATTTTTATTTAGTATGTAGTTAGTAGTATTTTTTTAGTAATTACTTCTAGTCAGCAGATTACCTACATATATGTTACTTTTCAGGAAAACTAATACGAGAAAACTGGTATTCAGATTTTCATTCATTTCACTTTCACATTTCATTTTTTCATTTTTCATTAGATTTTCATTTAAAATTTCTGGTAAATATAAAAGTCAGTAAATTTTAACCGAACTTCTTACAAAGTGGGACCACAAGCAAAAGCATGCATAGTATTCATTTCATATTTTATCATTTTTAAACTCAGAAATCGCTTTTAAACGCACAGAAATTGGTCTCTGTTGTCAGATTTTTTAAAATACATTCAAACTTATACAGTGTGAGATTGCCAAATTTATGTACCATAAAAATTTTTATTATTAGAAAATTTTATATTTAATTCTCTACAACATATATCTGTCCCAGTCGGACAATTCGTTATAGAAATTTACTAATTACATGTAAATTTTTTATTATATTATTTACCATATAAATTTACTAACTACATAGTTAAATCAAACTATTCCTCTTTAAAGATTTAATAGTATTAGCATCATACATGCTAACCCAAACACCATATAAATATGATACCCAATTTTAGATTGTTTGGGTTACATCATCAAAGTTTGGTCTTTTTAAAAAGTAACGTCAGTGATTAAAACACCAAATTAATAAAAGAGATAAAAGCGAGCTTTTTTATAACAATGGTTGGTAACAGAGAAATCTTGTAAAATACATATGCCAAAGAATTTTCTGAATGACTATTAAATTAATGAATGACGTTAAACTAAGCATTAAAAACATTTGACGCACTAGCAATATTATGCAACTATTGACAAAGAGGTTTCACGCTCTCTTTGATTGCGGAAGCTGTAGTACAATTTACTTTATCATATTGTCATTTATATAAAATAACATATTCATTTATTTAGAATAAATTTTGTAAATGCATATATTGTTAATATTCAAATGTTAATATTTTACATGAATAATTATTCAGTACTTTTTCTAAGAGTGCACAAACCAAAATTACTTTTATTTAATACCTAGTACTTCTTTTTACTAATTATTTTTATTTAATATGTTACCTACTTTTTATGTTACTTTTCGGGAAAATATTATGAGAACGCTGGTATTCAGATTTTCATTCATTTCGCTTTCACATTTCATTTTTTCATATTTCATTAGATTTTCATTTCCAAATTTCTGGTAAATATAAAAGTCGGTAAATTTTAACCGAACTTCTTACAAGGTGGGACCACAAGCAAAAGCATGTATAATATTCATCTCATATTTTATTTTTTTAAACTCAGAATCGCTTTTAAACACACAGAAAATGGTTTCTGTTGTAAAACTTTTTAAAATCCGTTCAAACTTATACAGTGAGATTGCCAAATTTATGTACCATAAAAATGTTGATTACAAAGAAAATTTTATATTTAATTCTATACAACATAAAACTGTGCCAGTTGGACAATTAAGTATAGAAATTTATTATTAGCATGTAAATTTTATATAATATTATTTACCATATAAATTTACTCACTACATAGTTAAATCTAATTATCCCCATTAAAAGTTTTAACATATTAGCATTATACATGCTAATCGAATCAACATATAAATATGTTATCCAATTTTAGATTATTTGGGTTACATCGTTATAAAATTCTAAATTTCAAAACATTTGTTACATGTTACACTGAATTAGAGAATCTTAAAACTCAAGTCAAAGTCTTGACTCTTCAAAAATACCGTCAGTGATTAACACATCAAATTAATAAAAGAGATAAAAGATAAATTGTTTATGACAATGGTCCTTGACAGAGTAATCATGTAAAATACATTTACCAGGGAATTTTCTGAATGATGTTAAACAAAGCTTTAAAATCATTTGACTCACTAGCAATATTATGCAACTATTGACAAAGAGGTTTCACGCTGTCTTTGATTGCGGAAGCTGTAGTACAATTTACTTTGTCATGTTTTCATTTATATAAAATAACATATTTATTTACTTAAAATAAATTATATTATTTCATATTTTGTTAATATTCAAATGTTAATATTTTACATGAATAATTATTCATTGTTTTTTATAAGAGTGCACAAACTACTAAAATTATTTTTATTTAATGTGTAGTTAATAGTATTTTTTTAGTAATTATTTCTATTTAGCAAGTTACCTATTTTTTGTTACTTTTTGTGAAAATATTACGAGAATGTTGGTGTTCAGGTTTTCACCCATTTCACTTGTACATTTAATTTTTTCCTTTCTCATTAGATTTTCATTTCCAAATTTCTGGTAAACATGAAAGTCGGTAAATTTTAACTGAACAAGGGTGATGCCACAAGCAAAAGCATATATAATATTTTCTTTAATTATTCTTTGCATGATTATGTTCAAATACAGTGTTTTTTAATCTTGCAATAATATTTTGATAAATTAGTTTTAAATTAGTGTTACTAGCTCACGTTTTTGTTAATATTTATATGTTAATATTTTACATAAATATTACAGTATATTTCCTAAGTGTGCACTGAGCAAAATTATTTCATCTATTTAGTGTGTTACCTACTCTTTTAACCCCTTCCGGTAAATATGACGAGTCTAGTTGGTCATTAGTTTTTTTTCATTTCATTTTCAGATTTCATTTTTTCATCTTTTGTTAGATTTTAACTTTTGAATTTCCAGTAAATATAAAGTAGGTTAATTTTGTTCCAACTTTCTAATGGTGTCAAGAGAAAAAGCATATATAATATTAATTTCATATTTTATGTTTGTAAGCACAAAAATCGATTTTAAACCCACATAAATTGATTTCTATAATAAGTTTTTTAAAATTTTAACTAAACACTAAATATACTCACAAAAGAATTTGTGATTGTGCGCAATATGACACAATGTGTTAATAACCCATTTTCCCTTCAAGCTATCGCGTATCGGAATAAGCTAAGAAATATCCTAATAGTATTACAAATTCGTCTAAGGAATTCCAATTTTGTCATTTCCAGTACATTATATTTCATTTCATTAGTATCTTTAGCGTAATCTGTTTGAATTAGGAAAATATCTAGATATTCTACGTAAATGTATAACATTACCCTGGAATACGTACAACAAAGTAGTTCCAGCTGTTAGCAGTTTCCAATAATGGAAGCTTTACCTTTGACGAATTTGTAATGGTTAGCACTACAATAGTACGATAAACTGCTTAATTAGTGGAGGTAGCTTATCATTAATTGTTTGGCGGCTATTAGATCGATATACACGTTTTCTCTCTCAGGACATTTCTCTCACATTGGGCGAGAAAAGCATCTGGTTCGGAAACTGGACACGCGATCAAATGAAAATATAGTATAGCAGACTCACGAGTGCTTGCTTTAAACTTTCTTTGCATAATGATGGATACGATTGTTGCTATTTATATTTCTGACCTAATAATGAAAAAAACAAATATGTAGGATCGAAATTGGTTTTATTGTTTTTCAAAATATTCTCCATGATGATCAATATACTTTTGCATGCGTTTGAACCAATTTTCAAAGCACTTTTTCCAGTCCGATTGAGGTAACTCCAAAACAGGCGTTTTGAATGCATCAACCGCTTCTTCGGGAGTCGAAAATCGTTGTCCACGTGATTTATTTTTGATGTGTGGGAATAAGAAGAAGTCATTGGGTGCCAAATCAGGGCTGTACGATGGATGACACATCAGTTCGATCTTTCGCTCCGTCAGAAATGCCTTTGTTTGAGTCGATGTGTGAGAGCTCGCATTGTCAGGATGAAGAATGATTCGCCTGTTCTTCTGCTTTTTTCGGATTTCTCCGATGACTTCTGGTAAACAAATGGTCGTGTACCATTCAGAATTGACCGTCCTCTGTTGCTCTAACGCCACTGTTGCCCCATGACCGTTAATGCCGAAGAAATAGGCAATCATTTGTTTCGATGTGCTTCTTCCTCGAACAACTTTTGTTGGTTTTGCCTCGTCTTGGAAGACATACAGTTGATTGCTGTTTTGATTCCGGCTCATATGCATAAATCCATGATTCGTCACTTGTGTAGATGTTACACACAGACTTTGATGTACCTTGAATGTATTTTTCCAACATTTCCTTGCACCAATCGACAGGAGTCTTTTTTTTAGCGTTTGTCAGATTGTGCAGGATCCAACGAGAACAATTTTTTTTACGCTCAAATGTTCATGCAATGTTTTATTGATGCTAGTCATACTAATGTCCAAAGACGCCTCTATCTCACGGTATGTCACATGACGATCTTGCTTTATCAGTTCACGCACAGCATCGATCTTTTCTGGCACAACAACGGATTTTGGACGACCTGCACGGGATTCGTCCTGGATCGAACATCGACCACGATTAAATTCATTATACCAATTTTTTACAGTGCTGTAGGATGGCGCTTTATCGCTGTATAAAGAATTAAGTTCATCGAAGCACTCTTGTCTTGACAATCCACGTCGAAAGTTATGAAAAATAATGGCACGAAAATGTTCACGATTCAATTCCATTTTTTGAAAGAGAAGAACTTTTCAATTTACTGTCAACAACACAAATAAAGCTATAATGGTAAATCGTCTGCTAAATTTATGTTTAAAAATGTCAAACTTTCGATTAAAATCGTCTGCTGTCGCCTAGAAACACTTACTGTTGCCAAGTCCAGAAATATAAATAGCAACCCTCGTATTTCTGTCATCATATTCAGTGAACAAAAAACTGTACTGAAAACAAGTGTACTGTAAATTGGTTGATGCTAGCAATTTCTGTCACGACTATTTCGTAATTAGAAACGTAGCTTAAAAAATCAAATGTCATAATTATTATAGCGGGTTTGAATTTGTCATTCCGCTGTATGTTGTGAAAGAAACATATGATATCTTGAACATTTTTCAATGTGATATTTTTCTGGCTAATAAAAGAGATAATGTGGGGGAAAAAGGTTTGTTTTTGGTGTCTGTTATTTTCTGTGCACTTTATATTAAATACTCTATTCCGTGCACTTTTTATTAATATTCCCTAAACCACGTGACAAATATTTACATCATTATGAAGTTGTTGCACTTCTAATGCAGTTCAAAATAATTTGTGTTTAAATAATAATAATAATTTTTGAATTATCTCGGGAATAAAAATTGCACAAAGATATATTATTTTTTAAAAATTTATTTTGTACTGAGTTTAACATGTAAATATGAATGATGAATATTTCCCTCATACTGTTTTTTAATTATATTTTTTTATATTTATACTGATGATTTTTTAAACATTTTTCTTTTAATCTAGAGCTTGAATTATATCCCCTGATTTATTTCACACACACACACACACAAATGAAAAGAAGGGTTAAAGCATATATTAAGTTTTGAATTAAATTTCTCAAATTTGCCCCTGGATTTGTGGCATCCAACTACTTAGTAATTAGTTTTCCTATTCTGCTTTTACTTGCTTCGTTGTAAAGGACAAGGTTTAAATGTTAAATTTTTAATGCGACTACACTATAGGAGTTATTAGAAAAGTTTTATCCCTTTGAGCTACAATATCGAGACAAAATCATCTTTCTTTAGAAGCAAGTTCTTTAGAAACAAGTTTCAAAAGGCTGTAATAAAGAAACTTAACCGGATACTGTAAAAAAAGATCATAGCACAAAAAACGGAAACAATACAAGTATTATTTACAATACTTAGGCGTGTAGTTTGTGTGAACCCTTGGTCACACGTTATACATCTGTGTAATGTCCAGGTCTTACCAGGTTCTATTCAATGTGGTATTATCAATGGTATCCACAGTCCGTTTGATCTTATACGGAGTTCTGCTAAATCAGTAATTAAACAAGGTATTTTACACGGCCTCACAAGAAAAAGGTCGCACAACGTTAAATCAATTACTACTTCACTGTGATTTCATAGATATTTGGTGAATGTGGTTGCCATGGTAAAAAACATAGTCCTCTTTCATGTCTAATTCCAAAGAAGATTTTATTCAATGTGGTACCATCAATGGTATTCACAGCCCGTTTGATCTTTTATGCAGTTCTGCTAAATCAGTAATTAAACAAGGAATTTTATACGACCTCACAAGAAAAAGTTTTACAATGTTAAATCAACTGCTACATCACTGTGATTTCGTAGGTATTCGGTGAGCGCGGTTGCCATGGTAAAAGATATACGTCCTCTTTCATGTCCAGTTCCAAACAAGGTTTTAATCAATGTGTTATCATCAATGGTATTCACAGCCCACTTGATCTTTCAAGCAATTCTGTTAAATCACTAATAAAACAACGTTTTTTTACAAGGCCTTACAAGAAAAAGTAACACAGAGTTAAATCAACTACTACTTCACTGCGATTTCGTAGATATTTGGTGAGCGTGGTTGCTATATTAAAACACGTTGTCCTCTTTCATGTCCAGTTCAAAACAAAGATTTATTAAATGAGATACCATGAATGGTATTCACAATTCATTTGATCTTTTACGCAGTTCTGCTAAATCAGTAAAAAAAACAAGTTTTTTTTTACATGGCCTCACAAGAAAAAGTCGTACAGCGTTAAATAAACTACTACTTTACTATGTTTTCATAGATATTTGGTGACCGTGGTTGCTATGGTAAAACACGTTGTCCTCTTTCATGTCCAGTTCAAAACAAAGATTTATTAAATGAGATACCATGAATGGTATTCACAATTCATTTGATCTTTTACGCAGTTCTGCTAAATCAGTAAAAAAACAAGTTTTTTTTTTTAACATGGCCTCACATGAAAAATTCGTACAGCGATAAATCAACTACTACTTCACTGTGATTTTATAGATATTTGGTGAGTGTGGTTCCATGGTAAAAGAC
The DNA here is from genome assembly GCA_032207245.1 of Pardosa pseudoannulata. Taxonomy (NCBI): domain Eukaryota; kingdom Metazoa; phylum Arthropoda; class Arachnida; order Araneae; family Lycosidae; genus Pardosa; species Pardosa pseudoannulata. Next base: position 10,939,626 of record CM063507.1, on the reverse strand, counting down.
ATAGTCCTATCTCATGTTTAGTTCCAAAGAAGATTTTAATCAATGTGGTACCATCAATGGTATTTACACCCCGTTTGATCTATTACGCAGTTCTGCTAAATCACTAATAACACAAGTTTTTTTTTGCATGGCTTCACAAGAAGAAGTCGTACAGCGTTAAATCAGCTACTACTTCACTGTGATTTCATAGATATTTGATGAGCATGGTTGTTATGGTAAAACACGTTGTCCTCTTTCATGTCCAGTTCCAAATAAAGATTTATTAAATGAGGTACCATCAACGGTATTCACAGTTCATTTGATCTTTTAAGCAGTTCTGTTAAATCACTACTAAAATAAGTTTTTTTTAGCATGGCCTCACATGAAAAATTCGTGCAGCGTTAAATCAACTACTACTTCACTGTGATTTTATAGATATTTGGTGAGTGTGGTTCCATGGTAAAAGACATAGTCCTATCTCATGTTTAGTTCCAAAGAAGATTTTAATCAATGTGGTACCATCAATGGTATTTACACCCCGTTTGATCTATTACGCAGTTCTGCTAAATCACTAATAACACAAGTTTTTTTTTGCATGGCTTCACAAGAAGAAGTCGTACAGTGTTAAATCAGCTACTACTTCACTGTGATTTCATAGATATTTGATGAGCATGGTTGCTATGGTAAAACACGTTGTCCTCTCTCATGTCCAGTTCCAAATAAAGATTTATTAAATGAGGTACCATCAACGGTATTCACAGCCCGTTTGATCTTTTAAGCAGTTCTGCTAATTCAGTAATAAAACAAGTTTTTTTTTTTATCATGGCCTCACAAGAAAAATTCGTACAGCGTTAAATCAACTGCTACTTCACTGTGATTTCACAGATATTTGGTGAGTGTGGTTCCATGGTAAAACACATAGTCCTATCTCATGTTTAGTTCCAAAGAAGATTTTAATCAATGTGGTACCATCAATGGTATTTACACCCCGTTTGATCTATTACGCAGTTCTGCTAAATCACTAATAACACAAGTTATTTTTTTGCATGTCTTCACAAGAAGAAGTCGTACAGCGTTAAATCAGCTACTACTTCACTGTGATTTCATAGATATTTGGTAAGCGTGGTTGCCATGGTAAAACACGTTGTCCTCTTGCATGTCCAGTTCAAAACAAAGATTTTTTAAATGAGGTACCATGAATGGTATTCACAGCCCATTTGATCTTTTACACAGTTCTGCTAAATCACTAATAAAACAAGTTTTTTTTAACATGGCCTCACAAGAAAAATTCGTACAGCGTTAAATCAACAACTACTTCACTGTGATTTTATAGATATTTGGTAAGCGTGGTTGCCATGATAAAACACATAGTCCTCTCTCATGTCTAGTTCCAAAGAAGATTTTATTCACTGTGGTACCATCAATGGTATTTACACCCCGTTTGATCTATTACGCAGTTCTGCTAAATCACTAATAACACAAGTTATTTTTTTGCATGTCTTCACAAGAAGAAGTCGTACAGCGTTAAATCAGCTACTACTTCACTGTGATTTCATAGATATTTGATGAGCATGGTTGCTATGGTAAAACACGTTGTCCTCTTTCATATCCAGTTCAAAACAAAGATTTATTAAATGAGATACCATGAATGGTATTCACAATTCATTTGATCTTTTACGCAGTTCTGCTAAATCAGTAAAAAAACAAGTTTTTTTTTTTAACATGGCCTCACATGAAAAATTCGTACAGCGATAAATCAACTACTACTTCACTGTGATTTTATAGATATTTGGTGAGTGTGGTTCCATGGTAAAAGACATAGTCCTCTCTCATGTCTAGTTCCAAAGAAGATTTTATTCACTGTGGTACCATCAATGGTATTTACACCCCGTTTGATCTATTACGCAGTTCTGCTAAATCACTAATAACACAAGTTTTTTTTTGCATGTCTTCACAAGAAGAAGTCGTACAGCGTTAAATCAGCTACTACTTCACTGTGATTTCATAGATATTTGATGAGCATGGTTGCTATGGTAAAACACGTTGTCCTCTTTCATATCCAGTTCCAAATAAAGATTTATTAAATGAGGTACCATCAACGGTATTCACAGTTCGTTTGATCTTTTAAGCAGTTCTGTTAAATCACTACTAAAATAAGTTCTTTTTTAACATGGCCTCACAAGAAAAAGTCGTACAGCGTTAAATAAACTACTACTTTACTGTGATTTCATAGATATTTGGTGACCGTGGTTGCTATGGTAAAACACTTTGTCCTCTCTCATGTCCAGTTCAAAACAAAGATTTATTAAATGAGGTACCATCAATGTTATTCACAACCCGTTTGATCTTTTATGTAGTTCTGCTAAATGACTTATAAAACAAGTTTTGTTTTATATGGCCTCTCAAGAAAAAGTCGTACAGCCTTAAATCAACTACTACTTCACTGTGATTTCATAGATATTTGGTAAGCGTGGTTGCCATGGTAAAACATGTTGTTAACTTTCCTGTCTAGTTAAAAAAATGATTTTATTCAATGAGGTACCATCAATGGTATTCACAGTACGTCTGATCTTTCACGAAGTTCTGCTAAATCACTAATAAATATAAAATAAAGTCTTTTACATAGCCATACAAGAAAAAAAGCACACAGTGTCAAATCAGCTACTACAAATACTAAATCACTGTAATAACGTAGGTATTCGGTGAGAGGGGTTATTTCTATAAAATCAAGGCCTCTTCAATTGGAAATAAAAATGACAACAACTATTTCGTTTTTAAACCACGATGGGAATTATTAACCATCTGACTGCACATCCCTCGATTTCCACGGGCAATTCAAATGTAGACAAATTAGCTCATCCCGCGATTTTCGCAGGCATGTGTTTTTCTTCCTTTACTAAGAAACACATTACGCCTTTTCACCATTTAACCAGTGGAATAAATTATATTAGACATTTAATTAGTGGTAATAAATGGAATTATATGACAAGTTTTGGTTTAAAGTTCTACGGTCTACTTTTTGCAACACGAGAGCTAATGAGAAATGGACCTACAGCTTAAAGCCAATTTCGAACGGCTACGAACATCCATTCCACAGTGGGATTAGAACCCACGAACTCCGGTACAGAAGGCCAGCCCCCTAACCTATCGGCCATCGTTCGATTATATGACTAGAACTATAGTTATATTAGATAATAGGATTATAGATAGTATGTTATACATTGAAATTAACTGTATTTCAATTGAAATTTATTAAAAAATAAATTTTTTATTTGATAACATCTGAAATTAGTTTTTCTTAAAGCTTAGTTTCTCATGATAAAAATCAATATAAAAATTTTTTATAGACAAAAAATTAGTATTTTAATTCTCCAATTTATATATATACATAAACTATGCAACAAAAAATTACGCAATTGCTAAAGAGCTCTGGGTTAACAAATTGAGCAGTCAGAAAGTTAATAGCCTTGTAGTAAACGGTTTTGTTTAGTTTCGAGTACTACGATTTAGTTTATGCTCTACTCGAGGGGTAATGATGCCAGGACCTATCTTTTAAAACCGAATAATAGAATATGAACAACAGGTTAATTTGAACAAAATGTAAACATAGAATATGCATTATATTTACTAGCAGTAGAACTCATTTCTTCAAAATTATAGGATTTAGTTAATACTGAACATTAATTACTTTTTATCTCAACCTACATCATATTGGAAATTATGGAAAAAACAGAACAGCAGAATGCAGTTTAAATCGTTTTCAACGCTGACTTTTGCGTATTGGAATAAACTAGGATATTTTTAACTAATACTACCAATAATACTGAACGATTGCGAAAGGGTAGTGTGCTGCTCTCCGGTAACGGAGTTTGAGGGTTTGATTCCCGCTAATATCATAAGTGTCCGTATCCGCTCGAAATCAGCTTTAAGCAGTAGGTACCACTCTCATTATCCCTAGTGTAGCAAAACAGTAGACCATAGAGATCCAAATCAAAACAAATCTATAAATAAGCATGCCAACTTCTTATTTTGTCATTTCCAATGCATAAAACTTCATTTGATTAGAACTTTTTAAAATAAACAAAAAAACTTGAGAAAGTTCCTAGGTGTTCCAAGTAGGTCAACAATACGCATTGTCCAGAGGTTAAGCAGAACAAAAGGTAATTCCGGCTGTTTAGCAGTTTCCGATAATTGCAGTAACACCGTCGACGATTTGTCATGATTAACACTACATTGGGGCGAGAAACCCCTAATTAGCGGAAGTAACTTCTCATTAACTGTTGACATCCATTATATCGATATGCACGTTCTGTCCCACTCAACGCGTGTCACTGTTTAAGCGAGGAAGGCCTCTGGATCGGAAACTGGACACGTGATCATAGGGAACTATTGTAGATTCGCGAGTTATTAGATTTAAGCTGTATAATGTGCACTTAATCAAATTTATCCCGTTTTCTTCTATATTTGTCACATGTTACTACTGAAGAATTTATTTTATAATATTTCCACATGATATAAGCACACTTTTTTCATGATCTCCTATGTTATAGCCGAACTATGGCCGAATGGTAGAGCATTGTTCTGAGATACCAGTAGTAGGCGGGTTCTGATCCAGCTGTTATGATGGATATTCATAGCTGTGTGGAATCGGCTTTAAATGGTAGATCCCAGTCTCAGTAGTGGTTCTGAGCAAAGCAGTAGACCGTATAGCTCCAAACCAAACATATACTGTAGGCTACTAAAGTCAAAGTTAGATTATTTTGCAATTATATACAATATTATATAATTTATTAGATAGTCTTATACATTATGAACAACAGTTTAAGAGTTATACACAGGTTAAATGTAACAATAAATTAACACAGTTTGACCATTCTATTCTCTTTCAATAGAACAACACATTTATTCTAAATTTTAAAAAAAGGGAGTGCCGTGTATAAGACTTGCCTACAATATCTCTGACTGATATCGTAATAACAGATACAGAATAATAAAACAGAAGAATATGATCTTATATCAAATCTCTTTGGGGTAGATGGATGACAATAAATCTGTAAAAGCTAGTTATATGGTATTCTTAACTTCTATTAGATAATAGAATAAGAGCAAGTTAAATTGAACAATAGGTTAATATATCTTATATACGTTATTCATTTGCAGCAAGGATAATCATTTGTTCTAGACTAAAGGGTTTAGCGAGCACTCTATAGTCTTCTTTTCTACGAGCTCTAGTTGAAGTAAAGAGCAAAACAGCGGAATTCCGTTAATAAAGTCTGTTAATACACCAATTTTCAATACAAGCTAGTCCGTATTGCAATGAGTTAAAACAATATCTCTACCAATTAATGTACCAACTTCCCCTATTATCATTTCGAATGCGCGAAACTACATTTTACTAGCACCCCATAACCTAATCAACAATACTTGAGAAAGTTCCCAGGTGTTCCACGTAGGTCCATAACATGTATTGTCCAGAGGTTAGGCAGAACAAAAGATAATTCCATCTGTTTAGCAGTTTCCAATAATTGCAGTTGCACCGTCGACGATTTGTCATGATTAACACTACATTGGTGCGAGAAACCCCTAATTAGAGGAAGTAACTTCTCATTAACTGTTGACATCCATTAGATCGATATGCCCGTTCTGTCCCACTCAACGCGGGCCACTGTTTAAGCGAGAAAAGCCTCTGGATCGGAAAGTGGACACACGATCATAGAGAACTATTGTAGATTTTCGAGTTATTAGATTTAAGCTATGTAATGTGCACTTAATCAAATTTTCTTCTATATTTGTCCCATGTTACTCATGAAGAATTTATTTTATAATATTTCCACATGATATAAGCACCCTTTTTTTGTGATATCCTATGTTGTAGCCGAACAAAGCCAAGCCAGCAGCGCGGCACCCAGCAACACCTAAAAACTTCCAAAGCAATCAAAAAAACCAGCAACACCAGCAAAACACAAAACCAAAACCGAACACAAAAAACAAAAAAAAACAAATGCAAAGAAAAAACACAACAAAAAAACATAAAAAAAAAAAAACAACAGTTTAAGAGAAAGAAACACAGCACATAAACAATAAAAACAAATAACAGTTTTTTATATGTTTGCCGAACGATGGCCGAATGGTTAGAGTGTTCTAAGTTTAGGTTCGAATCCCACTGTGGATGGATATCGTAGCCGTTGATCGCTTTAAATAATACAGCAAATATATAACCAAATATACACTGTAGCAATAAAACAAGTGAGACTTTATAGAATAACAACTATGGTATAAATTTATATAAAATCTTAATATATTAACCAACAGTTTTAGATATAAAAAGTTAATAACAAAAATAACATAATTTAACGATTTTGTTCTCTTTCAATAGAACATCACATTTATTCTAAATTTAAAAAATAGGGAGTGCTGTATATAAAATTTGCTTACAAAATCTCTGACTGATATCGTAATAGCAGCTACAAAATAATAAAACAGCAAAATATGATCTTATATAAAGTCTCTTTGGGGTAGATAAAAGACAATGAATCTGTAAAAGATAGATATGGTTATTATTTTCTATTAGATAATAGAATAAAACAAGTTAATTAACAAAAGTTAATAACTGTACCAATTATTCATATGCAGCAAGGCTAATCATTTGTTCTAAACCAAATTTAGCAAGCACTCTATACGTCTCTTTTCTACAAGCTCTAGTTGAATTAACAACTATGGTAAAGAGTAAAACAGCAGAATTCCGTTAATAGTCTGTAAAACACAATTTTCAACACAAGCTATTGTATGCAATGAGTTAACAATATCTCTACCAATTAATATACCAACTTCGATTATCATTTCGAATGCGACTACATTTACTACCATTATCATCTAATCAACTCTTGAGAAGTTCCTAGGTTCCACATAGTCCATAATATGTTTGTATAAATTAGAACAAAAGGTCATTCCGGCTGTTAGCAGTTTCCGATAATTGCAGTTACACCGTCTACTATTTGTCATGATTAACACTACATTGGTAGAAACCCCTAATTAGCGAAGTAATTTCTCATTAACTGTTGACATTCATTAGATCGATATGCATGTTCTGTCCCACTCGATGCGTGCCACTGTTTAAGCGTGGAAAGCCTCTGGATCGGAAACTAGACACGCGATCTCATGGAACTATTGTAGAATTCGAGTTATTAGATTTAAGCTATATTGTACTTATATTATCCCGTTTTTTTTCTAGAATTCCATGTTACTAATGAGAATTTATTTTATAATGTTTCCACATGATATAAACCACTTTTTTAGATCACTATGTTGTAGCCAATAATCAAAGTGAGCACTTCTTGTATTTATAAACGGTTCGGATATCAGGGATGGATATTCATGGTTGTCCAGGATCGACTTTGAATGGTAGGTCCGCGTCTCAGTAGTCCTTCTGAGCAAGCAGTAGACCGTATAGCTCTAAACCAAACCTATCCTGTAAGCTAATAAAATCAAAGTGAGACTTGTTTGCAATTATATACAACATTATATAATTTATTATAAAATCTTATATATTATGGACAACAGTTTAAGAGTTATAGACAGGTTCAATTTAACAATAAGTTAACACAATTTAACCATTCTATCCTATTTCAATAGAACAACATATTTATTCTAAATTTTAAAAAATAGGGAGTGTTGTGTATAATACTTGCTTACAAAATATCTGACAGATATCTTAATAGCAGCTACAGAATAAAAAAACAGAGGAATATGATCTTATATCAAATCTCTTTGGGGTATAGGAAAGACAATGAATCTGTAAAAGATAGATGTATGGTATTGTTTAGTTCTATTAGATAATAGAATAAAAACAAGTTAAATTGAACAGTAGTCTAATATATGTTATGCCGAACGATGGCCGAATGGTTAGAGTACTGACCTTCGGAACCGGAGTTCGTGGGTTCGAATCCCACAGTGGCATGGATGTTCGTAGCCGTTCGGAATCGGCTTTAAGCAGTAGGTCGCGGTCTCATTAGCCCTCGTGTTGCAAAAAGTAGACCGTAGCGCTCCAAACCAAACCAAACCTAATATATGTTATACACTTTAATCATTCGGAGCAAGGCTAAACCAAAGTGTTTAGCAAGCACTCTATATGTCTTCTTTTCTACAAGCTCTAGTTGAATTAACAACTATGGTAAAGAGTAAAACAGCAGAATTCCGTTAATAAAGTCTCTTAATATACCAATTTTCAACACAAGCTATTGCGTATGGCAATGAGTTATAACGATATCCCTACCAATTACTGTAGCAACTTCCCCTATTATCATTTGGAATGCGCGAAACTACATTTTACTAGCACCCTATAACCTAATTAACAATTCTATTCTCTTTCAACAGAACAACACATTTATTCTAAATTTTAAAAAATAGGGAGTGCTGTGTATAAAACTTGCTTACAAAATCTCTGAATGTTATCATAATAACACTTACAGAATAATAAAACAGAAGAATATGATCTTTATATCAAGTTTCTTTGGGGTAGATGAAAAGACAATGAATCTGTAAAAGCTAGTTATATGGTATTCTTTAGTTCTATTAGATAATAGAATAAAAACAAGTTAAATGTAACAAAAGGTTAATATATCTGATATACTTTATTCATTTGCAGCAAGGCTAATCATTTGTTCTAAACCAAAGGGTTTAACAAGCACTCTATACGTCTTCTTTTCTACAAGCTCTAGTTGAATTAACAACTATGGTAAAGAGCAAAACAGCAGAATTCCGTTAATAAAGTCTGTTAATATACCAATTTTCAACACAAGCTATTCTTTATGGCAATGAGTTTTAACAATATCTCTACCAATTAATATACCAACTTCCCCGATTATCATTTCGAATGCGCGAAACTACATTTTACTACCATCCTATAATCTAATCAACAATACTTGAGGAAGTTCCTAGGTGTTCCACATAGTTCCATAATATGTATTGTATAGAGGTTGGGCAGAACAAAAGGTCATTCCGGCTGTTTAGCAGTTTCCGATAACTGCAGTTACACCGTCTACTATTTGTCATTATTAACTCTACGTTGGTGGGAGAAACTCCTAATTAGAGGAAGTAATTTCTCATTAACTGTTGACATTCATTAGATCGATATGCATGTTCTGTCCCACTCAACGCGTGTCACTGTTTAAGCTAGGAAAGCATCTGGATCGGAAACTGGACACGCGATCTTAGGGAACTATTGTAGAATCTCAAGTTATTAGATTTAAGCTGTATGTGTACTTATTGAAATGTATCCCGTTTTTTTTTCTAGAATTGTCGCATGTTACTAATGAAGAATTTATTTTATAATGTTTCCACATGATATAAGCCCACTTTTTTACACGATCACCTATGTTGTAAGCCAATAAAAATCAAAGTGAGGCTTTTTTTTGTATTTATAAACAATTGTATGAAATGAAAGAGAGCGGTTCATTTGTTGATTTATTATGGTTCACTTTTAACCGGTGTTTCAGCCTTTTCGTTGCCTAAAATTCCATAATGAGCAGGAATCCACTGGCAAGAAGTTCTGTGTGTCGGTGTCCTAAGCAAATGTCTACATTCTTAAATTCTTACGAAACTATTCTGATTATTCAAAAGAGCTTGAAGCGCACTATTAGAATCCGACAAGATGAGTGCTCTTGTAAAAGAGTGACTACAAACCGATAGCTGTTGATTTGCTACTACAATAGCTTCAATGTCACCATCGAAGGCAGGGGTAAAAGGACCCATTGGTAAGTAAAAAGTAAAGAAAAAAAGGGGTGTAAAGTGTCAAGCCAACTCGCGGTGCACCCTGATTAAAGAAAAATCTGCTACAGCCAGTGGCGTGCGGTAGGTTTCTATGCAGGGTGTGCAGAGAACATGGATTTTCCAATAACCTTTAATTATTGAGACATCTGAGTTCTCCATTCTGAAACGGGTTATTTACTATGAATATAAATTTAAAGAATACAATAAATAAAATATTTACCTACGAGTAGCAGAGTTATAACTATAAAAACAGCTAAACTTATGGAAATACTACAATTCTGAATTCTACATTCTGAAGCAAAAGTCATGTCTTTTGTTGTAGGGTGTCATATCGGCGTCAAAAAATCAAAGCTTCGGGCTTCAAAGAAAAACTTATATGTTCAGCAAACGTAGCCGACAAACCGAACGTCTATTCCACGTGCAGAGGATTTCGCTGCAAGCTGGCACAATAGAACGAACTGTTTCTTGTTCAATCAGTGGATTAAGTTACATTTATTAATTGTTTTTAACATCTGGAAATCATATATTCTGCGAAAAACGTCTTGACAATTTTTAAAAACAAAACCAGGGACATGGTGTTACAGATATAACTTATATACTGTCTGTAAGACACAAAGAATGATAAAATTTGGACTGTTCTGTTAAAATTCGTTTCTTTTTTGTCTAACAAAACAACATTGTTTACAGCGAATTTTTTCAATAAATATAATACATCACCAAAATTACTTTGCCACACCAAAAACATTTCACTTTATATTTCCCTGAAAACAAAATCTTACAATATATAAATTTAAACATTAACCGTCTACAAAATCGTATAGCCAGTTAATCAGTTAATAAACAAAAAAAAAAAGTCCCTGCTCTAATACAACGCTTAATAAACCGTACCTTCGGATGATTCTAAATGCCAAGTGCAGGAATAATAGCTGCACTTGCCTCAGTACCATAGTATGCTGTTCTTCTCCAGTAGCCCATACATATAAAGCGTGATTTTCAATTTAGTGCGCAGTGCGTACACATCAGAACTTCCTACGTTCGTTTGCTTTTGAACGCGTTACGTGGTGCAGCACCTAGTACCGCACGCACTGCTGGAATACAAGCAAGAAAATTAACATAGTATTTGAATATATTATAAATAATATGTATTATATACCATATAAAGATAGGTAGACATAGGCGCAGAAAATTATTGACCCTCATAATTTTGCCAGGTGCACCCTGCACATATGGACCGCACGCCACTGGCTACAGCTTTGCTGTGCTCTCCTGAGAACATTCTAATTAAAACAGAATCATAATGAGTAACAGTCTGTTCTATAACAGCGTGTCTCTCATAACTTCGTCAATAGATAACGCACAGATACCGGCTTAATTGAACGTGTTTTTCAAACGTTACAGAAGAATGCTTTATGGTCATATTCTTTATTCGATTTGTTTTGATGTGTTTAAATCAACTATTCCAAAATGAGTGCCTCGTACGCGTGCCGTTTTGAGGCAGTATTTTTGTGTAACCATCCAATAGGACCAAAAATGTCTTGTGCAGCTGCAACCCGTTACATGAGAAGGTCAGAGTCGTTCGTCAAGAAGTGGGTAGGACGTTATAAAGCGGTACAAAATGTTGATGACCTACCGTAAAGGGGTAAACGCCGCTCAACGTCAAAATCGAATGATAAAGTGATTCTTGCATAATCGATAATATTGGGGACTGGAGAACTTATTAGGTGAAATGCATTTTAGTTTAATATTGTTGAAATATATAATCGCACTCATACTTGACGACTTGGCCGATTATCCTTGTATATAAGTAATAGTTTTGTTTGACGTACGAGGTTTTCTTTAGTTGATTTAGTTTTGTGTTTTGATTGGCTGTGTTTAATTAGTTTTTGCCTGTAATTTGATTGGCTGGACGCAGGATCTTAAAAGTATAAAAGCCCAATGTACCTCGTATTTTTTTTTTTTTTTCAATAAAAGGTGTTTGCGATCTGCGGCTTTTTTTATGTTTCAACAAATATGTATACTACACTGTACAAATATATTTTTAACTAATTCGTTTGTATTTAAAGATAAATAGACCACACACTCTTATGGATCAGACTATAAATTAATGATTTAATATGACGCCACAGGACGTCTGTCGGAGGCAGTTCTTGACATCTCGGAGACGTCAAATTTACACTAACACATAGAATGACCAACGTCCCACGTTATTGCATGTCAAGGTGTTAAAGTCCATGCTTTAGTTACAAACATCCATGGTAGCACTGGAATTCAAACGCAATACGCAAAGCAAAATGATGAAACTGTTGATTCCAGGAAAGTGTTTATGACGCAAAATTGAAATGATATTAGACATAGATATAGGAATGATTTAGAAATTTTGTATGAAAATGTCTTAAGCAAAGGTCAACATTTTTGTGAGCATTCTATATAGATATTGATTATTGTAAGCTCTCCTTTAATTGCCAGCTATGGGAAGAGAAACACAACATAAATACAGCATATTAATACATACATATTAAAGTCTATGAATACCGAATTTCAAACTATCTTGTATCAGAATAATTTAAGAAATATCCCAATATTTCTATGCATTAATATACCATCTGCGATTTTGTCATTTACAGAACGCAAAATTTCATTTCACTTGCACTTTTTAATTTAATCAATAAAATTTTGGAAAGTTCCTAGGTGTGCCAGATAAGTTTATAATATACATTGCCTCAATAATATGCATAACAGTAAGTAATTACGACAGTTAAGCAGATTGAGATAATGGAAACTTTAGCATATTCGAATTCATTCTGATTAGTACTTTACCGGCGAGAAAAACCGCTTAATTGGAGACAGTAACTTCTCAATAATTGTTGTCTGTCATTAGATCGATATACACGCTATCTCTCACACGATGCGTGTCCTGTGCAGGAAAAGCTTGGTTCAGAAACTGGACACGCGATCATAAGAAATTATAGTATTCATAAAATAGTTTTAAGACCTTACAGTAAAATTTCTTTGTTATCGTAAGCATTGATGGAAAATATTGAATAAAAAATATATTAGGTTTAGCAGAAATTTCTGCCTGATTCAGAAGAGAAAGAAAATGATACAATTTTTATTCTTTCAATAATATTTATTTTTAATACAATTTTTGCTGTTACTTATACCTTTTTTCAGTATGATGGTTATAAATAATTAACACTGAATACAAAGCCCTGCTTATAAAGATAAAGGCTGAATGCTGGCTCAATGATAGAGAGCTGCTCTTCGGTACCGGAGTTCCCGGGTTGGAATCCCGATGTTAGCATGGATGTTCGTAGCCTTTCAGTATTGACTGTAAGCAGTAAGACCTGGTATCATCATACTCATGAGCTAAACAATAGACTGTAGCGTTCCAAATTTGAAAGTAAAGAACTGAAGTAAAGTTTGGTTGACATCTGCATGAATTTTGAATATTTTTTGTCCAAACAACTTTGCGAGTACAGAAACAAACCATAATGGGAAGATTCTAGTTCTGGAGATCCTGGTGGATAGGTTAGAATTTCTTAACATAACTTTTCAAATTTCTGAGGAATCACCAAATCATCATATAGTTTCGCATTAGCCCCAGCCAGTATAAAGTGCTCCCTGTTGAACATCAGAGGATTCTTTTCTATGACGGATTTGTATAAATGCTATGAAGAGAACGGTGGATGAAGTAGAATTTCCCAAATGCCCTCTGAGATCTCCTCTGAGAATTTTTGACGAATTACCAAAGCAGCATAGGGTATGACATTATCATGATGCAGTATAGTGAACATCCCTTTTGAGCATTGTTCGCTTCTTTTCTCTCACCAAATTCTCTGAATAGTCTGAGGAGTATGGTCGATGTGGTAAGATCTCCCATTCTACCTCTGAGAATGTTTGATGAGTTACCAAAGCAGCATAGGATTTGGCATTATCATGATGCAGTATAGTGAACATCCCTTTTGAGCATTGGTGGCTTCTTTTCTCTCACTAAATTCTCTGAATACTCTGAGGAGTAGGGTGGATATGATAGGATCTCCCATTCTACCTCTGAGAATTTTTGATGAGTTACCAAAGCAGCATAGGATTTGGCATTATCATGATGCAGTATAGTGAACATCCCTTTTGAGCATTGGTGGCTTCTTTTCTCTCACTAAATTCTCTGAACACTCTGAGGAGTATGGTGGATATGATAGGATCTCCCATTCTACCTCTGAGAATTTTTGATGAGTTACCAAATCAGCATGTGGTTTGGCATTATCATGATGCAGTATAATATGCTCCTTGTTGAACGTTGGTGGCTTCTATCTTGACTGATTTGTATAATTTGGTTTGGAGTGCTATGGTCTAGTGTTTTGCTCACTAGGGATAATGAAACCAGGACTTACTGCTTAAAGCAAGCTGATTCGAAATGTCTACGAATATCTATGACAGCATCGGGACTCGAATCCATGAACTTGTGTATTGAAGAACAGGTTCTACCATTCGGCTATCGTTTGGCACTAATTTGTATAAATGCCCTCTTTATAAGTATAACTGATAGGGTAGAATTTCTCAGCCTAACTCTGCAAAAATTCAACGAGTCGCCAAAAAAGCATGTCTGAACGATGGCTGATTGGTTAGGGTGCTAGTATTCTGTATCGGAGTTCATGGGTTTGAATCCCACAGTGGCATGGATGTTCGTGGCCGTTCGGATTCGGCTTTAAGCAGTAGGTCCCGGTCACATTAACCCTCGTGTTGCAAAAAAGTAGAACGTAGCACTCCAAACCAAACCAAACCAAAGGAGCATGTGATTTGGTTATAATGTGCTACCCGTTGAACATCGGATCGTTGAACATTTTCTCTAACTGATTTGTTTACATCAGTGGTCACCATAAGTAAGAAAACTCTAAGCTAATGTAGCATTTACAAATTTTACTCTAGTGCTATGTGATGATTTGTGGGCTAAAAAAGGGGGATAATAAAAAGATCTATTTAGATTATTTCCCCATTAAATCTATCAAGAAAATTCTCCCCCCCCCCCTGGCAGCAAAATAACCTTTTAACTTTAGTTACATGGTTTGCTGCAACATTTATCCTGTTTTCTTTTGTTTTCCTTGCACTTCAAGCCACTAGGGTTAATGAATGCTCAAAGTCATATGGTGTCTACATCAAATTTTCTTATATTATTTCAGTTGAAATTTCTGATTCTTTACTTAGGAAAAAAAAGAAAATATTTTAAGCTGTAAAGGAAGAAAACAATAAAAAATTCTTTAAAGCTTGGAATTTTAAGATTTAATTAGTTAGTCAATCCGTTTCGCCTGAGAATTCCAAATCATTTGTCAAATTAGAAAGAGTATCAACAGATAAAGCATATTTCGTATTAAAATCCCATAATTGAATTCCGTTCCTCACTAGATATGTAAATTTGAATAACTTCTTTCCACTGTAGAACCTGATATGCATCAAAACGTTTCTTAAAAAAGACAGTGATACATTTTAATTTAATTCTCCCCTGGTATTATTTCAAAGCTTTCATTTAGTGATGAATGCAATGCGATGTTATTAAGCTTGACAACCTAAATTGACGAATGATAAACACAAGCACATATGTTACCTCATTTGTGTTGTTACATGTCTTTTATGCAAATTTGATTTTCGTAGTAGACACCTATTAAATAAAAGGAAATTTAGAAAAAAAAACAGTATGGACACGATTAATATGTGTTAATTAAATGCTACATTTTTAAACATTTATGACAGGGGAATGGCATTTAAAACAATCGTAATTTTTACTGTACTTTTGCTTTGACAGCTATGAAATGAAGTATTCGAGAAGCTTTTTATACTCTTAAAATAGCTGCTACATTATTTATCTTTTTTTTAAATGATTATTTTAGCAATTTAATGAAACATGGATGGAAAGAATACATTCGTTCTGCATTGTTTACTCTTCACTTTTAAATTTTTATGATTCATTTACGGAGATTGATCCAATTAAATGTTAACGATTTGACATTTTTTTTATGAGACGAGTTATTCTATTTCAGGTCTTGTCAATTTTGTCACTTCGTTTGTGGAAACTGCTTTGTTTTTGTTCCACTGTTTCTTTTGATGTTCAAAATAAACAGTCACATCAACTTCCACGGTTATTATTCTATCAAACATTGTACCCCTTCAATACCATAGCCGTGTGGTTATGAACATGATTTGAAGTTATTCTTAAATAAGTGAGATAAACAACAAAAAAGAAACATCAGATATATATACGAGGGATGATCAAAAAGGTTACAAAACCTGAAGTGAAACGTGTATATTTTATTTCCTACTATCAATATAACCAAGTGATAGAACATATATGAAGTCATTTTTTGACATAGTCTTCGAATCGGCTATCGGTTTAGGGATCTGTCGCTTCCAGTTTGAAATTTCTTCTCAGAGTGAAAATAATTAGAGTTTAAATAATCCGTTCAGGTAAAAGTCCCATTCTTGCATGTTCAGCCAAGCTAAGCAAATGCTTGACCATTTCAGGTGCTTCTTTAAGAAAAAAAGAGTTGAAAGTCGCTTGGAGCGAGGTTTGGGCTATTTTCGCTCTTTTCCACAGGGTAATATAATCCATTTTGTTTCATAGCCGCCAAAGACAAAAAAGTTGTTGTTGACTTATTCCACTCGTGGAAACCAAGCATGATTGTGCAGGAAGCTATTCGTATTAAGTCAAAGAGTTACGCCTTTCGTTTTATAAGGAGAACCATAAGGATGAAAGTACGGCTTATGCCCAAGTATGCAAAATAGTAAGAACCCAAATAGCAACAGTTAGTTAAAATCACCCCCGGGTAATTCATCCGCATAAAACAGCAGGACTTATTTAAAAATGTTCGTTTTTTACAATGCAAATTAAGACCAATTCAAATTTACAAAGTGCCTGGATGAATTAAAACAAACTGTTTCTTAATGTTGAATCTTTATTAAAGATATATTTGGTATCACATGTAAAGTAATTACTTAATAGATATTTTATAATACATAAAGCAATTTTTCATGATTTCAGCCTATGTACATGCCGAAAAAGCAAATATATGTGAGCTGTTCGTATCCAAAAGAAAAATTTATACATGCTAGAATTGCTTGAAAATTGTTGCAAATTGATTGTAAGATTTCCCTCTACCAAATCTCAAAATTAAAACTTGATCTAAGAAAACACAAAGAATCTACAAGCTATTTTTACGGGTGTCTAAAAAGTTACGCCAGACATTGAAGAGTTAATATATTAAAATTTCAATAATATTAGATATAAAAAGTCCTTTTGATACATCACTGTGCCCTTCTTGTTAAACAAACAAAAGCTTAAACATGCTAGAAACATTAAATGAATTTGTAACAAAAAGTTTCAGGCTTTTTCTATTCATTTCATAGCAATCTTATCTTTAAAAGCACACCATCGGGATCTACGAGTGTTACTGTATTGAATATCAAATCAAGGCATTAAATTTCAGGGACAACATTTTATAAATTGCAGATTTTCATGGAACTCCAGCCTATTAAACTATACCAATTAAAAACATACCACCGGTATCTACAAGTACTATTGTATTGAATAGTAATTCAAAGTGAGAAATTTCAGGGACACCTTTTTATAAATTGATTGCAGATTTTCGTAGAATTCCAGCCAATTAAAATACTTGGCCACTTGTAGATACCACCGGGATATACAAGTGTTTCTGCATTTAATAACAGATCAAAGCATGAAATTTCAGGGGCAACTTTTTATAAACTGCAGGTTTTCGTAGAATTCTGTCCAATTAAAGTATACCAATAAAAAGTATATCACTAGAATCTAGGAGTGTTATTGTATTTAATAACCGATCAAAGCATGACATTTCAGGGACAACTTTTTAAAAACTGCAGGTTTTCGTAGATTTCCTGCCAATTAAAAGAATATCGCTTGTATCTACAAGTGTTTCTGTATTGAATAAGAGATCAAAGCATGACATTTCAGGGACAACTTTTTATAAATTGCAGGTTATCGTAGAATTCCAGCCTATTAAACTATACCAATTAAAAGCATACCGCCGGTATCTACAAGTACTATTGTATTGAATAGTAATTCGAAGTGCGAAATTTCAGGAACACCTTTTTATAAATTGCAGATTTTTCTAGAATTCCGGACAATTAAAAACATACCACCGGGATCTACAAGTGTTTCTGCATTTAATAACAGATCAAAGCATGAAATTTCAGGGACAACTTTTATAGATTGCAAGTTTTTGTAGAATTCTTGCCAATTAAAATATGCCAATTAAAAGTAAACCACTAGAATCTAGAAGTGTTATTGTATTTAATAACAGATCAAAGCATGACATTTCAGGGACAACTTTTTATAAACTGCAGGTTTTCGTAGATTTCCTGCCAATTAACAGAATATTGCTTGTATATACAAGTATTATTGTATTGAATAACAGATCAAAGCATGAAATTTCAGGGACAACTTTTTATAAGTTGCAGGTTTTCGTAGAATTCTGGGCAATTAAAAGTATACCACTAGTATCTAGAAGTGTTATTGTATTGAATAACAGATCACAGCGTGAAATTTCAGGGACAACTTTTTAAAAATTTCAGGTTTTCGTAGAATTCTGGCCAATTAAATTATGCCAATTAAAAGAATACCGCCTGTATTTACAAGTGCTACTGTATTGAATAAAAGATCAAAGCTTGAAATTTCAGGGAAAACTTTTTATAAATTGCAGATTTTCGTAGAATTCCGGCCAATTAAATTATACCAATTTAAAAAAAAATCGCCGGTATGTACAAGTGTTTCTGTATTGAATAACCAAAGCATGATCAAAGCTTGAAATTTCAGGAAAAACTTTTTGTAAATTGCATATTTTCGTAGAATTCCAGCCAATTAAACAATATCAATTAAAAGCATACTTCTTGTATCTACAAGTGTTACTGCATTGAATAACAGATCAAAGCGTGAAATTTCAGGGACAACTTTTTATAAATTGCAGGTTTTCTTAGAATTCTGGCCAATTAAACAAAACCAATTAAAAGTATACTTCTTGTATCTACAAGTGTTACTGCATTGAATAACAGATCAAAGCGTGAAATTTCAGGGACAACTTTTTATAAATTGCAGGTTTTCTTAGAATTCTGGCCAATTAAACAATACCAATTAAAAGTATACTTCTTGTATCTACAAGTGTTACTGCATTGAATAACAGATCAAAGCGTGAAATTTCAGGGACAACTTTTTATAAATTGTAGGTTTTCTTAGAATTCTGGCCAATTAAATTATGCCAATTAAAAGTATACCGCCTGTATCTATAAGTGTTACTCCACTGAATAGCAGATCAAAGCATAAAATTTCAGGGACAACTGTTTACAGTTCGCCGATTTTCGTAGAATTCCGACCTGTTCAATTGCAATAAATGATATAAAGAAATAACATTCCGCACCGCTTTGTCAACCAGAAACATGACATTTTGCTTTTCTTATACCCAGATAAATATCTCTGGAAGATTACACGGAGGGTATTTAATGATGAATGAAGGCTTTTTGTCATATACAGGGGTCGGCTTTCATTTCTTACGCCATCGTAAATGATTAATCTGTTTACGAATGATTAAAAGGGATTCATAAGCCGATTACCAGAAGGAATGATGGGAGCTGCAGATATCCTTTGTTTCAAGAATGCTTAGTAGAGAACTAAACGATGGAGTGATTTGGAAACTAGTTAGTTACCTAAGATTGAAAGGATGTTATCATCTTGGGACATTTATGCGTTAAGAAGTGACAGGTAGTTGTTGAAATAAGTCCACGTATCTTTGCTTGACACAGTGGCGTACCAAAAAATTAATTTAGGGAGATGCATATCGTAAATGTCCTGAAAGAAGTGGAATGATGGTCGATTGGTTAGGGTGCTGACCTTCGGTACCAGAGTTCGTGGGTTCGAATCCCACTATGGAATGGATGTTCGTATCTGGTCGGAATGGGCTTTAAGGTATAGGTCCCGGTCTCACTAGCTCTTGTGTTTCAAAAAGTAGACCAAGTAGACCATAGCATTCCAAACCAAACCAAACCTGAAAGAAGCAGTTTCTTTAGTTTAGAATGATCACTTGGTGAGAAGTAAAGAATACGCTTTATCAACATTATTTCTCCTATGTAAAAATGTTATGTAAATATTATTAAGATATTAAAGCTAAACTAAACTAAAAAAATTCCTGTTTATATTTTAAAAATAATAAAGATGCCATGAGAACAAAAATTCCTACATACTAGAACCGTTGGTAAACCATGATTACTCAATAGGCAACGACATTTAATTCATAATCGCAGAGTTAAGGGATTGAGGGTGGAGCTGGCCAAAAATCCCCCGTGTTCATTAATGGGTACACAAAATAGGTTCATGGTTGTAATGCCCTCCAAGTTTCTAACCGATACTTAACCCTTTGACAGTTTCACATTTGTCCCATTTTTTGAATTGTCACATTTTTTATTGCATTTCTTTGTTCATTTTACATTTTTAAGTAAAAATATGTTATTAAAATTAACATTCCTAATATTTTTAAGCATTTATTACGACTCTTTTTCTTCCTATGAAAGCATCATAGAACTGAAGTTTACCTTTAGTCTCATCAACATCCAAGTTAATTTTTGGAATTCCAGTGAAAGCAAATCTAGGAGGCGAATCCGAAGGATTATCACAATTAATTTCAAAAAATTGTCTTGCTTGACTGATTCCATCTGTACTACTATCAGAGTCACTACTATTCAGGTCATCTAGTAAACTTTCGATACTATCATTTACAGATAATTCCGTTTCTGATTCCAAGTCACAGTTCGAATCACAAGAAATTAGCTCCATACGCACTGAATTTTCAATTATTTTAAAGTAAAATTATATTATTCAACTCTTACATCAATAAAATTATCAGGCGGTTAGTAAAATATTGCCAGAAAGCTGTATATTGAAAGATAACAATTCGTCTTCTGATACAAAATATGCGACAAAACCCGCGCTTTTGAACCAATCAGAGTAGAAAATACAATAAATTGAAAACTATCATATACTGGACATCTATACGAATAATTTGCTACTAAAATTGGAAAAAAAGGCCAAAACAGTGCGAGCGAAATAGAAATTAGATTGCCCGTACGCCGTACGAGCAAATCAGTAAAGGCCTGTAAGCTGTGCACAGGGAAGGGGTTAAAGAAGTGGCAGGTCAAGCCTGGGTATCTTCTTCTCAGTTCCTGCTTCTGTTGTTGTTGTTGTTGTGGCTTATCCTCCAGTTTTCTGACGAAGACACACACACACATACACACTCATACCTTAATTTCTTTCCGAGGACTATCCGAGTCTGTCCGATATCTGTCCGACATAGTCCGAGGACTATCTGTGTTTAAAAAGCCAATTTCTTGAGTAGCGGACTATCTGCCAGTTCGGGCTATCTGCTGGTTGTTCATTGCTCAAATCACCAAAATTGGAAGAAGAGATAAACAAAAAAGCACGGGAAGTGGGAAAGTAGCACAATCTTAATTTATGTCCTGAAGTACGGGGAAATATCGATAATCGCTATTTATTTCTCCGATTGACAACTCCGAGTGGATGGGTTCAAGATCGAAGAATGAGGGTCATTTCACCACAAGAATCCCCTATACAATAATAGCCTAAGTTGTCTGTCCCCGAATTTTTGAAGCGGTTGTACCTGGAATGGATACAGGCATCCATATTGAACTTTTCATGAGTTAGGGTTAGCAAAATTGAAAGCGAGTTCGAAATCCACCCAACCCCCCTTTTCGAGCGTTTAATGCTATGATTTCAAGCCTTATCCTTCCTCTTATTCTATACGAAATTCATTCTTGATAGAATGGCAAAGGCGGAGAGTAATATTTAAATTTCTAAACTGTTTCTACTTGAACCTTCATATACTCTAATTAGTTGAAGTACAGCGTTCAGGTGTTGTACATTCGGTAGAACGTATGCTCACTTGATCGTTATACTTCTCGGGTTGACGGTTCTATCCCCGACGTAGCCAATTTTTTTTTAATGTCTAATAAATTTAATATTTTCTGCTTTTTCTTTTAAATTCTTATTCCGAAAGTTGTTTTATTATTTCTAAAATAAATTTTTACTATTTTTTCAATTAACTTTTTATAATTTTTATTATTTTTATTTTATCAAATTCACGTATTGTTGTACGGATGCCCTGGCCACATAAACATTTCATGTTGTGTATCCTTATTCTTTCTTCCCGTAATGTAATAATAGCCTAAGTTATCTGCCCGTTTGTCCTCGAAGTTATGAAGCTTTTGGACCTGGAATGGATAGAACATCCATATTGGATTTTTGACGAGTTAGGGTTTGCAAAATTTAAAACGAGTAAAGTTTATCTTTTCCTAAACTATAGATCCGATTCTGAAGTAAATTGGATATTACATAAATAATTTTCTTTTTTATTTGACTTAAATAATAGATTAAGTATATATGTGATAATTTTAATCGATTATTTTTGTTGAAAGGTAATTCTCAGCCAAAAAAACAAACTTTTTTTTTTACCTGCCTCATAGGATTCTTCACAATTCTGGAAAATTAAAAATTTTACTGATCCCGTCATATGACGGGCTATATGCTAGTCTCTCGTAAGAGAGTGTTTGTTTTCAAAGTTTTAATTGAAAGTTAATATTGGTCAATCATAATGTCTTTAAAACGTCTTCGTAGTTTTTTTAAGTGGCTGATTTCAAGCTGAAAGAAATTTAGAAGGTTGACGAGAAATCAGTAGGAAATTGGCGAAAGCAAAAGGAAACATTAAAAATATGAGAAGAAAGCGATTTAATTGAAAAATACAATGGACCGCAATAGAAGACGATTTACATAGCTGGGTTCTCGAACAGAGAAATGTAGACCGCTCTGTTTCTTCTGTTAAAATTCGTCTCCGAGGCTATGGTAAAAGAAATGATTTCTATTTTAAAGGTGGAATTAATTGAGTCTAATCCAGACTGTTCGGCACTCTACTGTACTTAGGTTTTTATTCGTAAAATGACAATTCTTACGCTGACCCATCCGAAGACATACAGCAGTAATAAAATGAAGACCCGTAAGTCACTATAGCAACCACAAAAGCTATAAAGCTGTTTCTGACCTACGGGAGTACCGTCAAGGTTCGAGATTTTGTCCAACGCGGTAAGAAGTAAACTCTACAAAGGTAAGCGAAAAACTACCAGGAATAACTGAGACCCAGATCACTAGGGTAACCTCGGGCTCGTGACACCCATATGTATCTAAAGAAGGTATACCTCTGAGGTTGTCTCTCATTTGATACTACTCGGAGGATACGGACGGCTTGAGCCGGTGGTCGCGGACGTGAGAGACGTTTTTACCCCGGGGCATAATAGGAAGACACTTATACCCCGCCCCAGCAAAAGCCATATAGAGAGGGGCATAAAGGTTTGTAGAATTCTTACGTGACTCATCTCTAAGGCATACAGAAGCAACAAACTGAATACCAGTCTCCACGACAGCAACCACGACAGCTATAGAACTGTAGCTGACTTACACAAGGTCCGTCATGGTTCGATCAATTTGGTCAATCCCAGTAAGGAGCAAACTTTACAGAGGTAAGCTCAAGACTACCAGGAAAGATACTAGGAAAGGTCACTCGGGTGAACCTCGGGCTTGTGACACCCGTATATGCCTAGGGGCATAAAGGTAAAGATAACAAGATAATTTTAAATTTTAAGTTTTGTCCCTGTTTATTTGATGATATTATACCTCTTTCAACAAGGTTTTTTTTTTTTCAAGATCAACTAATTGCAAACTTTTACAAGTTTATGAAGTCTTGAAATAAATTACTAATTTCATTTACAATTTTGTTACACATTAGGGTTTTATCACACTAGTCCGTATGCACTGATAACCATTTCATGGAACTATTTTCAGCTACAGTTGAGTGAAATGCATATGAAATAGGATCGTTTTTCAACTTCCTCTTTTCTCATTCGATATGGGAAAAACAGAACTTTTCAAACCAAAGAAGGCCGCAAATGCCACATAATCACATATAAAGACTTGATCACAAAAGTGTCTCTTATAATTTTTACCATATCTCTGAAACTGAGGATAATTTTTAATTGTGGTTTAAAATGAGCAAATTTTCTTAGGCTATAATACACATTTAAAAAAATAGGATATTATGAAGATTTAAAGGTACTTCAATACTATCAATAAAATCCGATTAAAGTACTGTTCTGTTATATTGAACTTTATTAAAAATAAATCTAAATAAAACCAGCCAACAAATTTAGTATAAATTATTTTTAAAAGATTGTTTTATTTTTAGGTCCTTAGGAACAAGAACAACCTACATATAAAGATGGCTTTCATACAGAAAATGATGTTCGGTAAGTTTGCTTTTTTCACGTTTCTTTCAGACAGTTGGAAATATCTGTTAACTTTGTGGTAACACTGATAATTTGCTCTGAAACAATCAGGGAAACGTTTAGAAGCGTATGTAAAACGAACACTTTGCTTCTCTTGGATTTCTAAAGGGAATCTTTAGATTCGTTCTGAAAGCTAATAAAAATTATTATAGATGATAGAGGATTAATAATTTTTTATTTGTGCTTTCTAAAAAATGAACTTACGAAGCATTCTTTCAACGATTTAAAAGGCATTGTAATAAATTCGTATGAATGCGTTGGTATCCTTCAGTTTTATAAATAGATGATAGAGGATTAATAATTTTTTATTTGTGCTTTCTAAAAAATGAACTTACGAAGCATTCTTTCAACGATTTAAAAGGCATTGTAATAAATTCGTATGAATGCGTTGGTATCCTTCAGTTTTATAAATAAATTTTATTAAAGAGGATGGAGGATTAATAATTTTTTAATTAGACTTTCTTAAAAAGAACTTACGAAGCATTGTTATAACTATTTAGAAAGCATTGTAATAATTGCATATGAATGCGTTCATATCCTTCAGTTAATAAATAAATTTTATTAAAGAGGATGGAGGATTAATAATTTTTTAATTGTACTTTCTTAAAAAGAACTTACGAAGCATTGTTATAACTGTTTAAAAAACATTGTAATAATCGCGTATGAATGCGTTCATATCCTTCAGTTAATAAATAAATTTTATTAAAGAGGATAGAGGATTAATAATTTTTCAATTGTTCTTTCTTAAAAAGAACTTACGAAGCATTATTATAACTGTTTAGAAAGCATTGTAAATTGCGTATGAATGCGTTGATATCCTACAGTTTATAAATAAATTTTATTAAAGAGGATGGAGGATTAATAATTTTTTAATTGTACTTTCTTAAAAAGAACTTACGAAGCATCTGAAACACTTAAAATGAAAAAAATGTTTTTAATTTAATAGTGTAAAATGTATTGCTGTAATATTCACATCAGATATTTTATAATTTCATAATGGCTTTACGTGACCTCTATTAGGAATTTGTTCTTTACATCAAAATCTTAAAACTAATTAGGTAAATCCATAAATGTCCTTAGGTGATGAACCAGTATAAGGCGCTTAGCATGGTTTGAAGACATTATCATGCCTTGAATGTTCATAGCTCCAAATTAAATTTAATGATATTACGGCAAGAATGAGGTGTAATATTTTTTTGAGACATGTAATAAGTATAGGAAGACCATGTGAAATGGTCAGATTGCAATTTGGACGGATAGTGTTTATGAAAATGAAATAGATGAGATACAGCGCTTTGTGGATGGTCACGTTGCCTAAGTAAATTTTAAGGAATTAATTTTTTGCTAATTAATAATTGGATATCAATTCATGTATTTTGTCTGCTAGTAATTCAAGGAGTTATTACAAAATACGAATACGAACATTTTATACTTTTACCAAATTTTTATGTCTCAGAAACTTTAATAAATTAAGACGAAGAATATCAGGACATTGAATTAGAGTAATGCGGGTATTTGGGTCTATATTAAATGTTTAGAATAAATTATATAAATAAATTTATAAAAGATATGCAATATGCATTAATAAAGCATTGAAGAGTCTAAAATTTTCAATTTTACGCAAAATTTCTAAATTACAAAATAAATCTTGTCTAATAACATCCGAATGATTGTGTTCGGTATGAAGATGTAAAAATAATTATTAGGAACTTTAGAGTCTGCACAAATACCTTTTATTTTAGAAATTTCAACAAAATTGCAAAAGATGGCTAATGAATCCTCTGCATAACCCGATATTGACAAATCATATTTACTATATATCTTGGGTCAAATTTTCTTTAACTAAGAGATTTGAACAGTAATAATCTTAAGATATAAATTGAAGTATGGTGTTATATGGCATGCCTCATCCAATATAATAGGCTTCATATTGATTATTAAAGGCAATGATATTAATGAAATTAATAGCAATCTGTATATGTCATTTTAGAGAAAACATTTAAAATTTTAAGTAAATAAATCCCAGAATGTTGCATAGACTGTAATTTATAGATTATGGCATGAACAAAGATCAGGTTGCTTTTGACAGTCCTACATTTATAATGTTTCAGAATAATTTCAAAGTAAATTAATAGAACACAGATTTATGGATATGTTGTTTGGCTAGACCTCGGTTCATTGATTTACTCACGCCTCGCTAGTAAAATTTTTCTGGAATTTTTACGAAATTAATAATTGCAACAAGTTTTACTTTTATACCAATTTTTATGTATCTCTTTATAGAAACCCCTTTAAAATTTGTTTAAGCAAATAAATCCTAGAAATTTTGCAAAGACTCTATTTATTCAGACATGAATAAAGATTAGGTTTTTTTTATAGTTCTACCTTTATAATGTTTCAGAATAATTTCAAAGTAAATTGATAGAAAATGAATTTATGAATATCAGGCTTTGTTAAAAATCGGAACATTGGCCTCATCTTGCCTACCAGTAAAATTTTACAGGAATTTACGCAATTAATAATTGAAACAAATTTTACTCTATTCCAGTCTTTATCTTGCATTGTCTGATTGCATTTGATTCTGATGTCAATATAGGTCAAGTTACATTTGATAGTCTTACCTTCATAATGTTTCAGAGTACATTCAAACTAAAATTACAGAAAATGGATTTATAGATGTCATGTTTAGCTAAACTTCGATTCATTGGCTCGTCTTGCCATAATCAGTAAAATTTTGCAGGAATTAACAAAATTAATAATTGAAACAAATTTCACTTTTTTACAAATCTCTATATCTTTAATTTGCATTGATTGCTACTGATGCATATGTCAGTGAAGGTCAGGTTGCTTTTGATTGTCCTCCTTTCTCAATGTTTAAGAGTTCTTTCAAAGTAAAATTATAGAAAATGAATTTATAGATATTACGTTTAGCTAAACTTCGTTTAATTGGCTTCATCTTGCATTCTAGTAAAAGTTTTGAAGGAATACACGAAATTAATAATTGATGCAAATTTTACTTTTATACCAATCTTTATATATCTCTTTATAGAAAACTCTTTACAATTTTTTTGAGTAAATAAATCCCAGAAATTTTGCAGAGACTCTATTGATTCAGACATGAATAATGATCAGGTTTCTTTTGATAGTCCTACTTTTAAAATGTTTCAGAATAATTTCAAAGTAAATTGAAGGAAAATGGATTTATGAATGTCATGATTGGGTAAACATTGTTCCATTGGATTCATCTTGCCCGCCAGTAAAATTTTGCAGGAATTTCCGAAACTAATAAATTGATACAAATTTCACTTTAATACCTATCTTTATTTTGCATTGATTGCTTTTGATTCCGATGTCACTACAGGTCAAGTTGCTTTTGATAATTTTACCTTTATAATGTTTCAGAGTACATTCAAAGTAAAGTTATAGAAAATGGATTTATAGATGTCATGTTTGGCTAAACTTCGATTCATTGACTTCATCACGTCTGGGAGCAATATTTTGCAGGAATTAACACAATTAATAATTGAAACAAATTTCACTTTTCTACAAATCTTTATATATTTTTTCTTTTTTATGGAGAAAGCTTTAAGATGTGTCTGAGTAAATAAATCCCATAAATGTTGCAGAGTCTCTATTGATTCAGGCATGATAAAAGACATGTTTCTTTGATAGTCCTATCTTTATAATGTTTCAGAAAAATTTCAAAGTAAATTGGTAGAAAATGGATTTATGAATGTAAAGCTTGGCTAAACCTCGGTCCATTGTCCTCATTTTGCCGGCTAGTAATATTAGAATTTGTACCAATATTTATGTATCTATAGTTTTATAGAAAACCTTGTGAGGTTTATTTAAAGAAATCATGTTAAGAAAGTTTGCAGTAACTCATTGAAATTGAATTAAAATTTTCATTGGCATGGAAATTTTGTGATTTATTGATTCAGAAGTCAAAAATGTCAGGTTGCTTTTGATATCACTAAAGTCCTAATGATTTAGAATACTTTTAATAAAATGATAGGATGTCATGGATGTGTGGATGCCATACTTGTTTAAACTGCAGTCCATGATCCACATATTGCCCGCCTGTTAAATTCTAACGAATTTCATGAAATTTATAATAGACTTTGTGTTCCAAAATTGTAAAATAAAAAATGTTGTAAAAGCGTTAAAAGTGTAAATAAATTCTCATTCTATTAAGTATGGGATTTAATTATATGCAATAAAAATATGTCTCTTTCGGGAACATTTCTGGTTTTAAAAAATTGACCGCTTAAAGGGTTAAATAAATTTTAAAGTGTTTTCGATAAAATGAGTATAAAGATCTCTGTAATACATTCTAATAATTCTGCCGTCATATGATCCTACCGTAATAATAGTTTTGAATCCTTTCAAATTAAAATGGTAGAAAACGGATTTAGGGATTTCATACTCTAAATCAAATTATCGTTAAACCGTAATCGACGGGCTAAATTTGCTTGCTTGTAAAATTTTGAAGGGAATTCGTGAAATTTATAGTTTATATTATAAATATTTTATAATTTTTTCTGGAATAAGAAATTAGTTAAATCTTATTATGGGATAAGAAATTTATTAATTCTGACGTTTTATCCAGGAAGTCAAAGTTATTAATCTACAAGACCCTCATTCGTCTTGTCTTAATCTACGGTTCAGACAACTGGACTATGACTGTTAAGGAGGAAAAGATTTTGGGTTCTTTCGAACGAAAGATGTTAAGAAGTGTTTGGGGAGGAATTCGTGAAAATGTAATCTGGAGTAGAACGTACACCTCTGAATTGTACAAATAGTTTAAGGACCACGATGTTGTTCATTTCCCAAAGATAAGATGCCTTAATTAGGAAGGGCATGTTATTTGTATGAACAATAGTAACATGACCAATGAAACCTTTTTGGCTAGACCAATCAATACAAAAAGAAGGGAGAGACCCAAACTTCGATGGGTGGACGTAGTTGAAGAGGACTCTCTTATCCTTAAGAACAAGAATTGGAGAAATGTGGCGGCAAGTATGCCTTGAATTCACTTTTGCAGATGGCTTTGACCCGCCAATGGCTGTCGAGGTAATGATAACAAATGTGATAATAATGATGACAAATACATAAAGATTGGCACAAAATCAGACTTTGTACCAATCTTTATGTATCTATAGTTTTATAGAAAACCTTCTGAGGTTTCTTTAAAGAAATTTAGTTAAGAAATTGCAGTAACTCATCGAAGTTGAATTAAAATTTTCATTGACACTGAAATTTTTCGATTTATTGATTCAGTCGTCAAAAAGGTCAGGTTGATTTTGATAGCCCTACAGTCCTAATGCTTTAGAATACTTTTAATAAAATAATAGGATATCATGGATGTGTGGATGTCATACTTCTTTAAACTGCAGTCCATGAGTCACATCTTGCCAGCCTGTTAAATTCTAAGGTATTTCATGAAATTTATAATAGGAACAAACTTTATTTTTATACCAATCTTTATATATAGTTTTATAGAAAACTTTTAAAGCTTTATTTAAATAAATGAATCCGAGAAATTTTTCATTAACGCTCATTGTTTCAGACGTGAATGAAAGTAAGTTTACTTTTAATAATCTCACCATCATAATGTTTATGAAACCTTTCAAACGAAAATAACATAGAATGGATTTAAAGATGTCCTACTTGTTTAAACCTTAGTCAGCAAGTCACATCTTGCCTGCCTGTAAAAATTTGCCAGAATTCATGAAATTTATTTGATAGAAGTTTAATAGTCGCAGCTAATAAGGCTTTTTATGGAATAAGGCATTTACTTAAATCTGTCCTTAATAAGAAGATAAAGTTATTACTCTACAAGACCATCATTCGTCTTGTCTTAAATTAAGCGTCAGAGACTTGGACTAGAATGGAGGAAAGGATTTTAGGTGATTTCGAGCGAAAACTACTAAGAAAAGTTTTGCGAGGTATCCATCAAAATGGTATCTGGCTTAAAAGGTATAATATCTCCAATGGTTGTTGCTAAATTTGGCTTCCTATCGAAGAAACGAATAAAATGTAAAATTAGGAATAAAAATTACATAGTCGTATACAGATACCACTTTATACACTGTAGTCCACTTTGAACGATGTCCGATTGGTTAGGGTGATGGCCTTCGGTATCGGAGTTCGTTGATTTGAATCCCACAGTGGCATGGATGCTCGTAGTTGTTCGGAATCGGCTTTAAGCTGTAGGTCCCAGTCTCATTAGCCCTCGTGTTGCAAAAAGTAGACCGTAGCACTCCAAACCAAACCAAACCAAAACACACATATAAAGTAACAATGTATATTTATTTCTTCCATAGGAAACCAAATTTGGCAACACCCATTGGCGACATTATACCTTTTGTGCCAGATACCATTTTGATGGATACATCGCAAAACATTTCTTAGTATTTTTCGTTCCAAATCACATAAAATCCTTTCCTCTTTAAAACAATTTTTTCTTTAGATTGTATTTCAATGCCAAATTTGTGGATTTGAATCTCACCACTGGCAAGGATGTTCGTAGCCATTACGAAATCGGCTTTAAACAGTAGGTTCTTGTCTCATTAGACCTCGTGTGCAAAACAGTAGACCGTAGCGCTCCAAACCAAACCTGACCAAGCCTGCAAGACCATCATTCGTCTTGTCTTAACCTAAGCGACAGAGACTTGGACTATGTCTAGAATGGAGAAAAGGATTTTAGGTGATTTGGAACTAAAAATACTAAGAAAAGTTTTGCGAGGTATCCATCAAAATGGTATCTGGCATAAAAGGTATAATGTCGCCAATGTTTGTTGCAAATTTGGCTTCCTATCGAAGAAATTAATATAATGTAAAATTAGGAATAAAAATTACATAGTCGTCTACAGATACCACTTTATACACTGTAGTCAACTTTGAACGATGGCCGATTGGTTAGGGTGCTAGCCTTTGGTACCGGAGTTCGTTGGTTCGTATTCCACAGTGGCATGGATGTTCGTAACCGTTCAAAATCAGCTTTAAGCTGTAGGTCCCGGTCTCATTAGCCCTCCTGTTGCAAAAAGTAGACTGTATTACTCCAAACCAAACCAAAACAAACCACTTTGTTTAAAAAAAAGTGGACTGCAATGTATAAAGTAACAATGCATATTTATTTATTCGATAGGAAGCCAAATTTGGCAACAACCATTGGCGACATTATACCTTTTATGCCAGATGTCATTTTGATGGATACCTCGCAAAACTTTTCTTAGTATTTTTCATTCCAAATCACCTAAAATCCTTTTCTCTTTAAAACAAATTTTTCTTTAGATTGTATTTCGATGCCGGAATTTGTGAATTTGAATCTTACTGCTGGCAAGGATGTTCGTAGGCATTCGATATCGGCTTTAAACAGTAGGTTCCTGTCTCATTAGACCTTGTGTAGGAAAACAGTAGAACGTAGCTATCCATAACAAACCAACTGAAATTGTACACTATATAGAAAAAAAATATGGAAAGAGTGCAGCAACAGTCGAGATGAAATAAATAACAGCAATATTGTACGTCTGACAAAATAAGCTTTAACCCCTTCCGGTAAAATGACGAGTCTAGCTCGTCATTGGTTTTTCATTCCATACCGCACAATGATGAGCTACATTCGTCATGCGACTAAAGTTACTGATAAATATGATAATTAATTTAGTTTAAAATTTCTAGTGTACTGAATTTAGCAACACTTTTGTTACTTGTGGAAATCCCAGGTCACTATTACATATTGTTTATTTAAAGTTTCTTGGTACAAGTCACTGCCAAATTGATGAGTCAGAATAAAAGAAAACCTACTAAGAAATGCCGTGTGTGTTACAAGAATCAAATTAGAAGTGAGACTCCCTGGCGATGTAAACAATTCAGAATTCCTTTGCACTTTGTTTTAAAAAGTACCACTAGCTTGAAGACTATTATCTTAATTTTACCGTTTCTGATACTTAACACTATATAAAAAGTGGATTTTAATTAAGAATATGTAAGAATTGTAAAATAAAACAAGTTTTTTAAATAAAAAATAAATGGTTACTTCACGCACAGTTTTTCATTATTAAATCGTACCGGAAGGGGTTAATTATTAAATGGATTTACAAGGAGTAAAATTTAATTCTATTGAATGTGTTTAACCAGCTTAAAACAACTCATCCAGCAAGCCCAAGCGTTAAATCTAACATAATTTACAACACCTGCCATTCACTTCTAGTTATTTTTCATTTCTTTTCATTTCTTAAGCCACACGAGCAAATAATCTGACATATATTGCTCAATATAACAACAAACCACTTTTCACGGTAGAGTGGCTAGAAACACAGATCTTTTAGATTAATCGTTGGGTCGACAAATCGTTTAACAAATAGAACATCACTCTCTCCTGAATGCTTTCCTTCTCTAAACGCTTCCGAAAACAATGTTACTGTGAACCCCGCGCATTGTCTTCATGGGATAGCGTGACTGACATCGTAATAACAGCTGTTGAGTAACAGGCATATTGTTATTAGACATACGGAAAAAAATCATTTCAGTCTTATATAACACTGGTTAACAGTTAACGGAAAATGTCTTTTTTCTTTTCATAAAGCAATTTATGAGATTTCATCTTGTTATTTAACTCTTTTTTAGTCGCCAGTAGTGCTTTGTCTAAGTATTCATATAGTTTAAATGTGACACGGTTTCATTGTATTGTAGGTACTCACGAAACGTGATAAAATAAAAGTTCCGAGAATTGCCGGTAGAGGGCGGGTTGTAGGCAGGTGTAGGGAGAAAAGGTATTGTTGATCTCCTATTATAGGTTTTAATGGCGTTTTAAATTTGCACTTCTTGTATATGGCTCAAAGTTTGTATCATCGTGTTGTATACTGATATTCTTCTAATTATCAATAAGTTTAATTATTTTCTTTCTTTTAAAATATATGCTTATTATGCGTATTAGGTTTTTATAATCTTTTTAAAATTTAATTTTTAGAAGTTGAAACGAATCACATTTGCCAAGTTTACTATATTTTCATCACGTTGTATGCTGATATTCTTATAGTAGGCCATAGGATATATTTTTCCTTTCTTTCAAATTATATGCTGATTTTGTGTGTCAAGTTTTTATAATCCTTTTAAGATTTCTGAAGTCGAGTAAGATTAACAGACTTTAATATCTTTTAAATACGTTGTATGCTGATATTCTTATAATAGCCCATAGTATATATTTTTTCTTTTCTTACAAAATATATCTTGATTTTGTGTGTCAAATTTTTATAATCCTTTTAAGATTTCAGAAGTCGAGTAATATTCAAAGAATTTACTATCCTTTCATCACGTGGTATGCTGATATTCTTATAATAACCCATAGCATATATTTTTTCTTTTCTTTTTAAATATATGCTGATTTTGTGTGTCAAGTTTTTATAATCCAAGAATTCAGAAGTCGAGCAATATTCACAGAATATGCTATCTTTTCATCACGTTGTATGCTGATATTCTTATAATAACCCATAGAATATTTTTTATCATTTCTTTCCAAATATTTCTTATTTTGTGTATCAGAATTTTATAAACCTTTTAAGATTTAATTTCTAAAAGTCGAATCACATTTACCGAATTTGCTATCTTTCAACCACATTGTATCGTGATATTTTTATAATAATCCATAAGATTATTTATTTTCTTTATTTATTATATGCCGAACGATGACCAAATGGTAGGGAGATGCTTTTCGGTATCGAAGTTCATTGGTTTAAGTGTAAAAAAATTGCAAGAATTCCGCCAGAGTCAAGGAACATTAACGCTTGCACCAAGTAACAAAATTCTTTATTCCGACACGAACGATTACAGTCAGGCTAATATCTGCCCTCTAGCAATGTCGTTTTTATTTTACATTTGGGCAGCATCACTTCATTTTACTTGAAAAATCTTTCCATTCTTAACATTAAGTCCCGCTGATCGCATGGATGTTCATGGCTTTTTGGAATCGGCTTTAAGCAGTAGGTCCCGGTGTCATTATCCCTCTTGCAGCAAAACAGTAGACCGTAGCTCTCCAAACTAAACCAGCCTTTTCAAAATATATGCTTACTTAGTGTATCAGGATTTTATAAACCTTTTAAAATTGAGTTTTGAAATGTCGAGACCCATTTGTCGAATTTTCTATCTTTCCATAACATAGTATGTTGACATGCTTAAAGTAAACCATACGATCTTTTTTTTTTTTCGAAATATGTGTTTATTTTGTGTATCATGTTTTAAAAAAATAAAATAAATCCTTTTAAAGTTGAATTTTGAGAAGTTGAGTCACATTATTTGCTGAATTTACAGGCACTAGCTTTCCACCTTAATTCCTAAAGGCTTAAAGATAGTAAAAGATTGTTTACTTGTAAACGGTTAAAGACAACTACGCGTTTAAGAACTTTTCAGCCAGATTTTTTTGTTCCTCCACATTGCACATATTTTTAATTAATTACTTGACACTTTAAAATTCATATTTTAGTAATAGCATGTGCCTTCAGTATTGCTATCTGCATATCTACCAAAGAATAGTTTAATCTTCTACAATCTATTCCACTGAAGTAGGTCACTTGTGACTCGAATACAGAAAAAGTCTTTTAGTAAACTGTCTTTTACTATTGATTTACGTGAGAGTCAAATAATCCTTATTTAAATAAATCCAGTCCTTCTTATGCTCCTTTATCATACAAAAATAACGTGTTTATGGAAGCACAGTAACTTTCAAGTGGAATTGTTTACATTATAACCGATTATTTTTAATTCAATATAAAATAAAATGATCTGCTCTATTTAAATTTTTTTTCTTTTAAATCTTCAATAAGTTTCTAACTTCATGAAAGTTATTTAGCTTCGTAATATGAAGGAATGCATTTAAAAAAACCCATAACAACTTACTTTTAGTTCAATATAAAATAAAATGTTTTGCTATGTTTAAAATATTTTTCTCCTGAATCTGCAACAAGTTTCTAACTTCATAAAAGTTATTTAGTTTCATAATATGAATTAATGTATTTTTCTAAACCATAACAGGCTTCTTTTGATTCAATATAAAATAAAATGTTTTGCCCTGTCTAACATACTTTTCTCCTAAATCCTTAATAAGTTTCTAATTTCATAAAATTCATTTAGCTTCGTAATGTGAAGGAATTCTTAAAAGAAAACATAACAACTTAATTTTGATTCAGTATAAAATAAAATGCTCTGTTCTGTCTATTATATTTTCTCCTAAATCTCCAATAAGTTTCTAACTACATAAAGTATATTTAGTTTCGTAATATGAAGGAATGCATTTTTAAAAAAACATAACAGCCTACTTTTGATTCAATATAAAATAAAATGTTCTGCTCTGTCTAAAATATTTTTCTCCTAAATCCTTAATAAGTTTCTAACTTCATAAAATTAATTTAGTTTCGTAATGTAAAAGAATGTATTTTTTAAAAAAACATAAAAACTTACTTTTGATTCAATACTAAATAAAATGTATTGCTGTGTGTAATATATTTTCGTACTTAATCTCCAATAAATTTCTAACTTCATAAAAGTTATTTAGTTCCGTAATATGAAGGAATGCATTATTTTAAATAACATAACAGGCTTCCTTTGATTCAATATAAAATAAAATATTTTTCTCCTAAATCCTTAATAAATTTCTAACTTTATAAAATTCATTTAGTTTCATAATGTGAAAAAATGCATTTAAAAAAAACATAACAACTTACTTTTGATTCAATAAAAAATAAAATATTCTGCTCTGTTTAAAATATTTTCTCCTAAATTCTTAATAAGTTTCTAACTTCATAAAAGTTATTTAGTTTCTTAATATGAAGGAATGCATTTTTTAAAAATCATTACAGCTTACTTTTGATTCAATATAAAATAAAATGTTTCTCTCTGTTTAAAATATTTTTCTCCTAAATCTTCAATAAGTTTATAACTTTATAAAAGTTATTTAGTTTCGTAATATGAAGGAATGCATTTTTTAATAAACATAACATCTTACTTTTTATTCAGTATAAAATAAAATGTTCTGTTTAAAATATTTTCCTCCTAAATCTTCAATAAGTTTCTAACTTCATAAAAGTTATTTAGTTTCGTAAATGAAGGAATGCATTTTTTAAAACATAGCAACATATTTTTGATTCAATATAAAATAAAATGTTCTGCTCTGTTTAAAATATTTTATTCCTAAAGCTTCAGTATGTTTCTAACTTCATAAAAGTTATTTAGTTTCATAATATGAAGGAATGCATTTTTTAAAAATCATTACAGCTTACTTTTGATTCAATATAAAATAAAATGTTCTGTTTAAAATATTTTCCTCCTATATCTTCAATAAGTTTCTAACTTCATAAAAGTTATTTAGTTTCATAATATGAAGGAATGCATTTTTTAAAAAACCTAAAAGCTTACTTTTGATTCAATATAAAATAAAATGTTCTGTTTAAAATATTTTTCTTCTAAATCTTCAATAAGGTTCTAACTTCATAGAAGCTTTTTAGTTTCGTTATATGAAGGAATGTATTTTTTACTAACATAACAGGCTTCTTTTAATTCAATATAAAAAAATGTTTTGCCTAGTCTAAAATACTTTATTCCTAATTCTTTAATAAGTTTCTAACTTCATAAAAGTTATTTAGTTTAGCATTTTTTTGCAAAAAGTTTAAGTCATATAATATAATAAAATTCTTTACTTTGTCTATATAATTCTATATATATATTTTATAACTATATATATATATTTGTTTTTATATATTTATACATCATATGATTATATATGATATATATTTTCTATTTATATTCTATAAATATATGTAATTTATATATGTTCTAAAATGTATTATTAAATAATGTATATATGTGTTAATATATATATATTAAAAGCTTTATATTTATATCTTAATATATAACTATTTATATTGTCTTATTATGTATATATATATTTTTGTATATATATATATAATATATGTATTATATTAAATATAATGAAATATTATACTTTATATATATATAAGTTTATATATAATTTATATATGTATAATATATATATATCTTGTATGAAGTTATATATGTAAATAACATTATAAATGATTATATTTGTAGTGTAAAGATTAATTTATATATATTGTTGATGTATTATATATTACTAATAGTATCTATTTTATATATGTATATATATTATAATCGTATATATATAGCTATATATGTTTATATAATTATATGTATAAGTTTATATACGTATAAATATTCTATTAATATATATTAAATGAGAATTGAAATACTAATTTTTTTTTGAAAAAAATTTTTTATTTGACTTTTATCATGAGAATAAAGCTTTCAGAAAACTAAATTTCAGATGGATAATCAATAAAAATTTTATTTTGTAATAATTTCAACTTTAATAAAGTTAGTTAATATTTAATAACATACTTGTTTCTAATTTTCTAATATACCTATTATAATAGTTCCTAGTCATATAATTTCTATTTATTAATTAAATTCTAATACAAAATTTATTAATAGTTTTTAAGGTTAAAACTCTGAATCGGAATTGTTCTTAATAAGGAAGAAAAACACATAAAGCCGCGAAAAACGGATGAGCAAATTTTGCTACATTTGAATTATAAAATTCCTCCTAAGTCATTAATAAGGTTGTTTGATTGGGTTTAATAAACTTAAAGGTTCTATTTCT
This sequence comes from Pardosa pseudoannulata, assembly GCA_032207245.1. NCBI lineage: Eukaryota > Metazoa > Arthropoda > Arachnida > Araneae > Lycosidae > Pardosa > Pardosa pseudoannulata. Next base: position 10,901,774 of record CM063507.1, on the reverse strand, counting down.
TTAAAATAAAATTTTTCTAAAGTAATTTATAAGTTTGCTTGGTTGGGTTTAACAAACTAAAAGGCTCTGCTTTGTTTAGAATAAAATTTTTCTAGGTTAGTATTAACGTTGGTTAATTGGATTTAATAAACAAAAAGATTCTATTCTGTTTAGAATAAAATTTTTCCTAGATCAATTATAAGGTTAGTTAATTGAATTTAAAAAACCCAAAGATTTTTTCTGTTTAGAATAAAGTTTTCCTAGATAGTTAATAAGAATCTAACTTTATTAAAACTATTTAGTTTTGTTATATGAAGTGATATATTTGGAAAAACATGAACTATGTACATCAAGTAAAAATGTAGACATTTCTTTTTTAAAATAACTTTTAAAATTTATATACCAGAAACTATAATTTTATATTTAATGCGATTTAATTATTTTTTTCAGATTATAGTTTTTAACTATACAGGGTGTCCCAAAACGACCGCAAAAACTCTGCACAGCTAGATTCCACGTTGGGAGTACATAAAATTGCCCAAAGAAGCGTTCCTGTACGATCTGTAGCTTACGAGAAAAATTCGAAAAACAAAGTATGACGTCACTACCGGTGCAAGAAAAAAAACACTTTATTGGACATATCAACAACAGTATATGCACGGGCATACTCCCTAACAGTTCGTAAGGCATTTTCATCACATCGACCGTACATCAGGTACATGTTGCAGTAGTCACGAACGGAATATATGGCCACCCTACGAAGACTACCGGCAGCTGCAAGATGTGTGATGAGGCGATTTAGATCAGTAATATAATTGATTCATTCATACAAGAAGTAAAATGCTCGGGATCGAAATCTGACCTCATCACATCTTTGTAAAAAGACAGAGGACCATAAATTTATATTTTACGGATATTGTTGTCTTGTACGGTGGTCTAGGACGGGGTTCTGATAACAGTCCCAGATTAGAATCCCGTCTCCGTACTTGACATTAAATAAGAATGTACCTTTGTGGAGTATTTTATGAGTCCCTAAGGGACAGTGCCCAATTAGAAGGGATAAGGTTTTTCACGTTGGCGGTCTCAAGGCGGGGTTTAAGCAGACCAATGAGATTCTTACAACTATCCCGATTGGACGATAAGAAGGAAGAGGGGACAAGGTTGAAATTAATAAAATAAGAAAAATCTAAAAATTGAGGAGGTGTTCGGAAGTCCCCCAAAAAAGGTGTTCGATAGTCGAAACTAGAAGAGAGTCCGACAGAAGGTGTTCGAGAGTCGAGACTAGAGGAAAGTCCGACAGAAGGTGTTCGAGAGTCCAGCCAAGTCCGACAGGAAGGGTTCCTGTATTAAATAGCACGATCGCACCCCAAACACTCAAGCAATCAAAATAAAATCACCACTATACATTTGATCACAGGTTAATACTCAAATATAAACGAGGACTACACGACAAGATGCAGCCTTTTCAATACCAGTTCAACGGCGGCTTAATGTCATTACATGGAGTGCGTACATGCATGGTGCGATATGCGCGGCGAACGTTTTAAACATTATCGTCTGAAAAAGATATGCAAATACTGTTGGTAATATGTCCAATAAAGTGCTTTTTCTTGCACCGGCAGTGACGTCATACATTGTTTTTTGCATTTTTCTCGTAAGCTACAGATCGTACAGGAAGGCTTGTTTGGGCAGTTTTTATGTACTGCAAACTAGGAGTCTAGCTGTGCAGATTTATGCTGTCGTTTTGAAACACCCCGTATATAGATGACAAAAATACCAGTTGAAGAGTTGTTTTAAATTTTATAAAATAGTGCTAATAAATCTAATATATAATTATCTTTTTACTCTTTAATATTATCAAAGGGCTTTAACAGATACATAACTCTATAATAATAAAAAATAATCAAAATGGTTTCGTTTGATCTTAACAAGATTTGTTTCATATTACATTACGCGGTGTGTATTCATGTATTCCAAACAAAAGAATTAAGCTGTACATCGTCACATTTTACTGTAACAAGGGCACTTTATTTTTTACTAAATTAAAATCCAGTACTTCAAAGAATCAAGACGTTCTACAAAAGAAACTCGATTTTTCTCTTCTTAACGTGAGCCGAAACGAAATCTCGAGTAATACCTTACAAAAATATTTAGCCATTTGTTTTCTGGAGCTATTAAAACACCATTGTCGTTTTTTCTTCCTAATTTATCCTACCAACTCTGATGTAGGAGAACACAGCAGTAAAGACGTTTTCGTTTTAATATCCTGTGACAAGATCTCGCCAAGATGAGAAAAAAAAAGTGAGAAAACGTCAAGTTTCATTCTGCCGAGTTTTATTTGATGGCTGCAGCTGAAAGCTCAGATAAAAAAGGTTGCATTAAGCTATAACTTAGATGTCGTCTGAACAAACGAATGGGGAAAATTCGCTGCAATTTTTAAGCATTTCTTGGCAAGATTCTAGTTTTTATATGCCTAAAATACTGTTGTATTACCTTGAAACTATTCCTTTGAAGTACATATCTACGAATTGTGGGTGGGGAGTATTAAATTTCATTAAACAAGATTAATTTTGCATAAAAATATTATATAGAGACAGCAAATGTTACTTAATAAGATAGCAATATAATGTTTCTAAAATTAAATTATAGTGAAATTTCGTCACATTAAATAAATAACTATCTTATTAAATAGTTATCTAAATAATAATATCTTGTTTAGTGAAATTTAATGCGCTATTCCCACAAATCTACGAATTGTGATAATGGAGCATTAAATTTCATTAAAAAATTTGTTAGTTTTTAGATAGCTATGTTATATGGAGGCACTGAATTTTGGATGCTATCGATGTAATGTTTATAATATGAAATTGCAATGAAAGTTTGCTATATCAAATAAATAATATATGAAATTATTTTCTTCAGAAGAAATTTATTAAAAAAAAAAAAGACAGTGATTTTTAGTTAAATAGCTTCATAACTGTCGAAGAAGATGTCTAAAAACAATTTTAATAGTTTTTATCTAACTATATCTCCGAATTTAAACTGAAGGAATAAATTTTTATAATTAAAAAATTAAGAAACCCAAATAATAAAATTTAATATGGCATTTCAACAAAACTACGAATTGTGGGAATGGAGTATTAAATTTTATTAAATAAGCGATTTACTTATAGATAACTATATTACATGGAGACAGTATATTTTCGATGCTAAACCCGCGATATAATGTTTATAACAGGAAATTGTAAGGAAAATTTGCTATATCAAATAAATAATTTATGAAAACTGTTAAGCAAAAGGTTGAACAACTATTTTAATAGATTTTACCTAACTATATCTCCCAAAAGCTGGATTGAATGAATACAATTTCTTTTATTAAAATAAATTTGTATTCATTTAATTCAAACCCTAATAATGAAATTTAATGCTTAATCCCCACTTTTTCCTTGATCATTAATAAGGTTGATTACTTGGGTTAAATAAACTAAAAGGTTCTATTTTGTTTAGAATATTTTTTCTACATCAATCATTAGACTGATTAATTGGATTTAATAAACTAAAAGATTCTATTCTGTTTAGAATAAATTTTTTCCTAGATCATTAATAAGGTTCTATTCTGTTTAGAATAAAAGTTTTCAAGATCATAAATTAGTGTCTAATTATTGTTTGTCAGGTATGCTGACACAGGGAATTTTTCAGTTAAAAAAAAAAGCTTTTATCTAACTATATCTTCTAAAATTTGAACTGAATAAATAAATTTTTATATTTAAAAAAATTTTATTTATTCAAGTGAAACCCAAAAAAATGAAATTTAATACGCCATTTCCCTAAAACTATGAATTGTGGGAATAGAGTATTAAATTTTATTAAATAAGAGATTTATTTTTAGGTAACTATATTATAAGGAGACAGTATATTTTGGATGCTAAACCCGCGATATAATTAATGTTTATAATACTAAATTGTAAGGAAAACTTGATATATCAAATAAATAATTTATTAATATTTTTCCTAAATGAGAAATTTTATTTTAAAAAGGAAAGAGAATGATTTTAGTTGATAGGTGACTTCACTACTGTTAAACAAAAAGGTTGACAATAAACTATTTTAATAGATTTTATCTAACTATATCTCCTAAACTCTAGATTGAATGAATACAATTCCTTTCATTAAAATAAATTTGTATTCATTTAATCCAAACCCAAATAATGAAATTTCATTCTTAATTCTGCGAATTGTGAGCATAGAGTATTAAATTTTCTTCAACAAGAGATTAGTTTTTAGATAACTATGTTATATGGAGACACATAATTTTGGCTGCTAAACTCGCGATATAATACTTATAAAAACAAATTGTAATGAAAGTTTGCAGTGTCAAATAAATAATTTATGAATTTTTACCTAAATAAGAAATTTATTTTTAGAAAGCAAGAGATTAATTTTTGGTTTAGTGGCTTCACTACTGTTAAACAAGAGGTCTAAGAAAGATATGTTATCTAACTATATCTCCGACAACTTTTATCTAACTATATCTCCCAAAAATCCGGTGCAGGCAAAAATATACCCACCACAGGTACAAAATCTCTACTAAATTTCAAAGTGCAATTTCTTTTACTTGTACAATGGGTCTTTTATGAAAAAAAAATACATTAATATTTATTATTTCTTTCTTCTCCTAACCTCTAACAAAGAAAATTATAAAAATAATATAAGGCGTGACTTTTTCGGCTATGATGCCACAAAGAATTTTTCAATTAAAAAGAAAAAAAAAAGACAGACAAGTTTTTATTCTAACTATTTCTTTCAAAATTTGAACTGAATGAATAAATTTTGTATTTAAAAAAAATTTTATATATTCAATTGAAACCTAAATAATGAAATTTAAAGCGTCATTTCCACAAAACTATAAATTGTGGGAGTGGAATATTAAATTTTATGAAATAAGAGACTTACTTTTAGGTAATTAAACTATAGGGAGACAGTATATTTTGGATGCTAAACCCGCAATATAATGTTAACAATAGGAAATTGTAAGGAAAATTTGATTTATCAAATAAATAAATTATGAATATTTTTCTTAAATAAGAAATTTTACTTTAAAAAGGAAAGAGATTGATTTTTAGTTGAAGTGCTTCCGTACTGTTAAACAAAAGGTTGAATAACTATTTTAAAAGATATTATCTAACAATATTTCCGAAAATCTGGATTGAATGAATACAATTTCTTTTATTAAAATAAATTTGTATTCATTTAATCCAAACCAAAATAATGAAATTTAATGCTTAATTCTAAAAATTCTGAGCATAGAGTATTAAATTTCATTAAACAAGAGATTAATTTTTAGATAATTATGTTATATGGAGACACATAAGTTTGGTTGCTAAACTCGCGATATAATATTTATAAAAGGAAATTATAATGAAAGTTTGCAATATCAAATAAATAATTTATGAATTTTTATCTAAATGAGAAATTTATTTATAAAAAGTAAGAGATTAATTTTTGGTTTAGTGGCTTCACTACTGTTAAACAAGAGGTCTAAGAACTTTTCTAGGTCTAAGAAAGATCTCAACTTTTATCTAACTATATCTCCGAAAATTTGGTGCAGGCAAAAATATACCCACCACAGGTACAAAATCTCTACTAAATTTCAAAGTGCAATTTCTTTTACTTGTACAATGGGTCTTTTATGAAAAAAAAATACATTAATATTTATTATTTCTTTCTTCTCCTAACCTCTAACAAAGAAAATTATAAATAACATAAGGTGTGACATTTTCGGCTATGCTGACACACGGAATTTTTTAATTAAAAAAACAGAAGACAAATTTTATCTATTTTTTCCAAAATTTGAACTGAATGAATAAAATTTTTATTTAAAAAATTTTATCTATTCGATTGAAGCCCAAATAATGAAATTTAATACACCATCTCCACAAAACTATGAATTGTGAGAATGGAGTATTAAATTTTATTAAATAATAGATTTATTTTTAGGTAACTGTATTATATGGAGACAGTATATTTTGGATGATAAACACGTGGTATAATGTTTATAATAGGAAATTGTAAGGAAAATTTGATTTATCAAATAAATAATTTATGAATATTATTATGTGCTGAAAGATGAGTTTATTGCTTTCATTTTGTGCACAAGTGTATGTGCAAGCAAAAATATACCTACCATAAGTATACAATCTCGACTAAATTTCAAAGTGCAATTTATTTTACTTGTACAATACGTTTCTTAGATTTAATTAGTATTTCAGAAAATGAAAAAAAAGAAGATACATTGATATTTTTTCTTTCTTTATTCTCCCAACCTCTAACAAAGAAAATTAAGGTGTGACATTTTCGGCTATACTGACACACGGAATTTTTCAATTAAAAAAAAAGAAGACAAATTTTATCTAACTATTTTCCCCAAAATTTGAACTGAATGAATAATTTTTTTTTTTTTAAATTTTATATATTCAATTGAAACCTAAATAATGAAATTTAAAGCGTCATTTCCACAAAACTATAAATTGTGGGAGTGGAATATTAAATTTTATTAAATAAGAGATTTATTTTTAGGTAACTATATTATAAGGAGACAGTATATTTTGGATGCTAAACCCGCGATATAATGTTTATGATAGGAAATTTTAAGGAAAGTTTGCTATATCAAATAAATAATTTATGAATATTATTGTGTGCTGGAAGATGAGTTTATTGCTTTCATTTTGTGCACAATTTTATGTGCAAGAAAAAATATACACACCATAGGTATAAAATATCGACTAAATTTCAAAGTGCAATTTCTTTTACTTGTACAATACGTTTGTGATGAGACGATTTAGATCAGTAATATAATGGATTAATAAATACGAGAAGTAAAATGCTTGGGATCTAAATCTGATCTCATCACATCTTTTGTAAAGGGGAGAGAACAATAAAAATAATTTCAACGGTTTTCGTCTTGTGCGGGATTCTCTGGCGGGTTTCTGATGCCAGTCCCAGATTGCGTCTCCGTGCATGACAGTAAATAAGAATGTACCTTTTGTGGAGTTATTTATGAGTCCCTAAGGAAAAGTGCCCAATTTAAAGGGATAAGGGTTTTCCACGTTGGCAGTTTCAAAGTGGGGTTAAGGATACCAATTAGAATTTTACAACTATCCCGATTGGACGAAAAGAAAGAAGAAGGGACAAAGATGAAATTAATATAAAATAAGAAAAGTGTAGAAAAAGAGGGGAATGTTCGAGAGTGGAGTCGAATCAAGGAAAGCAGAGAGGTTAGAAGTCGGAGGAAACGATTGTGACAGTGAGACTTCGGGAGTCCAAGGATAATAGCCCTGAATAATTGACAGAGACTCCGCAAACTATTGGAACATCTTGCGGCTACCAGCAGTGTTCCAGTGTCAAATATTACGGCTGCACCTCAAATATTCAGAAGGTAGCCCCTGACCAGACAGACGAAAGATTTAAATTTGCTACCACACATACCTAGTCCTGATTAGCTCTCGACCTGGCACACAATCCTTACCCACAAAGGTACTCATTTTTACATATATTTGAAATTGAGATTAGGTCCTCTCTCTTAGATATATATATTTACCTAATTTATGGAAAATTATTGTCAGACCTAAATTAGTGTGGCACCTAAATTGAACGTGTTAATAAAGTAAATTTTATGAAAATTAAATCCGATTGTTTATATATAGATGTAGATATATTATTATAATAAATTTGTTTTTTTTTATTTTAAGCTGATTTCAGTTAAATTTAATTTAGCTTTTTTAGTTTATTTTTTTATTTTAAGTCTGTAGTCTCTCAGAACCTGTGGTTGAATTTAGTACATAAATATTTTACACAACGCAACCAAAATAATACTTAGTCTTTGTGACTAACCAAAATAAATACCACTATGCATTTGATCACAGGTTAATACCTAAATATAAACGAGAGCTACATGACAACGTTTTCTAGATTTAATTAGTATTCCAGAGAGAAAAAAAAAAGAAGATACATTGATATTTATTCTTTTTTATTTTAATCTAACAAAGAAATTTAAATAACATTTGACATTTTTCGGCTTTAACACGGAATTTTTCAATTTAAAAAAAAGACAAATTAGAAAGCAAACCTTGAGAAATCTTGATTTTTTAAAGTCCAGGCATAAAATTCTAAATCTGAGGCTTCGTTTATGAAGACAATTACATTTATCTAAGTTAATCCCTTTTTCAAGTTATGAAATCAACAATCGGTCTCCAGTATTATTTTTAATAGTATTATTACAAAATACAGATTTCTTCACAAGAAATATCCACTATCGTTTTAGTAATATATCTAGTTCAAAATAATTTTTTTTTATTAAAATTAGTGGTTTTAGAATTCCTCTACAATAATTATCTTCTATGCATACATCATAGATTTAAAGAAAATTTTGTTGATTTATAAATGCTTTACTTGTATCAATAAAAAAAATAATTAATTACGATTTTCTATTAAAGACACAAATATTTAAGTGATGTTTAAATTTTTAATAATATTCATATAATGGGAATAAATAATGATGCTACATAAAACATATTAGACACTAAAATCTATCAGAAAATAATCTTTGATTAAAATTCGAGATCATAATATTCCTCCAATAATATTCCTTAAAAATTCTCCTAGCGCAATTCATACAAACCAATTTCTTTCTTTTTTCTTTTTTTTTTCAATTTATCTTTATAGCGTATATCGAAGCGAAATTCAGTATCGATTTTCAATTACGTTAAATTCTATTATTCTAACATAATTGTTTCAAGTTATACTATATTTTAGTAACTGTTTTTGCCATTTCAAGTTATGAAATCCCCTTTCAGGAATAAATAATGGTGTTACATAAAACATATAAGACACTAAAATCTATCAGAAAATAATCTTTGATTAAAATTCGGGATCGTAGTAATATTCCTCCAATAATATTCCTTAAAAATTCTCCTAGTGCAATTCATACAAACCAATTCCTTTGTTTTTCAATTTATCTTTACAGTGTATATCGAAGCAAAACTAAATATCGATTTTCAATTACGTTAAATTCTATTACTCTAACATAATTATTTCAAGTTATACTATGTTTTAGTATCAGTGTTTGCCATTTCAAGTTATGAAATCCCCTTTCAGGAATAAATAATGGTGTTACATAAAACATATAAGACACTAAAATCTATCAGAAAATAATCTTTGATTAAAATTCTAGATCATAATATTTGTCCAATAATATTCCTTAAAAATTCTCCTAGTGCAATTTATACAAACCAATTTTTTTTTTCATTTTATGTTTACAGTGTATATCGAAGCAAAACTAGGTATCGGTTTTCACTTACGTTAAATACTATTACTCTAACATAATTATTTCATGTTATACTATGTTTTTGTAACTGTTTTTGCCGTTTCAAGTTATGAAATCCCTTTCAGGAATAAATAATGTTACAAAAAATATAAAAAAACTTATAAGAAAATATCTAAAATATTAAAATTAATATCAGAATAATTTATAATAAATTCCTAAAAATCAAAAAAATTCTTGTTTTCAATCTTTACAGTGGAAAACAAAGTTTTTTTCCTAATAAATTATATTATAAATTTTATATAATCAATGTTAATATGTTTTTTAAACATGTTTTTAAAGTTAGAAAATATCAGATTAAATAATGGCAATAATCATCTTACATGTAGTAATATAGATAAAACAAAACACAAGAAAAATTGTGATTTCAAATTTTGACTACAATAAATAATTGTCATATAAAAACTTCCACATAATACATAGTGTTCTATTAAGTATTTATTAAAAGTTTTAAAATATCAGATCATTCAGAAAAATCATCTAGACGTAGTAAATATAGATAAAGACACAGGGAGGACAACAGCAAAAAATCTTGTGAATTATCTAAATTGTTGATTACAAAGTTAGTAACATTGTCATAATAAACTTCCACATGACCTGGACATGGAGTGTCTAAACACTTTGTGTACAAATTTGGAAGGAAAGTCTAGAAAATATCAGAATTAGAAAGGTAATGGCAGAAAAATCATCTAGACGTAGTATATAGATAAAGACACTGAGAGGACAACAGGAAGAAAAGACATTGTGATGACTCGATAAATTGTTGATTACAAAATTATAACATTGTATAATAAATTCCACATGACTGGACATGATGTCTAAACACTTTGTGTACAAATTTGGAAGGAAAGTCTAGAAAATATCAGAATCAGGAAAGTAATGGCAGAAAAATCATCTAGACGTAGTAAATATAGATAAAGACACTGAGAGGACAACAGGAAGAAAAGATATTGTTACGTCCGAGACCTGGAAATTGTTGACTACAAACCTGATAGGGTAGGGGCATTGTCATAATAAACTTCCACATAACCTGGACACGGAGTGTCTAAACACTTTGTGTACAAATTTGGAAGGAAAGTCTAGAAAATCGTTATATATCAGAATCACTTAGGAAAGTAATGGCAGAAAAATCATCTAGACGTAGTAAATATAGATAAAGACACAGGGAGGACAACAGCAAGAAAAGATATTGTGATGACGTCCGAGGCCTGGAAATTGTTGACTACAAAGCTGGAGGTAGGGGCATTGTCATAATAAAACTTCCACATGACCTGGACATGGAGTGTCTAAACACTTTGTGTACAAACTTGGAAGGAAAGTCTAGAAAATCGTTATATATCAGAATTACTTAGGAAAGTAATGGCAGTAAAATCATCTAGACTTAAAAATATAGATAAAGAAACAGGTAGGACAACAGCAAGAAAAGACATTGTGAGGACGTCCGAGGCCTGGAAATTGTTGACTATAAATCTGGTAGGGCAACGGGTATTGTCATGATAAAACTTCCACATGACCTGGACAGGGAGTGTCTAAACACTTTGTGTACAAACTTGGAAGGAAAGTCTAAAAAATCGTTATAAATCAGAATAATATAAGAAAGTAATGGCAGAAAAATCATCTAGAAGTAGTAAATATAGATAAAGACACAGTTAGGATAACAGCAAGAAAAGATATTGTGATGATGCCCGAGACCTGGGAATTGTGGGCTAGAAGCTGGTAAGGTAGGGGCATTGTCACAGTGGTTCCTTCATCTTAGGATCTAAGACAAAGTCACAAGGGGTTAGACTTGGAGAGTAAGGTATATGGTAAAGCCCTAGATGACACTGTCCTGCAGTACGATTTCTGGTACATTGAGTTTTTATCCAACTTCGTTGTTCTTGTTTTGAAAACATCCTGACAACACTTTAGACCGCAAGTTAATACAAGAATCAGTTCTTTGCTTCACTCCACATGAACATGACGTAGGAAGGACGATTTTTTTTACTAAGAGGTAAGGTAGGTATGTAGCTCAATTTTGGTATACGCGACATTCTTTGGTTTTGTTAAAACTCCTTCACACTATGGGCCACTGCACCACATTTCAACCGTCTGGAGAGGGTATGGCTTATTGATAGTGGTAGACGATAAAATAGCCTTGGCCGACGATGGCGGTTTTTTTCCATATATCAAAGGCAGCCAGAGGCGCAACTAAAGTGACAAGTAAACCCTATGAATGAATCCATACGCTCGGCTCATTTAGTGGCTCAGCGTGTGGATGCAACCAGTGAACAATCGCTCAAGGTCTCCACCAGAAAGTGATGAACAATTGGCCATAGTGTGAAGGCTACATTATGTAGCATTTTTACAGCATTGTTGCCACTATTAAAGTTCCAACCCTCTTATACTACAAAACCTGTACATAAAGTGTCAGGATACTCTGTATAAACCCAACATTTAATAGAATATGTAAATTAAATATCAAGTAAATTGCAAGAAATACATAAAAATAATTATTTTCCACAATAAATCAATAAGTTATAAGTAATAATTTTTCCTAAACATCTATCCAATTTTTAAGGCATTTGTTAAACATTGTAAAGAGTTCTTAGGTATTAATTTGCACTTCTTTAAAAACACCAACTAAAGTAAGGATGCAGCTTTCCTTCCCAAACATAAATTAGGAAAATATTTTACCACTAAGGAAGTTATGTTTATTAGAGGAACCAATTTTTAAACATTGTTAAGAGTTCTTGGTGGTATTAATTTGAACTTCTTTAAAAACACCAACAAAAGTAAAAATACAGCTTTCCTTCACAAACATAAATTAGGAAAATATTTTACCACTGAGGAAGTTATGTTTATTAGCGGAACCAATTTTTAAACATTGTAAAGAGTTTTGGCGGTATTAATTTACACCTCTTTAAAAACACCAACAAGAGTAAGGATACGGCTTTCCTTCATAAACATAAATTAGGAAAATATTTTGCCACTGAGGAAGTTATATTTATTAGAGGAACCAATTTTTAAACATTGTAAAGAGTTCTTGGGGGTATTAATTTGCACTTCTTTAAAAACACCAACTAAAGTAGAGATATAGCTTTCCTTCACAAATATGAATTAGGAAAATATTTTACCACTGAGGAAATTATGTTTATTAGACGAACCAATTTTTAAACATTGTAAAGAGTTTTTGGTGGTATTAATTCTCACTTCTTTAAAAACACCAACTAAAGTAAGGATACAACTTTCCTTCACAAACATAAATTAGAAAAATATTTTACCACTGAAAAAGTTATATTTATTAGAGGAACCAATTTTTAAACATTGTAAAGAGTTCTTGGCGGTATTAATTTGCACTTCTTTAAACACACCAACTAAAGTAAGGATACAGCTTTCCTTCACAAACATAAATAAGGAAAATATTTTACCACTGAGGAAGTAGTTTTCATTAGACGAACGAATTTTTAAACACTGTAAAGAGTTCTTGACGGTATTAATTTCCACTTCTTTAAAAACACCAACTAAAGTAAGGATACAGCTTTCTTTCACAAATATAAATTAGGAAAATATTTTACCACTGAGGAAGTTATGTTTATTAGAGGAATAATTTTTAAACATTATAAAGAGTTCTTGGCGGTATTAATTTCCACTTCTTTAAAAACACCAACTAAAGTAAGGATTCAGCTTTCCTTCAAAAACATAAATTTAGGAAAAGATTTTACCACTGAGGAAGTCATGTTTATTAGAGGAACCAATTTTTAAGCATTGTAAAGAGTTTTTGGTGGTATTAATTTGCACTTCTTTAAAAACACCAACAGGAGTAAGGATACGGCTTTCCTTCGCAAACATAAATTAGGGAACTATTTTACCACTGAGGAAGTTATGTTTATTAGAGGAACCAATTTTTTTCCTTAAGTTTCACCAATCTTCAGCATTATTTCCTCTCCCTTTACATAAAAATCAACTATCAAAACCATGTTGGTAACGTAACTTTTCGATTAATTGTAGAAATACTTGGTGCTAAATTTAACTAAAATTGAATTGTATTTTTTTCCAAATAAATCTCCCATATTTATAAATTGAAAGTTCAGTTCGTCACTTTCTCTTTCTTTTGACATATAATTTGTTAAGTTTGCTGTGAACTGAGAGCGAAACAGAAATAAATATATATGATATTATGAAATTAAATTGCACAGCCACAAGAAATATCTAATGACAGATTGACAAAATATTTCCCTCATGTGTTCACAAAAATAATATGTTCCTTTTTCCATTTAGCAAGCTGAAAATATTTATCACTCAAAAGTACAATTTCTCACTGCTCCAAAAAATTATCCCTCTTTTGACAACTCTCTTGTAAAGATAGCTCCGTTGTGAAGAGAGGGAAATAAATTTAAAATACAGAAAACAACATATATGATTTATTACAAAATAAAGTTTATTATTTGTTGTTACAAACCCTGTTCATAAAGTTTTATGACACACTGTGTACACATAACATTTAGTAAAATATAAAAATTAAATAGGATGTATATTGCAAAGGATATATAGAAATATCTATTTTCCTAAATAATCATTAAACGATAGGTCATTAAAACAGTTTTCCTCAACATGTGTTTCTCACACATTTATTAAATATTTTAAAGCAGGTATTATTTTTACTTCTTTAAAAAATGAAAAACAGAAATAATGACACAGTGTTAATTCATAGATAAAAATTAGAAAACATTTACTACTTAGAAAGTTATGTATATTAGGAGAGTCAAACAGTTTTTTCTAAACTTTCATTAATTTTCATCATATTTGTATGTTTCATCTCGTTTTAGATAAAACAAAATTAATAAGGAAGCAGATTTAGTAAAACAAAAATAATTACACTGTCTTATTTCATAGACACAAATTAGAAAACTTTTATTACTGAGAAAGTTAGGTTTATTAGGGAAACCAAAAAGTTTTTTCTAAAGTTTCACTAATACAGGTATGTTTCATTTCCTCTTACATAAAACAAAATAAATAAGTAAGAAAACAGAGTTAAAAACAGTTAGTAAAATAATTAGACGATTAAGAATAACTTGACGACTGCTGAAACATTTGGCGTTAATTTTAACTGAAATAAATATGATGTACATTGAAAAGGGTACAAAGAAATAATAATTTTTCCCAAAAAACCTTTAAATTATAAGTCACTAAAAAGTTTTCCTGAACCATCTATTTCTCAAACATTCATTAAATATTTTAATGGAGGCATTAATTCACACTTTTTCTAAAAAAATAAAAAACAAAAGGAATTTTACAATCTTGCTTCACAGATATAAATTAGAAAACTTTTTTTAATTATAGAGTTATGTTTATTAGTTGAACCAAAAAGTTTTATTTCTTAAGTTTCACTAATTTTCATAATAGAAGTAGGTTTAATTTCCTATTATATAAAACAAAATAAATAAATAAGAAAACAGAGATAGTAAAATAATTAGACTATTAAGAATAACTGGACGACTGCAGAAACACTTTGCGTTAATTTCAACTAAAATATATATGATGAACATTGCAAAATCTACAGAGAAATAATAATTTTTCCCAAAAAATCTTTAAATTAAAAATTACTAAAAACGTTTTCATAAACATCCATTTTCTCAAACATTTATTAAATGTTATAATGGGTTTATTAATTCACACTTTAAAAAAATGAAAAACAAAAGTAATAACAGTCTTGCTTCATTTATACAAATTAGAAAAATTTTATTACATAGAGAATTATGTCTATTAGTTGAACCCAAAAGTTTTTTCTTAAATTTCACTAATTTTCATAATACAAAAAGATTTGATTTCCTCTTAAATTTAAAAAAAATAAATAAGGAAGCAGATTTAGTAAAACAAAAATAATTACACAGTCTTACTCCATAGATACAAATTAGAAAACTTTTATTACTGAGAAAGTTAGGTTTATTAGGGAAGCCAAAAAGTTTTTTTCTAAGGTTTCACTAATTTTCATAATACAGGTATGTTTCATTCCTCTTACATAAAACAAAATAAATAAGTAAGAAAACAGAGTTAAAAACAGTTAGTAAAATAGTTAGAAGATTAAGAATTACTTGACGACTGCAGAAATACTTGGAGTTAATTTTAACTAAAATAAGTATGATATATATTACGAAGAATGTACAGAAATAATTATTTTTCCCAATAAGTCATTAAATTATAAGTCATTAAAAAGTTTTCCTCAACAACTATTTCTCAAACATTTATTAAATATTTTACTGAAGGCATTAATTCATACTTTTTTAAAAAATGAAAAATAATAATGACACAGTCTTGATTTATAGATACAAGTTAGAAAAGTTTTACTACTGAGAAAGTTATGTTTATTAGGAGAGCCAAACAGTTTTTTCTAAACTTTCATTAATTTTCATCATACTTGTACGTTTCATCTCGTTTTAGATAAAACAAAATAAATAAGGAAGCAGATTTAGTAAAACAAAAATAATTACACAGTCTTATTCCATACATACAAATTAGAAAACTTTTATTAGTGAGAGTTAGGTTTATTAGGGAAACCAAAAAGATTTTTCTAAAGTTTCACTAATTTTCATTATACAGGTATGTTTCATTTCCTCTTACATAAAACAAAATAAATAAGTAAGAAAACAGAGTTAAAAACGACTGCAGAAATACTTGGAGCTAATTTTAACTAAAATGAATATGGTGTATATTGTGAAGAATATATAGAAATAAATATTTTCCCAATAAATCATTAAATTATAAGTCATTAAAAAGTTTTCCTAAACATCTATTTTTCAAACATTTATTAAATATTTTAATGGACGTATTAATTCACAATTTACAAAATGAAAAAACAAAAGTAATTACACAGTCTTGATTCATAGGTACTAATTAGAAAATTTTTACTAATTAGAGAGTTATGTTTATTAGTGGATCCAAAAAGCTTTTTTCTTTAAGTTTCACTAATTTTCCTAATAGAAGTAGGTTTAATTTCCTCTTATATAAAACAAAATAACTAAGTAAGAAAACAGAGTTAGTAAAATAATTAGACGATTAAGAATAATTTGGCGACTGCAGAAATACTTGGCGTTAATTTTAACTAAAATAAATATGATGTACATTGCAAAAGGCAAAGAGAAATAATAGTTTTTCCAAAAAAAAATCTTTAAATTATAAATTACTAAAAACGTTTTCCTAAACATCTATTTCTCAAACATTTATTAAATATTTTAATGGAGGCATTAATTTACACTTTTTTTTAAATAAAAAACAAAAGGAATTTTACAGTCTTGCTTCACAGATACATATTAGAAAACTTGTACTACTTATAGAGTTATGTTTATTAGTTGAACCAAAAAGTATTTTCTTAAATTTCACTAATTTTAATTTACTTTTAGATAAAACAAAAGAAATAAGTAAGAAAACGGAGTTAGTAAAATAATTAGTCAATTAAGAATAACTTGACGACAGTAGAAATATTTAACGTTAGTTTTAACTAAAATAAATATGATGTACATTGAAAGGGTACAGAGAAATAATAATTTTCGCCAAAAGTTCTTTAAATTATAAATCACTAAAAAAGTTTTCCTAAACATCTATTTCTCAAACATTTATTAAATATTTTAATGGAGGCATTAATTCACACTTATTTTAAAAATGGAAAATAAGTAACTCCACAGTCTTGCTCCATAGATACAAATTAGAAAACTTTTATTACTGAGTACGTTATGTTTATTAGAGGAACCAACAAGTTTTTTCTTAAGTTTACCTAATTTTCATAATACAAGTAGGTTTATTTCATCTTAGATAAAACAAAATAAATAAGTAAGAAAACAAAGTTATTAAAATAATTGGACGATTAAAAATAACATGACAACTGCAAAAATATTTGGCGTTAATTTTTACTAAACTGAATATGATGTACATTGCAAAAGGTACAGAGAAATAATAATTTTTCCCAAAACTTCTTTAAATTATAAATCTCTAAAAAAGTATTCCTAAACATCTATTTCTCAAACACTTATTAAATATTTTAATGAAGGCATTATTTCACACTTCTTTAAGTAAATGGAAAACAAAAGTAATTACACAATCTTGCTTCAGAGATACAAATAAGAAAACTTTTACTACTTAGAGAGTTATGTTTATTTGTCGAACCAAAAAGTTTTTTCTTAAGTTTACCTAATTTTCATAATACAAGTAGGTTTAATTTCCTCTTAGATAAAACAAAATAAATAAGTAAGAAAACAGAGTCAGTAAAATATTTAGACGAGTAAAAATTACTTGACGACTACATAAATACTTGGAGTTAATTTTAACTAAATAAATATGATGTACATTGAAAAGAGTACAGAGAAATCACTATTTTCCCCCAAAATTCTTAAATTATAAATCATTAAAAAATATTCTAAACATGTATTTCTCAAACATTTATTAAATATTTTAATGGAGGCATTAATTCACACTTCTTTAAAAAAATGAAAAATAAAAGTAATTTCACAGTCTTGCTTCATAGATACAAATTAGAAAACTTTTACTACTTACAGAGTTATATTTATTACGGGAACCAAAAACATTTTTTCTAAAGTTTCACTAATTTTCATAACACCTGCTTCATACTTTTTTAGATAAAACATAAAGATGAATAAATAAACAAGAAAACCACGTTTCTAAAATCACTTGACAACTGCAGACATGCTTGGCGTTCATTTTAACTAAAATGGAGCTTGTCTATTTTTTCAAATAAATTTTCCATACTTATAAATTGAAATTTTATTTATAAATATAAAGTTGAATTCGTCACTGCTCCAGAAATTTCTCTTTCTTTTGACATGTCATTTGTTAAGATTGCTGTGAACTGACAGCCGAAGCAGAAATAAATAAATTTGATGTCATGAAATAACATTGAGCAGCCACAAGAAAAACTTAATGACAGATTCCCAAAATCTCTAACCGTAAGGTTAACGAAAATTAGAAGTTTCGTTATTCCTTTACCAAGTTGTTAATATTTCTAACTAAGAAGTGCAGTTCCTCATTGATTTTAAAAGTTCTCTTTCTTTTGACGCCTCATTTGTAAAGATTTCTCAGTTGAAAAAGAAGTAAAGAAGACTTATAATACATAAAATAATTTGTAAGATTCATTAAAAGATTCGGTTTATTATTTATTGTTACGAAACCGTTCATATATAGAAATATATATTTTCTACAATAAATCATTAAATTAAGTCATCAAGAAAGTTTTCCTAAACATCCATTTCTCAATTATTTATTGAATATTTTTATGGAAGCATTAATTTACACTTCCTTTAAAAAAATGAAAAGCAAAAGTAATTACACAATTTTGCTTCATAGATACAAATTAGAAGACTTTTAATACTTAGAAAGTTATGTTTATTAGGGGATCTAAAAAGTTTTTTTTTAAAGCTTCACTAATTTTCGCAATGTTGTTATGTTGTATATTCCCCTATATTAAACAGAAAGATGAATAAATAAATAAGAAAGCCATGTTAGTAAAATAATTTGAAAACTGAAAAAATACTTCACATTAATTTTAACTAAAAAAATATGATGTATTTACGAAAGATATACATAAATAAAATTTTTTACCAGTAAATCATTAAATTATATGTCATCAGAAAAGTTTTCCTAAGCATTTATTTTTCAAACATTTATTAAATATTTTAATGGAAGCATTAATTCATATTTCTTTTTAAAAACTGTAAAACAAAAGTAATGACACAGTCTTGCTTTATAGATACAAATTAGAAAACTTTTACTGCTTAGAGAGTTATGTTTATTAGTGGAGCCAAAAAGTTTTTTTCTAGAGTTTCACTAATTTTACTAATACCTGTATGCTTCATTCGTCCTTAGATGAACAAAAAGATGAATAAATAAACAAGAAAACCACGTTTGTAAAATCACTTGACAACTGTAGACATACTTGGCGTTCATTTTAACTAAAATGGAACTTGTCTTTTTTTTTCAAATAAATCGTCCATATTTATAAATTGAAAGTTCAATTTGTCATTGCTTCAGAAATTTCTCTTTCTTTTGACATGTCATTTGCTAAGATTGCTGCGAACTGGCAGCCAAGCAGAAATAAATAAATTTGATGTCATGAAATAAAATCCCGCAGCCACAAGAAAAACTTAATGACAGATTACTAAAACTTTTTACTGTAAGGTTAACCAAAATTAGATGTTTCGTTATTCCTTTACCAAGTTGTTAATAACTCTAACTAAGAAATGCAATTCCTCACTGCTTCTAAAACTTCTCTTTGATTTGACACCTCATTTGTAAAGATTTCTCTCCTGAAAAAGAAGTAAAAAAAACTTATAATACATAAAATATTATATAAGATTCATTAAAAGATTCAGTTTATTGTTTATTGTTAGGAAATCTGTTCATAAAGTTTTGAGTCACGTGTGTATAATTAACATTTAGT
>CM063507.1:10869493-10874493 GCA_032207245.1 Pardosa pseudoannulata | reverse complement strand
TTATCAGTCCAGCGTCTCTTCTACGCGATGATCTCCGGTTAATATTGAGATACCAGCGTCTTGCATGCGTAATAGGAAATCTGAACGTTCTATTTTAATTTTTAAATACTAGATTTAATTACTAGATGGCGTAAACGGCAACGGTTTTCAGAAAGGTTGACTTGTATAGCATTTACGGGCAGGTCTTCAAAGGGTTAATGAAAATGGAGAGGTATAGATTGTTAACATTGTGAAGTCGCTTTACTCCATTGGCTTTATAAAGGGCTTTTGTTAAAGCCCTGGGCAGGACAAAACTCTGTGTTTTTGACGACACTACACTACAAAGGGTTGTTGATTCGACCAATCCTTGAGATGTCCGAGGTGAATCGGAAGGACGGACGGGACAACGAAATGTCAGACAGTGAGGTGCCACCGAAGGAGCCAATCACAGGCTACCAGGACAGAACGAATAACTAAATTTACGTTCGAAACTTCCGCTTCTAGTAGAATTCAGCTGCTAAATGTACCCTCACAAAATGCGTTAATACGTGCTATTAGTTCCGATTTGGAATTATTCCACTTTGTATTCATCATATTAATTATGTTTAAAAATCTTAGCACCGTAAAGTGGTTTCGAAAATTTTTGGAATACTTGTATCCCAAGCGACAAATAACCATAAAACCTTCGGCTTATAGTCCACAAATATTAGTCGATAACTTCTACGATATCAATTGTAACGGCCATATACTCTGTGTTGCAGTGAATTCCATAGTCTGTGGCTAATCCGTCTGACGTCGATGAACTATAGGGACCCTATGTAGCTTCCAAAATAAGTCTAGTACATTCTGGAAAATACTTGTTCTGCCCTTTCTCAAACCTTCTATTGACATACAGATTTTGTCGCCAAATTTTTTACTAAGTATTGCTAATGTCACTAAAAGAGGATAGCTTTCGGATGTTTGTTTCTCTACCAAGCCAGTCCTTTGGACTACTAAAAACGATTAACATTTAAGAAGTTAGGACTTTGCAAATACACAATTTGTAACAATATATTTTGGAAACAGGAGCCATTAGATCTTTCCAATTTTTACTGACTCCTGTTTTTGTTTCATTCCAGAAGCCAGCGGGAGGTCCTGCATGCTCATCTTTCTCTTCCTTCTCCTGGTGTGCGCCGTGGCTCCCTACGAGGACTCCTCCTCGATCGAGGACATCTCCTCCTCCCTCTCCTCCCTGCAGGACATGTCCAAGCGAAGTGGCAGCAATCCTCTCCTCCGCCTGTTGAGCTCCAACAGCCTGCCGGAGGACAAGAGAGCTCTAAGCCTGTTCGCGCACTGGAAACCCCAGTACGGCTTCAAGCCCGACTTCCCGGCCATCAACACCAGGTCCGACATCGTGACGAGGGGAGGATCACACGCGAGGCCCCTAGGACAACCCCTCCGATGGGGCTGAATTCGACGTTCTTATAAACACCCAGTTTGATTTCTGTCGTTTATCTTTCCTTTTCGGTACTGTTTGGTTTAGCTTCCTTGGAAGATTGTTGCAAAGTTATTTGTAGGAGTGAACTTTGATCCTGACAAAGTTATTTGTTCTTGACAAAGTTGTTTGTTAAGAACAAAGTTATTTGTTCTTCACAAAGTTATTTGTTAAGAACAAAATTATTGTTCTTGAAATTGAGGCTCGCGTATTTATCAATAATCAGAAATCGGGTAAACATTAGAACACGGCAGTTATTTTACTTTATGCAAACATGGCAAAATTCGTAAGATAAAACACACTATTTACATTACGGTACATTTTCACGGTATAAAAATATCGAACTTATTTCCAAACCAATTTTTTTTTCGAAATATATTTCTCTTAGAACGCAAACTATCTTTTTCAGTGTGTAAACATCAGTCGTTTTCACGCGAAACGTTGCCAGTCCCCGAATTCCTTTTTCCTCTTGTAAACTATGAGTTTTACAAGCTTACGATTCCAATTTTCAACAATGAAGTGAAATCAAAATAGTGATCATTGATAACTTGATAGTTAAAAGTCTATCAAATTTCCAATGGCTATAATCTGAAAATTGTCAATTTCAAAACTTCCGGTAGAGTAAAATATCAGCTAAATTCAATTGTGTGATATAAATGTGGTTATTTAAATTCAGTTGATCTGTTATGTCTAGAGACACTAGGTGAAAGGTAATCGTAAATCGTAAATTTGATTTAAAGTTTTAAAGTAAAATAAAATCCCTTTACGAAGTTTAAAAGAATGTTCATAAGCTGGAGATAAGCCATTACAAATCATCTAGTAGAATAAAATTTCAGCCAAGTTCAACGGCTCCTTATAAATGTGGTAATTTAAATTCATTTGCTCTCTTACGTCTAGATACACCGTATCTAAGTAATCTTCAATATCCGTAAATTTAATTTACAATTTCAATGTAAATCAAAAGTACTGCAGGCAGTACTGCGTATAATTCCGTTAATCATTATGACTGCCTCAGATATTCTAATTATCATCAGTTTTTATTCATTACTTACTGAATATTTTTAGTAGCTAAACATAAAAATAGGTTATGGATCATTAAAACTTTTTTCCTGAATACTGAAACACAGATCAAATAGAACAAAATTTGTCTTTCTTTGGGTTAACTTGGCAGTTAAAAGTCCACTAAGTTCGCAATGTCTATAAGCTGGAAATGGGCAATTTCAAATCTTTTACTAGAGTAAAATTTCAATGAAGTTTAACTGAACCATAAAAATGTGGTAATTTAAATTCACTTGTTTTCTTATATTCAGAGATTTTGGGTAAAGATAATTCCAAAAAGCTGTAAATTTAATTTAAAATTTCAGTGTACAGTAAAATCACTGTTGACGTTTTAAAGGGGATTTCTTTGATTCGTACAACTGTTTCAAATTTTCAAATTATGATCAATTTTTAACCACTTTCACTAAGTAATTTTTAAGAACAAAACATATAGTTATAGAATTTAAATTTAATTGCTGAATAAGGTCTAGTTAAGAATTGGGTTCCCTTTGGCAAATCTGGTGAAAATGTTAACGATATTTACTAAAACACAAAGGCAATCCATCCGAACATTGTATTTCCTGCTTTTTCTGGCGACTTTAATTAATGCACAGTGCACCATCGCAATAGAATTATATACTCTTACTTAATTAAAGAAAGCGACTTGAAAACAGGACATTTACATTTACGGGCAATTAATCCATTAACAGCTTACACCCGCAACCGCTCCAAATTATTAAGAATCAGCCATAGTGAACTATTAATGGTTTGTTATATCTGACATTTTTAAGTATTGCGCACTTTCAATATATAAGAAAAGAGTTAAACAAGAAGATTTGGATGCAATTATATAAATTATAATATAGATACAGATTTCTTGGACACGGTTAGATCAAGAGAAAATGTTAGGCGACCATACTTAAACCATTATCGCCAATTTGGAAGGGGGAACCCAATTCTTAAGTCATCCCGCTGAATACTGGATGAAAGATTTGAAAAGCAAAATTTGTCTTTCTATGTGATGCACAAACCAAACTTAGTCCTAAAGTGTATTTAAAATGTTTCATCTATGTTCAACTGTACTATACAAATCTTAATTAATATGTTATGCTTTGTTATACTTATAGACAAAGGTTACAGATTACAGTAGAGTTAAAGGTATTCAAAAATAGTCATAAAATAGTTTTCTTTTAAATTTCGAAGTAAAGTAAAATCCCTAGAGGTAATTTAAATTAAATTCCTTTATCCTTTTAACTACCACATATTATCTAATTACTAAAAATAAAATAAAAACTTAGCTACTTTGGGAAACAAAACACAAACTCATACACATTCTCTCTTTCTCTCACACACACACACACACAAACATATATATATATATATATATATATATGCACATCTCTGTATGTGTGTGATCCATTTTGTTTGAAAGTGTTATAGATTTATTTTATATTGTATAAAGGTATTTATTTGCATGATTTAAAAAATATTAGTAGACATACACATTTAGATTAGATTAGATTAGATTAGATTAGAGTCTAGAGTTAGGTTAGATTGGTTTATGTTAGGTTCAGTTGTTTTAGATTAGTATATGTTAGGATATAATTAAGTTTGTAATATGATTTGTAGCTAATAAGCACATAGCAGACTGTATTCATTTTATCATTAACTAACTTTTTGTGAAATAGTGACTTATTTAAAAAAATTATTAAGATCGTTGAGGCTGGGGGAACTGTAACGATCTGTTAACATCATAAAATAGATGTCTATTAAGAAATTTTAAAAAAAGTTATTAAGATCGTTGAGGCTGGGGAAATTTTAACGATCTGTTTACATCATAAAATACATGTCTATTAAGGAATTTAAAATTATTAAGATCGTTGAGGCTGGGAGAACTTTAACGATCTGATAACATCATAAAATAGATGTCTGACGTCTAATTCTTGGTTCCAATTTCTTTAACACCATAAAAGTTTTAGATATCTAAGTTAAATGATTATTTATGAAATATATTTTCAAATTATTTTATTAATTTCTTAATAGGTAGGTATGACACAACCGCACTTCCAGATTGCTGTAATGATACCCTATCTCCATTTTTCACTGAACCCTATACCATTCCCTGAAAGGATCCACCGCCTACTGGGAGGCGGTGCCACATTTATTGAGAATCTATGACCGGTGCCAAACTAAAGAGGATGGAGGATATTAGTCAGTCAAAACATCGGCCCCCTTGTGACCTAATAGTTTTATGAAAATAATTTTATTACACCACAGTTTTAAGAATGTAATTTTATTGCACAAAAGATAACAAATTATCAATTAATTAATATTAAATATAAATAAATGATAATTATTGAATATTATATACAATAAAAAAAATTAAAAATAAGTAAATATTAGTTTTCTTCAATTTCATTGCAGTGAGTTCTCTTAGTACCTCTTGGAATTCTGTGTTCTGCAAAACGTCTCATTTAATGACCTTAATAACAAGGGAATTCAGTCTTTC
>CM063507.1:10859493-10864493 GCA_032207245.1 Pardosa pseudoannulata | reverse complement strand
CCAAAATTTTAAAAATAAATTTTAATTTTTTAAGTAATTAACTCTCCTATAATTAGGCCAACTGTCCAATACACTACTAAAATTTAACAAGTATCACTTACATTGCATTAGGCTGATTCATAGGTGAAATTTAGGAAAACATTCAAAGCAAAGTTCAACATTACATTTTAAGCACACTGTTGTTGCGTTTCTTTTGCAGTTCTTGAACTGGCATTTTTGGTAAGGGGTAATAGAAAAAGGATATTTGTTGTAGGATGCAAATACCCAAAATTTATATCCAAATTTTACAGGTTTATTTTCCACGAACATATTTCAACTGTGGCTTCCAAAATATTTTACCATTCTTTCATCTATGGTGAGATTTTCAGAAAATAAAAAAAAATCGAATTTTACAATAACGATCTTGCTGATCAATTGAAGAATCATCGTTAAATGGGATAAACTGTTTGGTGTCATAATACCATTTTCTGGACTCTCTAATGTAGTGCCAATGTCTGGAGTACTACAAGTAACCCCCACTATGTTTAAAAAATAATAATAAATATAAAATTAAAGATTAAAAAATGACAACTTTTAAGGGGTTGCTAAAAATATATTTTACAATACAATATATTTTGATTTCTCAGTTTTTTTTGTTACTATGATAAAGTGTATCTATTTTAAAGGTCTTAAAATAAAATCCACTCAGAAAAATTTTATAACTTTATTATTAAATGGAATTCTATTTGCTGTCCTGTTTATAGGACAGCGGTCCAATATGGGTTAACCTAAAACGTACTATGTTGTAGATTTTTGTACTTGTATCGATAAATAGAAATAAAATGAGTTCAAGTAGAAGAATTTGTGCAAATCATCCAGTGAGGAACAAGGTGAAATATTTCACCAGGATATTAAAATTATGGAGGTCCACTATCAAGGAAGATAGGATACAGCACATGATGGCCGATTACTGCTGAAATTTAAAAAGGGACTGTACCAAAACACATTCAAGATTGTCACGAAAAAGAAGCTTCCGAAGTGTTCAGTGACTAAACTTCGTCTCACCTTAATAAAATACAATTGGGGAAGGCATACGAGCCTATTTACTCTAATTTCTAGGTAAATTACTAATATTTAATTGTATAAATAAATTTTTTATCCTATATATTATTGCTATAAAATAAAACTTAATTTTTTATCATTATAATAAATATTTGAGACAGAGTATAGTTGATTTCCTCGATTCCTTTTTCTCTCTATCATTGAACGTGATAATATTTGTGTAATATATTAATAATATAAAAATAGATTAATAAGTAATATATTTGTATTAGATATTAATAACATTATAATATATTAATAGTATACTTCCATGTTTAGTTTATTATATTTGATTTATGGATTCAATTTATAATAGTATAACGTATGTTTTACCGAAATGGTAAATCTCAGAAATACGAGCTGCTAGGCAAAATCTAATGCTGTATTTGAATCCAGGGAATCAAATTCATATAAAATCAGCTCTAAATACCCAGGCACCAAAACCACTGTTGACTTGTGTTATACCATGAGTTCGGAAATGTACTATATTTTTAGGGAGGATTTTAACTCCTAATTGCAGATTTACAACATAGACAAGAACTCAAGTGTTATTTTCTCAGAGAACATGTAGTTTTATTTATTGTTGCTAACAGGTATTTTAACAGGTAGCTTTATTGATTGTTGCTACCTTACGACATTGTAAACAATGCAATTTATTCGTAGAATCCTCTACAAATGACAATACTAAGTTCACATTTCATATGACTTATTATGACTTATTGCATATAATTATTTTTGAAATATAAACTTTGCTTTAGTTAAATTAAAAACAACAGCAGGTACCTATGAGCAGTAACTCGCAAAAGTAAGGTCTTATTCATACAGAAAATACAGTTTTTTGTGAGAAAAGATTTACGATAAATATATGCAATTTTTATTGTGTGTTTTCTTGTAGGTTATATTTTTTAAACTAGTATTTTACTTCTGAAATATAAAAGGCTGAATTACTTACCACATAAGCCTAAAAGTAGTGTTTTCATAAAGGTAGGCTTAAATTCGTAAGGGACTACTGAAGAATTAGTTCCCCTTGGCAAATTGGGCGAAAATATTGGCGATATTTACTAAAACACAATCCATCCAAACATTGCATTTCTTGCTTTTTCTGGCGACTTTAATTAATGCACAGTGTGCCATCGTAATAGAATTATATACTCTTACTTAATTAAAGAAAACGACTTGAAAACCGGACATTTATATTTACAATTAACAATTAATTACATTAGCAATTAATAATAGTAATTAACTGCATAAACAATAATAGTAATTAATAACAGTAATTAATTACATTAACAATCAACAATAGTAATTAATTACATTAGTAATTAACCCCTTAATAGTATACAAACGCAACAGCTCCAAATTTTTAAAAATCAGCCATAGTGAACCATTAATGGTTTGTTATATCTAAATTTTTTAACCATTTCGCCTTTTTAATATAAATGAAAAGAGTGACACAGGGAGTGTTGAATGCAAATAACATATAAATTATAATATAGATACAGATTTTTTTGTGCGCCATGAGATCAGGAGAAAATGTTAGGTGATCATACTCAAACCATTATCTCCAAGTTGGCGGGGGAGCTCAATTCTTCAGTCAACCCAATTCATAATGGAAAGGCAAATTTAAAGCTTGAAAATTCACAGTTTAAGAAATATACACAAAATATTTGACAAAAAATATTTTATTTCTGAAATACATCCAACAGCAGTATTTTTCAAAAAGTAGACTCAAATTCATCATGAAAATCAACCTTTGAACAAGAATATTTGTAATATTTTCGACTATGATTTACTTCTGAAATACAAATATTGAATTACTTAAATTTAAAAACATCAGACACATCTAAAAGTAATATTTTCCTAAAAGTAGCCTTAAATTCATCATGGAAAGGCAACTTTTGAACAAGAGAGTTCACAATATTTATAAGAAATATGCAAGATTTTTTATAACAATATTTTATTTCTGAAATACAAATGTTTAAATACTTAAATCAAAAAAGACCAGAAACATCTAAAAGTAATATTTTCACAAAAGTAATCTTCAGTTCGTTATTGAAAGACAACTTTTGTGCAAGAACATTTACAACATTTATAAGAAATATGCAATTTTTTCTTTATTTATTTTTATCAACAGTAATATTTTATTCCAGTACACAAAAGTTGGATTCCTTACATCAAAAAGGACTAGAAAATTAGTATTAAAATAAAATTAAAGCAGTATATTTTGAGAGATTAGTCTTAAGGTATCCGTCTACATACGGAGAACTTTTTTCTTCAAACGTAGAAACTAGTTCATGTGTTTACATTTTTAGATTTATTTTTTATATTATGATAGAGAATTGCACTTAAAAAATTTATTCCTGGAAAAGTTTTTATAAAATTTCTAATAAATGAAGAAAATTTGGTAAAACAATCGGGGGTTTTCAAAAGGTCTAACTTTTTAATAAATTAAATTATTTCAATATTTTTTGATGCAACACATTTCTTATACACTGGACTAGTGAATCACCTAAAATCTTTGCTTAATTTACATTTGGTTAAAAATTTTGTTCCTTCAAAGTGATACACATTGAATTTTTAAAGAATTTTCATTACCTTTATATCTAACCATAAGTGTAACATCATTAAAAATTATTCAAATCACATATTAAGTTTCAACATTTTATTAAAAATACCGTTCTCAGAAAAACGTGCTTGACGTTTATGAAAGAAACTTTAACTATTAAAAAATTAAAATACATGTATAAAATTCCCCACACTTTCTTGCTTCAAAACTTTCTAATTGCCAAGTTGCTAATTATTAAAAATATTAGGAAAATGTTTAAACTAATCTTCATGAAAATTTAAAAAGTTTTGACCAAAAAATGCTCTTTAAAAGGCTTTAAATTCCCAACTTCCGGTTCCGAAGTCGTTACTTCCGTTTTGTTTTGACAGCTGTTACTGATGTTTAAACACTGTAACTTTTCTTTAAAATGCCGTAGAGACAAAACAAAAACAGATTTAGAAGCCTAACAGTTGAATTTTTACAATAGAGTAATAAAAAAATTATGATTTTTGGCAAAAAATGACGTTTTCAACCTAGTCGGATACCTTAAACTCAGCATGGAAAGGCGTATTTTGTTCAAGAATATTCACAGTATTTATAAGAAATTTACAATTCTTTGGTTTGTTGAAAGTACATTTGACAGATGTATTTATTTCTGATATACAAAAAGTTAGATTGTTTATATTTGAAAAGATCAGCTATATCTAAATATAGTATTTTCTCAAAAGTAGACTCAAATTGAA
This sequence comes from Pardosa pseudoannulata, assembly GCA_032207245.1. Classification (NCBI taxonomy): domain Eukaryota; kingdom Metazoa; phylum Arthropoda; class Arachnida; order Araneae; family Lycosidae; genus Pardosa; species Pardosa pseudoannulata. The sequence continues at coordinate 10,860,125 of CM063507.1, read as the reverse complement.
CATGGAAAGACAAATTTCGTACAAGAGCATTAACAATACTTGTAATACTCAGTCTTTTTGATTGTTGTACGTACAGTTCTTAGACAATGTTTTATTCTTAAGCTATAAATTTTTAAAAATATTTTTGCTTAATTGAAATGATGCATTCTAACGTCTGAGTGAATATATTCCAAATCGAATCTATGAGATACAAAAGTTAATCCACTTTACAAATCTGAACGAAATATTACGTTTTCCTACACAATACAATATTTTGATTATAACGTGATATTACGGACAATTGCGAAAATATTTCGCTGTAAAATTTTGGTAGTAATATTTAGTTTGCTTCATTTCTATTGTTTTTGAACATATTTGGCTATACTTGTTTTGATTTTAATGGTTGCATTAAAACAATGACTCGCCTCTGATATTGTTTATTTACAATATAGTTTAATCATAATGTAGAGGATGTACTTTCAATAGCTTAGAGCTATAAAAGGGTTATTTCTCGCCAATTTCCATCGTTTAATATGTACCAGAAACAGCTAAATAAATATGCATCATACAAGTACAGCTATCCGAAACCTAACGAGTGTATATGCAAGGAGATTAAAAGAATAAACAAAAATTAAGAAAATAATAGACAGAGT
>CM063507.1:10846993-10854493 GCA_032207245.1 Pardosa pseudoannulata | reverse complement strand
GTATATATATATGTGTATGTATGTATGTATGTATATATATATATATATATATATATATATATATATATATATATATATATATATATATATATATATATATATATAGAGAGAGAGAGAGAGAGAGATACATACATAGTGCTCCTCTATTAAAAATGACCAACGAAAAAAAACTAAGACTTGATAGTGGCGAATGCTATTAACACTAGGTTTACGGACGTTTCTAATATACCTATCCCTATGAACACGAGTCAATTTGACGCACGAAAGAATATATATATATATATATATATATATATATATATATATATATATATATATATATATATATATATATATATATATATATATTATATTAATATATGAATATATATATTGCCGAAAAGAAGTTTGCCAACGAGCTAAGTGGCCGAAATGGTCAAAGCACATAGAAGATTGTGGGTTCGATCCTTTTTGGCTGTTTATCCATAGTACGGATTTTTTAATTTAAAAATGTTATTTATTGTTTCCTTATGTTTCTTATGTTCTTGAACTTTCTAGATCTTTCTTTAATATGTAAATTATTTATTTCTCGAATTTTCTGTTCGGTATAAAAGCTGATACACTAGTTGTAGGCAATTCTCGATTTGTAAAGTTGCGAGTTGCTACTTAGCTTCAATAAATTCTTCTGTTACGTTAAATGGTGTTCATTAATCTTCGTGACAAATTTGGTGGAGGCGCCGGGTAACGATTTCGCCATTGTGGATAATTCTGACAGTGTTCGCAGAAACTCTCCGTTTAAGAGGATTATAATTTGGCCTTTACAACCCAGAAAAAAGAAAGAAGCAGATAATGCCCGAGGATACAAAGCCTGTCGTGGTAACTCCTACCTATGCCCCTAAGAAACCCTTCAATCTTCCGTGGGGTGCCTGGAGATGACTAGGAAATGGCTTGCAGAATACGATCGAGTGGCAAGTTCAACAAATGGATGAAATGATGTGTCTTGCAACGTCTATTTTTTCCTAGACGGTACGGCGAAAACAGTGGTTATAAATAATGAAGATACTTTGGACTCCTGGGACGCATTCAAGAGGGGTTTAAATGAACTTTTGGGCGATCGCCTCAAGTACACAAAAAAGGCCGAAGAACAACTAAAATGTAGAGCTCAAAGGGCAGGAGAGAGTACTCAGTCCTAAATTCAGAGTGTATTAGGGCTTTGCCAAGAAGTCAATCCTTCAATATCAGACGACGAGAAAGTATCTCACTTAATGAAAAGAGTTGCTGAAGATATGTACCAAGTGCTCTTGATGAAAGAAGTGAAGACTACGGCTGATTTATCAAGTGGTGCAACTACATTGAAGACATGAGGCAAAAAAGAATTGGCCGAAGATTTGAGAGACTACCAAACGTCGTACCAGTTGCAGCCATGGAGGACGAGATCGATTTAGTGTCTATTATCGCAGAATTGTACGAGAAGAATTAATCATAGTAAATCAAGTCGACGAGTTTCATATTCCCAGTACAGACCGTCATCCAAGACGAAGTCGAAAGAGCTTTGGCGCCAGTGGTCGCAAAGTCTGCAGACGCCCAACGACGTCCCACATATGCAGCCGCTGTAACGAGGAAAGCTAGAAGTTCTATCCAGAGATCAGCACCACAGCCTAGGAAAACGGACCTATGGAGAACGACCGACAACAGACCAGTTTGTTTCCACTGTGGACGCCCTGGACACGTCGTACGTTATTGCCGTGAGAGGAAGGCCGTTTTTGACAATTATCGAGCTCGCCGACAGAACTTCGATGACACTGACGATGAGTTTCGCCGACCAAGCCCCGAACGCCGTTCTTTTCCTAGTCCAACTAGAGGCCGATCGCCGTCGCCATATCGTCGATCAGGTCAATCTCCAAGCCGCCGAAACGAGGAAAACTAAGTAGAGCGACCTTTCGAAGAGGTGAGGCCGCATGTAATGAAAATCCTCCATCGGCCGCAAGGATGACGGGTAACCACCTCGATGTTCTAGTAAATAATCAGCCGATCCGTGCTCTAGTAGATTCTGGAGCCTCGTTTTCTGTCGTCTCCGATAAGTTTCGTCGATCCTTAAAGAAAGTTATGTTCGCTGACGCCAAGAACACTATGCTGAAAGTCGCTAATGGCAATTTTGTTAGGCCACTGGAAAATGTGTTCTGCGTGTCGTTATAAATAGACGAGAGCTGCCTGTTGAATTCATCGTCCTACAGCATTGTAGTCACGACGTAATCCTCGGATGGGACTTTTTGGAAGCTTCTCAAGCTGTGATAGATGTGGCAGAAGTGAACTGTTGTTAGAAGATACTGGCCAAGAAACCAAAGCACTAGACGCTTGGAAGGTGTATGCCACGAAGGACTACAAGCTTAAGCCACGATCATTGACAAGAATAGCAGTATCAGGTTTAGATGTCGGAAGAAACATAAGCGTAATCGTGGAGGGCAATAGACACTTGCTGCTCGAAAGAAACCTTGCTACACCATCTCTGGTATCCTTATACCCTAGTGGACGAAGTGAAATTGGTATGGCCAACATGCAAGCCAAAGATCAAGTCATTCCTAAAGGAATGTACGTAGGCGAAGCTGAGCTCCTGGATGAAGGGCAGATATGCGAGATTGCGGAAACAACAAAAAGTACAAGTACTCTGCAGGAGCCGACGAATTCTAATACAGATTATACAATGATGATATCCCCTGAGTTGAGCAGCGAAAGAAAACGCAAATTAGTCGAGCTCTTACAAACCTTTTCGGAAATTTTTACAAAAGCAAACAAGTCGACAGCCGCAAAGACAAATGTGAAAACCAGGATCAATACTGACATGCTCCAATCTACCAAAGGGCTTACCGAGTTTCACCGACTGAAAGACGCATAATTCGCGAAGAAGTTCAGAAAATGCTTGATCAAGGTATTGTCCAGCCATCTGAGAGTCCGTGGTCATCTCCCGTCGTACTCATAAGGAAAAAGGATGGAAGCTGGCGTTTTTGCGTGGACTATCGCAAACTGAATAGAATCACGAATAAAGATGTTTATCCTCTGCCCCGTATTGACGATACTCTAGACTGTTTAAAAGGCGCAAAGTTCTTTTCTTCCATGGATCTCCGATCTGGTTACTGGCAGATAGAAGTGGATGAAGCGGATCGTGAAAAGACTGCCTTTATTACTCCAGAAGGTTTATACGAATTTAAAGTCATGCCGTTTGGACTTTGCAATGCACCGGCGACTTTTGAAAGAATGATGGATAATTTGCTACGCCATTATAAATGGACTATGTGCCTATGTTACTTGGACGACATAGTAGTTTTCTCAGAAAGTTACGAAGATCACCTTATCCGATTAAGGACAGTCCTGAAATGCATTCAACAAGCTACTCATGCTTAACCCCAAGAAGTGCCTTTTTGCTGCTCAAGAAGTAAAAATACTAGGCCATCTCGTATCCAGTAGCGGTGTCCGTCCAGATCCTGACAAAGTGAGCAGTGACCAATTTTCCTACTCCGCAGAAACTTACATGACGTACGAAGCTTTCTTGGGCTTTGCTCCTACTTCAGAAGGTTTATTAGAGGCTTTTGCTATATCGCCGAGCCCCTGCAGATGCTGTTGAAAGGCGATGCGAAATTTCATTGGGGTACTGAAGAGGTAGAACTTTTGACAACCTTAAGAAGGCGCTTACATCTGATCAGTATTGGGGATATTCGACGAAAGATGCCCTACAGAAATTCATACAGACGCCAGCGGATATGGTATTGGAGCAGTTCTGGTTCAAATTCAGAATGACGTCTAAAAAGTCATAGGGTACGCTCTAGGATGACAAAGGCCGAAAAAAATTATTCTACTACAGAACGAGAATGCCTTGCCGTCGTATGGGCTATCAATAAATTCCGGCCATACCTGTTTGGAAGACATTTTACCGTCGTGACAGATCACCATTCATTGTGCTGGCTTATCCCTCAGGCAGACTGGCAAGGTGGGCTCTTCGACTCCAAGAACATAATTTTTCAGTAAAATACAAATCCGGTAGGAAGCATAACGATGCCGACGCTCTCTCGAGGAATCCAGTAGACGAAGAGACTGAGACGCGAGATCAATTTTTAGCTGTAACCACGAGTATAGACCTCGCTGTCGAGCAGAAGAAAGAGCCAGCCATAGCAAAAATGATCCTTCCGAAGATCGGCTCATGAAAATAAATTTGAGTTAATTGACGGAGTCCTGTGCAGAAAGAATTTTGATCCAGATGGAAAGACATGGTTGCCCGTCATTCCCAAACATCTGCGAGCAGACATACTAAAGCATTTTCACGACGCACCTACCGCAGGGCATCTTGGCTTTGCGAAAACGTACGACAGATCCGTAAAAGATTTTATTGGCCATGTACCGAAATGTTGTTAGATATGTCATGCACTGCCGAGAATGCCAAAGGAAAAAATAGTTCCTCAAGTACCATATTTGGTTTCTATCCCTCCTGCTGTCGCACCTTTTCATCGAATTGGGATAGATCTGCTTGGGAGATTTCCTAAATCTGCCCATGGTAATAAATGGATCGCAGTTTGCACCGATTATTGTACACGCTATGCAATAACTAAAGCTTTACCAACTGCTGAAGCCGAAGAAGTAGCCAAGTTCCTGCTCGAAGAGATTCTTCTAAAACATGGAGCTCCTCGAGTCATTATTACAGATCGTGGTGCTGTTTTTCAATCCAGACTTGTTTCCGCTCTCGTCGAATTGTGTAATATCGATCATCGCATGACGACGTATCATAGACAAATGGTTTGACGGAGCGCCTTAACAAAACTGTAGCGATATGCTGTCCATGTATGTTAACACCGAACAGAAAAAACTGGGACGAAATTCTACCATTTGTGACGTTCGCCTATAACACTGCTAAGCAGGAGACAACAGGATTCAGTTCTACCTAGTTCATGGACGTGAAGCCGAAACGACTCTGGACACGATGTTTCCATTCTGCCCTGATGATGCAACTAACGATTACATAGCCAAGACCATTTCCAGAGCAGAAGAGTCGAGACAGTTAGCTAGAACTCATACTCTGAGAGCGCAAGATAAAGACCGTCGACGTTATGACTCGAAGCACCGAATGGTGTTTTTATAGTCCTGGAGATCTCGTATGGGTTTATACCCGGTCAGAAAAGTCGGTCTTTCAGAGAAGCCTTAAGGAGGTATTTTGGTCCCTATCAAGTGTTGCGCCGTTTATCCGACGTTACCTATGAAGTGCAAGATTTCGATCCTGCCTCCCGAAAAAGAAAACCAAAAGACGTTGTCCATGTTTTACGTATGAAGCCATACCATGATCCAATGAAGCAGACCGAAAGTGAAGATGGACGAAATCAATGTGTCGTTCTTCCGGAAGAGAAGTTAAAAGAAATTTACAAGGGATTTGACACGCTCCAGATCTAAATAGCAGCGATGTCTTTTTGAGAAAGGGGCAATGCCGCATAAAGAAGCTTAGCCAACGAGCTAAGTGGCCGAATGGTCAAAGCACGCGATCCAGACCCGAAGATTGTGGGTTCGATCCTTGCCGTGGCTGTTTATCCATAGTACGGATTTTTAATTTAAAAATGTTATTTATTGTTTCCTTATGTTTCCTTATGTTCTTGAACTTTCTAGATCTTTCTTTTAATAAAATTATTTATTTCTCGACTATTCTGTTAAGGTATAAAAGCTGATACCCACTAGTTGTAGGCAACTTCTCGATCTTGTAAAGTTGCGAGTTGCCACTTAGCTTCAATAAATTCTTCTGTTACGTTAAACTGTGTGTTCATTCGAATCTTAGGACAATATATATATATATATATATATATATATATATATATATATATATATATATATATAACAACACTCAGAAATCAATGTAATTATACACAATAAAAAAAAATGAAAATATGAGATAATATTGAGGTTTATAATAATATAACTCATTCAGAAAGTATTCTAGTATTTTATTTTTTTAATACTCAAACCGAGCAACTAAAACCTTCAAAATCTCTTCACACTTCGATTTCAACTGATATTCTGCGTTTCGTTTTTCTACTGTTGCTTATTGCTTGTTTCATTCGAGATAACAATATCGGATAACGGATCGAAGTATTGTAGTTACATTCCTATTTATTATTGTTGTAATGCTTGCAAGAGTAAAAGTAATTAATTTAAAATTTTGTCTACATTAAAATAGCGTCAATTGGGCACCTATCCGTAGAGATAGGTATACCACAAAGAAAATTTCAATATTTTAACACTTTTAAAGAGAGAAGACTTCAATATATATTTACCTCGTTCTATGGATAAATGTCAGTACAAGAGATAAAATAGAAATGCAAAAGTTATTTGTAATTTTCCTTGTAAAATTAGAAATGCGTCAAAAAAATGCGTCCTGTAAACCTAGTGTTAAAACAAGTGCTCCCGCATTGGAAATGATTAAAGGTAATCAATAAACACACTTTACGTGCTTCTAAATGTATCCGTAATTTCAGCTCTACACTTTTTCTTACCTTAATTTTATTTAAGAACTGCTTTAAAAATTATTCAAAACAAAATAGCAAAATCAATATTTTATCACTTTTAAAGAGAGAAGACTTCAATATATATTTACCTCGTTCAATGGATAAAAGTCAGTACAAGAGGTAAAATAGAAATGCAAAAGGTTTTTGTAATTTTCCGTATAAAATTAGAAATGCGTCAAAATGACACCGAGTGTTAAAGCAATTGCTCCCACATTGGTAATGATTAAAAGTAATCAGTAAACACACTTTACGTGCTTCTAAATGTATCCGTAATTTCAGCTCCACACTTTTTCTTACCTTAAGTTTATTTAAGAACTACTTTAAAGAGTATTGAAAACAAAATAGCAAAATCAATATTTCCACACTTTTATAGAGAGAAGACTTCAATATATATTTACCTCGTATAATGGATAAAAGTCAGTACAAGAGATAAAGTAGAAATGCAAAAGATTTTTGTAATTTTTCTTATAAAATTCGAAATGCATCAAAATGACGCTTCGTGTAAACCTAGTGTTAAAGCAAGTGCTCCCGCATTGGAAATGATTAAAAGTAATCAATAAACAAACTTTACGTACTTCTAAATGTATTCATAATGTATTTCAGCTCTACACTTTTTTTACCTTAAGTTTATTTACGAATTGCTTTAAAAATTATTGAAAACAAAATAACAAAATCAATATTTCAACACTTTTAAAGAGAGAAGACTTCAATATATATTTACCTCGTTCCATGGATAAAAGTCAGTACAAGAGATAAATTAGAAATGCAAAAGGTTTTTGTAATTTTCCTTATAAATTCGAAATGAGTAAAAATGACGCGTCCTGTAAGCCTAGTGTTAAACGAAGTACCCCTGCATTGGAAATTATTAAAAGTAATCAATAAACACATTCTATGTACTTCTAAATGTATTCGTAATTTCAGCTCTATACTTTGCCTTACCTTAAGTTTATTTAAGAACTGCTTTAAAAATTATTGAAAGCAAAATAGC
>CM063507.1:10836993-10841993 GCA_032207245.1 Pardosa pseudoannulata | reverse complement strand
TTTTGCGTTTTATTATTCAATGGTTGAGCGATAAAGCCTTGATTAATCTTGCTCGGTACCTGGAATCTGCTTTGAAAATCGTTTGATGCTATACGGTTTTGATTCCTAAGGCGGTTTTCAGATGGTATTTGATTACTGGCATATGCAGTCTGTTTTCGGAGAATATTGCTTGATGGTAACGGTATGTTGGTGTAATATCTGTTTTTATTGCCACGAAGATTGTCTGCTTGTAAGTAATTGTTCCGGTTGTCTACAAGTGATTCTTGATTATTTTCATAAGGCCTCAAATTCTCGGGCACGTTGCCTTCCGGTGTAAGCTGATCAGCAAGAGGCTCGTTCAAGCCATTCTTGGAAATATCTGGCTGCTGAAGCAATCGATCTCGGGACTGGATGCCCTCGTTGTTTTGTGACTCAACAACTTCTTGTGGTCCAGCATTGATTGATATATCGACTTGCTTTGGAGAATCTTCATCATTATCAACACTGTCACTGAACTCTTCAAATTGGCTGCTTTGATCCTTTGCGGAATTTCCTTCCTTGTAAGAATACGGTTTGAGCACTTCACCCCTGATGTCATCATTTCGAGAGGGTACTATGTCAGTAGTGAAATACAGTTGCTGTTTGTCTGTAGTCGTCGTTTCCAGCAAAGCTCTTTCTATCTCTATGTCCACGTCCCCCTGGCGTTTGTTTCTTGAAAGCAATCTGGAAGCGAACATCGGAAAAGATAGTTTAGGGTCACGCCTCTTTCTAAAACCTTTCTCTTCTTTGAAGATCAGCGTGTGGTTGGGAGAAGATTTTAGGACATCATTATCTGTAATAATCATCGAATTAAGATCATATATCAAAGATCAATTTCAAGTACATATGAGAAAGGTCCAGTGAATACATAAAATGTATAGAAAAACATCTTAATATTAATAAAAAAAACCTTATCCGTAATATATTAAGAATTTTTTTATCAATGTAGCTAGAAACGCAGACAAATGTATTTATGCCAAACACTATTGAAGAGCTGTTACTCATTTAGCCTTGATTGTTAAGCACTGACTAACTGCCAGGGCCACAAACAACTCCCTAAGGGGGTTTATGGTTGCAATTACCATGGTGACCGGGTATATCCACATCCATTACCGAACTTTATTTAGAACATTATTTCTCTTGTTTGTACATACTACTGCACCACTGCAGGATTCTCAATATTACACACTTCAATAAACTAAGTTTCAAATCAACCTAAATAGTATTTACTGTTGTTACACTTTTCAAGCATATATTTCACAATTTCTCAATTTTTATACATATTCCATAATTATTATAGTATTTTTTACATCATTATAAACGTTTTACATAACTTTATTATTCACATTTAAATTTTTTTTATTTAAAATTTCAATTTTATTTAATTATTTATTTATATACTAGCATATAGCCCGTCATATGATGGGATCAGTAAAATTTTTAATTTTCCAGAATTGTAAAGTACCCTATAAGGCTGGTAAAAAATGATTTGTATTTTGACTGAGAATTGTCTGGTACAAGCTCAATAATTTGTTTGACTTCATATTCCTCTAAAGTCTTCCCGATACTGTGAATGCAGTTTAGAATCACGTTGAATTCATTTAGAAAAATAATTTAAAGTTTTCTTAGCTTACGTCGAAATTATCGTTCAGCTCTCCCCGATTTTTTTTCACAGTAATTAATGGAAGTAAAGGAATGAAACTATCATTTTTACTACACCATGGAGGTAGATAGAATTAGTTGTTAATACTGGTGATAAAATTTTCATTGCAACAAAAAATAATCGATAAATAAATAAAACTGACTCTATATAAATGTATAGATCAAATTTCATCTGAAGCACACTTCCATATGTGAGAATTATTTATAAAACTTCCTAAATCTGAAAATTTTATGAAAATATTATTTTATTCTTGAATATTGAAGAAGTTGATTAAGGATTAGAAATACACTGTCTACCAATAAGTATTTGGACACCTATGCAAATGACGATATCTGCGGTCCTGAGGTACGTCACGGCCTCCGCCAGTATACATCGTGTAGGAAACAGCATCGGCATTAGTAGCATGCAAGATGCCGCGCAGTTCGGAGCTCTCTGATTTCGAGGAAGGTAGAATTATCGGGTATCATAAAAGTTGCCGTTACTTCAGGGACGTATCTAGCTATCTGAAGTACCCAAAATCGACAGAGGCCTATGTGATTAAGAAGTGGAAGGGGAGCGGTGATTATAGGAATGTGCCACCGAGTCGGCAGACCAACGAAATCGGGAGATAGAGACCGACGATTGCTGTCCAGAGAAATTCGGAAGAACCACACCCAACCGATGGCCCTCATCCGCGAGGAGTTTCAACAGGCATCCGGGAGTATTGTTTCAATGAATACCATCCTTAAGGAAGGACATCTGCTTGGTTTTCATGGTCGTGCTGCTGCCCATAAGCCTTTGATCACAAAGTCCAACCGCACTGCTCGGTTAATATGATGCAAAGCACATGGAAATTGGACCGTAGGTCAGTAGAAAGGGTTCTTTGGACCGACGATTCAAGGTTCACCCTTTATCTTTCGGATAGCAGGGTCTGGATCTGGCGTCTGCCTGGAGAACGTCCCCTGCCAGAATTATGATCTGGGGGTGTTTCTCCTGGTAAGGACTGGGACCCTTGGACCCCATTCATGGTAAGATCAACGTCGATGCCTACTGCACTATTTTAGATGATAATGTGCTTCCTACGTTTTGGCAGTTTTACGGGTTGGACCCCTGTTTCTTTCAGGATGACAATGCCAGTTGTCATGTTTCGAGGTTAACCAAGGCTTGGCATAGTGCCAATGGAGTTCATCGAATGGACTGACCTGCCCAGAGCCCAGACCTGAACCCTATCGAGAACCTCTGGGATAAGTTGGATCACCGAATTAATTGGTGCCCTCCCCGTCCAAAATCGGTGAAGGAACTTGTATGTCTACTCCAAGCCGAGTGGAAGACAATACCACTAGCTGTAATACAAAGACTTGTGGAAAGTATGCCCCGGAGGGTTCACGCTGTAATTGTATCTCGCTACCTGCCTCTCTCTAACTATTGGTTTTTAATAAAGTTAGTTTTTCTTTTCTATAACAGGTGTCCAAATACTTATTGGTAGACACTGTAGATACGCACAACTTACTTTTGATTAGATCTTTGAGAAGGAATCTTTTCTTGGTAGCCAAGTAATCAAGGTTGGTGTAAACGGAGCATGCAAGGATCCCTTCCTGCTCTTGACGAAGTTCCGAGATCTTGATAGAGCCACCAGTGAAGCTGACCTTCATGTTACTTGGCAAGGTCCCATGCTCGCCGTCTTTCTCCATGTACCACCTGAAGCTCATGGATTTTGCCGGAAGGCTGACATAGCTTCGTAGGTTCAGTTCTATGGTTTCACCAACGTATACAAACCCAAGATCTGAAAGCAAAAATGTTGGGAACTAATCAGTATCACTGAATGCAGCAATATACGTATCTACATAAATGCCTATACATGGTGTGCATATTCTTTCGATCCGGTGGTTCAGTGGTATTTTCGCGTGGATCTCGTGGTTGTTTTTACCTTAATTACACAATGAACATCCAACGGGTTCGCTTTGCGGCTTTATTTACACGCACGGACTATTTACATATTTTGGTACATGGGGAGAGCCTCTTGCCTATCCTTACGCTTCGAAGCTTACATTCGATCTCTTCGTCCAAACGGGGGCCGAACGCTGGCCGATTGGTTAGGGTGCTGGTCGTTGGTATCAGAGTTCGTGGTTTCGAATCCCGCTATGGCATGGTTGTTCGTAGCTGTTCGGAATCGGCTTTAAGCAGTAGGTCCCGGGCTCATTAGCCCTCGTGTGCAAAGCAGTAGACTGTAGCGCTCCAAAACAAACCGTCCAAACGGGGTTACAAAATATGCTCAGTAGCGCCATCTAGTATAGAATTAGTAGGCTATGAATTTCCTATACAAATTTGGATAATTTTTCATTCCATGTTTTTTGGTCAGGATCCGATTGCGTCTTCTTAACGTGGCAAACCAAATATTTTAACCCTTTCGTGGGCCATTTATTTATCACACAACGTTTTGAAACGTTCAAAACAGAAGTGCTAATTCTATTCAATCGATTAAACAATAGAGTGTAGCACAAAAGTGAAGTTAGAATTAGTCTTCCCATCGTTATAATAGTAAGGTCATTATATTATAACGGGTTTTGGCTTCCCACAGGTGTATTTTGTAAGATCATGTATAGGGGACGTAATCTTCCCAAGGCCCATGAAAGGGTTAACCATATATTGTTTGCTACACATTGATCGGGCACAGGTAAAGAATGAACTGTAAATTTCTCTTCTCGAATGTGTATTGTTCTATTAGCTTATTGATTATCTTGAAGAAATATTAGATATGAGAGGTTTGATGTATTTAAAAAATCAATTGTGGATAATTTTGCTGTGATAAATATATTTATCCTGTACGAATGAACGATTTTTCAAATACACACACACACACACACACACACATATATATATATATATATATATATATATATATATATATATACATATATATATATATATATATATATATATATATATATATATATATATATATATATATATATATATATATATATATATACAAAGCATAGCTTGGCCTGCTATGCTTCGCGGATGTAGCGTGGTCGAAAAATTAATACGAATATTCAGGATAAGATTTATAACATGTTTATTAGGCAGCGTACAGAGCAAAAATTCTACAGAGGATCGTCGCGCAGCCTTATATAACCTTGGGGACGCTAACCGCTTGAGAAAGGAATTTGTTACTCTTCAAATTATAAGTGCTTTTAAGTGCTCTTAACCATCAAGTAGGTTGGCGAGTTAAGCTCGCCAACAGGAAGGAAACAAAAGAGTTTACAGCCGAAAGGCCACTAAAATGATGCGGATTTGGTGGTTTTTTAGTAGAGGTGTTAGTAATTTCAGTTTAGGATTA